>VKOC01000001.1:10164739-10193291 GCA_009364415.1 Spea multiplicata
GTGTGTCTGTGTGACAGAGCATGTCCTAGTGTGTGTGTGTTTGGTTGTCGGTGTGGCAGAGCCTGTCCTGATGTGTGTGTCGGGGTGTCGGTGTGACAGAGCCTGTGTTGGAATGTGTGCCCTCCTGAAGTTGTAGTGACTTCAGGGGACAAAACGTTCAAAACGACAAAACGTTCAAAGCCCTGAAATCATTTAGTGGAAAAGTTATTTATTGTGTTATAATATTTATTTCAAGGATTAGTCGCACTCAATTGTGGCTTCAGGCTTCCCGTGTTGAATGACCAAGTATTATTTTAGCCCAATAACAAAAGTATAATTCCATAGCACATTACTTTTGGAAATTATGAATGCCCCCCCAAGTTTGACTGTGGTATCTTGTGTGCCCCCACTATATATTGTTTCTAGAGTCGCCACTGATCGTGATTATGACACATTCAACAGTGGTCTGCATAGATGGCTCTATCAGAATTGATCCATGTTAGTTTCAGCTGCCTCTGTTAAGCATTCTCAACTATAAGTCCTAAAGAGCCATATTCCGAGAAACATTCTAGTCTGGACCTTTTTAAATCAGTATACACTTATTTGGGTTGTTAGACTTAAAGAGTGCCCAAATACATACTAAAATAAAGTGCATTTGAAGCAGAAAATTGCTTTCCACTGATGTTTTCTAAAGGACAGGATATGACAGGAGGACAAGAAGTTGTCTCCAAACACTGACAAAGTAAGGAAAGTGCATAGATAAAACTCGTTTGACACACAAAATTCATTCATTGAACATGTTCCTGGAATGAATAAATACGTTTTCACAAGAACTGGAAAAATGCATTTTTCCTAAAAGCTTGTTCATTTTGTAAAAAGTTGTAAGAACACCTACACACATCAATCCTCTGTTTAATATACAAAGACATGCTTTTTATTGATTACATTAAAATTATCATCTAAAGTATGATTATCTTAAGCATTTGTTGTTCAAATTTCATAAATTACAGCATTTTTTGCTGTACTATTGTTACAGCAATTGCGGCCACGTGTTTGAATTAAATAGTGTGAAAGCTTAAAATGCATTGATAAGGTGTCAAAGAAGCAGAAGACACACAAGAAACAAGTCTTGGGCACTGGCCAAGTCTTCATGTTTGTCTTCCGGGGGGAAAAAAACCTTCTTATTTCATGAATATTCTCCCTTTCCTGTGTTCATTTCAGGCGAATATCCGTGTATGTTCTTCGTGTTAGATTTCCTCTTCGTTTTCTGCCAGTTTCCTAGTACAGGTTAATAAAGAGGTTAACGCTGTAACAGTTAGCAGCAGCTTTGGCGCCAGGATTTTAAAGGTCAGTAAGATTGACTCTATTGGCCACCGGCAGGGGGCTCCTCTGCCATCAACCAATGAAGGACAGCTCGTACAGACCTTTACCTCCTGATGCCGAAGCCATTGGTCTGAGGTGTACCTTACCCTGCCTTACCTTACCCCTGTTTTCATGTTCTCTCGAAAACGAATGCACAAGTCTACTATGAAAATGTATATTACTATATGAAGGACATATACTCTTCAGTTTATTTGTTTACATATGTATTTCTTTCTATAATACATAATCAAATGCTACCTCTGAAATTAAATAGTCTATTTTTTATTTTATTTATTTATTTATTTATTTATCTATCTAGGTATTCTCCCTATGGAGTCTATGATTATTTAGGACTTAAATGTTTCATGCCACACATGCACATATACAGTATATATTTTCTATAATGTGGTCAAGCAATCCCCCCCCTACCTTTTAAGTCAGTTTACTTGCAGTATGGATATTTAAAGGCATATTACATTTGTCTTTCCGTATATCATAGAATTTTTTAAAAAAATCTTCATATCAAGCAATTCATTTTTATTGGTTAATTGTAGTATAGTAGATATCACGAGAAATCACAACAACTAGCAAAATAAAATACACAAATGTCATAAAGCATTCTAGAAATCTGATATGTAGACCTAATTTGCAGTCTACTACTTCATACATATCTTTGAGTACAGCGCATGGTAGAAATCACAGGAGCCTCAATATTTTACTTACACATAGCTGTTTTTTGATCATGTTAGATCCAGGGCTGGCGCAAGGATTTTTGCCACCCTAGGCAAAACATAATTTTGCCGCCCCTGGCTCCACCCCCACAACCCCTTCCCTAGACGGGCGCTTACTATGCCTATACGTGGCAAATGGTTAGATGGTTAGATCTCATCAGTGCATAATAAGAACATCTGTTATATAATTATGAATGCTTATGGCCTAAATGTGCAAAATATTACAGTGTAGGGTTATAATATAAAGAAAATATTTTTAAAAAATAGTTCAGATTTTTTATATTATACCAACAATGTTTGTTATTGCACTTGTACTTCCATTATACAATAATTTCCTCCATTTTTGTGCATCATAACTAACCAGTACATCCATTGATGTGGATTGCATCTATCTGCATACTCAGCTTGGTCTTCATCATATGCCAACAACAATTAAGTTTTGATGCTAAAAAGCTAATGGAACCACCAAGAGTGCTAGGTTAAAGACTTTTATTATTGGTCTTCATGATTCAAGTAATTATGCAAACATTTTTTTCTTTATCACTTCGTGTTTATTGAGATCAGACACAGTAGAAACACAGATGGCATAAAAAAAGAAGCGGACACAATGCAGAAACACAAACATATGACAATCATGATATATGTCATAATTATCTCACTGAAGTTTGTTATATCTATAAAGGGAGGAGAAAGGGGGAAAATGGGGGTGCAAAGAGGAAAAAGAGAGAGGCAGGAAAGAAGGGAAAATGGAAGGCTATTCAGATCCCTCCAATCACCTTCACATACCAGGGAGTCCACAAGCCACCCAGAACAAAACCTCTAGGCATAGGGCAGACATTGTAACATAGTACTCATCCCAGCTATCCCACGCATCCTGGAAAAGATGCAAGGTGTTAGAGGTCGAGTGAGCCATCTGTTCAAAAGTCACCTCCACCCCTTCATCTAACGGGATATGCAGCAATCAAACAATTAAATGGAAAAGAGCCTTTCCAAAATGGTTGGGGCACCGGGCAGCTCCACCATGTGTGTAGCATAGTACTGGTTTCACCACATTGCTTCCAACACAGGGGGGAAGAGGAAGGAGGAAGGAAACATCTTAGCAAGTATAGAAGGCACGTAATACCACCGAAAGAGAACCTTATGATTGGTTTCAAAATGCGTAACATTTTTGGACCCCTCCTGAAGAAAGAGAAGGCCTGATATCAAATCTGAACATCGTACTCCCGACCAAGTTCCCTCTCCCACTGCACCATATACGGAAGTTTATCATCAGACCTGTGACCCAGCATGGCCACATAGCATACAGAAATAGCTTGCGGGACGCAAGGAGCACTCAGACAAAGCTTTAAAATTTCCCCCAAATGGGGTGATGGGACATGCCAAATCTGTAGGTACTTAAAAAAGTCTTGTCTAGGTAGGGAAACATTTTTAATATGCCATATACATTCATGTGCCATCACCAGGGGGTCAGCAGTACACCTGTCACCTCCAGAGGCAGGGGCCCTCTAAAGGCAGATCGTGCTGTCCACTGTTGTAGGAGCAGGACTTATTTCCAGAGGTCCAGAGGTCTGCAATGCTCTATTAGCACTGATATTGATAGAGTATGTCTCAAATAGTGTTACATGCCAACAAACCCTTAAATGTTTCTACATGCAGGAGTTCATTGTTGCGTTGGCCTGTCTCTGTAGCTAGGGGTCACTTGACTTTGCTGTACAGCACATATAACATGAAGCATGATCCACCATGTACCACTTGCAGTTTCTTCTAAGTGCCCTAGGGTTCAACAGGTGAGACCTGGCACATGCAATGCATACATTAGGTCAAGTGTGTCTGGGTAACGAAAAGTATTTGCTAGGGTGCTTGTGTAAGACCTAGCCTGATTATGTGTTTATATAAGGGCAGGCGTGTATAAAGGCAAGTGTATTTATGTGTATCTTTACATCCTATCCATTACTAAAGTGTATATTTGCATTATATCCATTCTAAAGAAATGATTCATTCTAGCATTCTTAACTTAAGGGAATTATTTAGTAATATTTTAAATAAAAAAATTGATAGTGTCCTACACCGAGTCCAGTCATTTAAAAAAGTGTCTGGCATAAACCTTGCCCAAGCCTATACATTGCTATCATACATATTGACATACTCAGAATATTTTCAAGTTAAAAAAATAACTTTTTAATATATTCAATTTTCACCATTTCAAAACATTATATGCCTTTTAATATCTGGAGTAAAAGATATAAATAATGTACTTGCCAAGAGATTACATTTTAAAAAAATCATGTTTTATGTGTTAACACCATTTTTTCACTCTAGAGCAGAGGGAAATACATATGTTTTTACATTTTTTATATGTAGTACTAAAAAAAACTAAAGCAAGCTGAACTTTTCCTATGGTATCTTAAAATTGGTTACAGAACCATTAAATATATATTTAAACACACTTATATTACATTACCAATTACTTTTTTATTGCTTCCCGGTTCATAAATGACATTAAATGCATAGAAGTGCTACATGCCCTCAATGTTCAGAATATAAATAGCTCATTAAATGACCCTACATGGTAAAAAGTTAGCTTGAACAGATTAAATATGATTATTATTAAGGATAATGGGTAGTACAGTAGTCATTATTTTCATTCTTTTTCATGTAAGATAATAAAACTCAAACTATATTATAATTATATAAATATAATAGCCTGATGTTTTTCTAATCTATCATGTCTTCTACACCTATCGGTAGATGAGGAATTGTATTGGAAACTGCCGTGATATATGTTCACATGGGCTTTTTCTGCAAATTAGGAATAAAAGCATCAGTGTCTCCTGCCGTGAAATGATTTGTGTTTCTTCACACATTATTCTTTCACCACATACAATATCCATTGGAGAATATAAATCTAAATGCACATGCATGGTGTTGAAGTCTGTATGCCTTTTTCAATCTCGAACAAGTAATTGCAGTCACCCTGTACTGAGATCTGCTCTGTCATTCAGTTTTCTGCCTTTTTGTCACTTGTTTTGTTGACAGCGAAATAGCTAAATTAGTCACAATATTTCTGTTAAATAGCATATATATATATATATATTCCAAAATCAAGTCTATGTAAGTAGTATTTTTTTTATTCTTTATGCAGAAAATATATTTTAAGACAAGGAAGTCTTATGACAGTTACATATATATATACAAAGACCCATTATTCTTATACCTGCCTTATGTTCTGGATTCTGGCAGGCTTAAACCCCATCTGCCACTGCCATAATTGTCATAATTACAGGGACATCTGGCCATTTAGGATAAAAGCTGCAGAACACCCTATGATGTCACACCATTACTGCATAAGAGGGGTGTAGCAGAGTGCAATTTTCACAATGACATCTCTGTATGGTGAGTGGACTTGGGAATGGTTTCATATGTACCAATTATCTTTGTGTGCTGTACACTGTATATCATTGACTATGGTGGCCAGCCTGGTCTCATGTAGACCTTTATTTCTGTGTGAAGCTTAAGGACTAGTAGCATACCAAGTTGTCCAGGAAGGGTTATTGCGTGCAAGAGTTGGTGAAAAGTAATTATGTACATATGTGTGTTTATGGGTATGTTAGCGTGTGTGTCTGGGTATGTTAGTGACTGTGTATCTCTGGGGTGTTAGCCTTTGTATGTGTGCATCTGGGTATGTTAGTGTGTGAGTCTGTTTGTGTTAGTTTGAGTGTCTGGTTATGTTAGTCTCTGTGTGTTAGTATGTCTAGTTGTATGAGTGTCTGGTTGTTTAAGCATATGGATGTATTTTAGTGTGAGTGTGCACATTGGTGTGAGTGTCTGCGTGTGTGTCAGTGTTAAATGTCTAGTTGTGTTAGTTTGAGTGTCTAGGAATGTTAGTGAGTGTCTGGGTGCATATGTGTGTACATATGTGTTACTGTTTTAATGTCTGCTAGTGTGAGTGTCTGGATGTGTGTGTATATGTGTGTTAGTGTTGAGTGTTATGTTTGTGTGAGTGGTTGTGTGTGTTAGTGTGAATGTCTGTGTGCATGTGTGTTAATGTGTCTGGTTGTGTTAGTGTTTTAATATGTATGTCAGAATGAGGAAAAATCACACTCCTTCTAATCTCTAGAGCTTACCTTCTCCACCCTGAGCAGCACTTACCTCAGCCAGTGCCTGCTCAGTAAGAATTGAGCTCCTCTTCATAATATCAATGTCCCCCAATGTTGCCAGTTGCTCTCCTAGATCCAACATCTTGTATTCCAAGTAGGCACCTTGCTCACACTTTTCACAACAATACAGCCCATGTGGCACTTGCTCCAGGAGTGCAAACTTGTGGGAAGATGTGGACTGAGTGACATTTCCCAAAATGCTATCCCAGATCTTATACAACTATTTAGATAACAGTTCAATTGCATTATGACATGCCCCACTCCCTGCCAACTTCCCCTCCAACCATTGCTCGTGTCCTGAGACACCCACTGATGCTTGAGGGACCAACCACTCACCTCATCAGGATGTATTGCTGACATCAAACCCAGATTCGTCCACCAGGCTTCCAGATAGCGAAGCAAGAGTCATCACTCTAGAGAACGTTTCCACTGCTCCAGAGCCCAGTGTGATGCTTGACATTGTATTGTATTGTATGGTTATAAAAACACAAGTTACCAAATGGTAGCCTGAGATTTTTCAGGAAAAATTTGTTTTAAAACATTTAAAGTTTGCTGTTTCTGTCAAAATAATAAGAAAAAAAATTGCTGTAAAGCATGTTTAAGTGTGTCTCACCGTTATGAAAAAGTTCATATTGAAGAAATGAAGGTATTGATAATTCAGCTCTGTTGAATTTGGTCTCAATACAGCCAAGTTTAATTCTAACTCATACCATCATGTTAATAGAAATCAATAGGCATAAGTAGGTTTAAGTGGTTTAGTAGATATTTTGCTAACTAAAAGAAACTTCCCATCGCGACCTACAAATTAATCTTTTCTCTGTTGGATTAACATTGAGTTGTCAAATAAAGCAACAAAAGACCCTGAAAAGAGCAATGGAAATTAATTGTTGACAGGTCATAAGAATTACCAGATTAGCCAATTAAATGGACACCAATGAATTCTACATGGTTCAGAGCTTTATGATGAATTTATATAGTGACTGATCTTTACATATTTAATTGGCAAAGACTAACCTGCTGTAAAGCCCTGTCTGTTGCAGATACCCATAATCACAACACCTAAAAGGTGTTCCTATTTTGCCATTAGAAATACTTGGAAGTACAGCTCATTTGAAGGCTGATTTTACTAGCATTATTAAGTTATAAATAGTAGATAAAGGCTGGTTTACCTTTTTCTTTGCACACTCAGACAAATTTGAGGGGGTGCTAAATAAAATGCTTATAATGATAATTTAGTTAACCCACATTGACATTATATATATATATATATATATATATATTACACATACACATTTACACTACATTTTTGGCTTTTAAAATTGCTCACAGAGTTCCAAAACAACCGATACCATTCTACACTTTTAATCCATGCTTTTCCCCACGGATTTATACAATATTTGCAATTAAGAGAAGGGATTCTTCCACTGGGTAGGTGCAACTACTGAAAGAAAAATGTTTTTGTTAGGAGAGAAAGACTTTGCTTCCCCTTCTTCTCAATCTAAATCCGTGCCTTCTGATACGGCACCGTGGCATATTTTGGTGTTATTGATATAAATCAATAAATAATAATAAGGAAAGGATATGTTATCAAACACTTATCAAGTTCTTGTTTACATTAATTATGCAGTGCTGGCACTAACACTAAGAGTGAAGAGAATCTCTGAAGGGACGTTCAGACATAACGCTTACTATGTAACACCATTACAATGCTGCTATCAGTGAAGAAACCAGCATGTTTGTCTCCTGATCATCAGACAATTAGTAGTTAACCTACAGGGAGATTTACTTTCAAACATATTTAAAGGGTTATATAAATCCTAAAGTCTCTTGCCTCAACCAAATTAATCTCAAGCTTTAAATTCACAGTAATTCCTAATAATTGTGTGAACACATTTTACTTTGTATGCTATTATGATCTGTATAGAATCAAAGAGATTTTCCAATGCATTCTGATGCCCATCACTTTCTATGATTTCCTGAAGAGCAGTCACAGTACAAACAATTATTCATACATGCTAGATGTAGCCTGTATTACAAATTGTTTAATGCACAATTCTTTATAGTTATAAGGCAGATGACTTTTTAATGTCATCTATTTTTAACAAAACATTTCATTTTTGATCATCTTATACTTGCATGACATACCTGCAGGTAGCCATTATAAACATAATTTGGATGTATTGCAGGAAATGTGGCTTCTCCCTCTTAAAAAAGTGGGAAAAAGTGGATATCATAAAAAATAAATTACTAAATAATTTCCCCAATGTCAGTATGACATCTTTAGGGGTACCTTCTAGTTACAAGGGAGATCTACAAAGACATGGGAATCTTCAAGTAAATTTACACAGCTTTCCAATGATGGCAGTGCAAAGTAAAGAAAAATAAAACAAAAAATATAAAAAAGTTTAAAAGACACTGAACACTTTATACTTATTGTAGCATAAAAAATAATACAAAATATCTTTGTTGCCTACAACTAAAAAATAGTTGGGGAAAAATATTTTCCTTTTTGTCTCATTTTTTTCAGATAACGAATTTCCTTAAATTACCTTTTGTTTGAAACAAAATTCGGTGGTTTATTCGGGTTTTATTTTGTTGCCCAAAAACACGTGTCTCTCTCTACGTCCCTAGAAGAAGCTTGAGGTCCTCAGGACCCCTGAGATTTGTACCTTCATTTAGTGTGATAAAAGCTTACTTAATTTAAGGAAGATTTACTTTAGTAAGGGGATGGTGAATATTTGGAACAGCCTCCCAGCAGAAGTAACTTGAGATCCATGGAACCCCTGAGATCTTTATTTTTATTTTCCTCATCTTTGCTTCTCTCTAATATAAGTTAGTGTTTTGGTTGAGATTTTTAACTATATTATTAAAAGTTTAATTTCAGAGTAATATGAGATAGCATACTTTTTTTTAAAAAAAAGTGATCCGTCCTTGAACACAAATTGGAATTTTAACTATAGGTTAACTATAGCCTTTGTATTTGCTAATAGTTAATAAGCAGCATCTGTTAGATTTATCGGGCTCTGATTGCTTACCACATGTACGCACTTTCAACCTTAACCACATTTTCTGAGAATGTTGCCAAAAATACTAATCATAGCTTATTTAAACCTGTGCGATCATCACCCTCTTTTTCAGAGATTTCTGTTAAAACCAAAATTTGAACCAATTCAAATGCACTAGTACGTATATAGTTTTACCTGGCTGCCCTGATTCTCTTGAAAAATAATATATAGTTTGTGTGGGTCCTAAACGAGTGAGAGGGATATGTGAGAAGCAGATGTACAAATACAGTTTCGAAGATAAGCGCAAGAATTACGAGAATTCTGATACGTCAAGATTTTAATGTTACTCTAGTACTTAGGCTTAAAGGTGTTCCTTTAGGTTTGAGTTCAAGAACAGATGAAAGGGTGAAAGTAGGGTGAACATCAGATGGCCTTTGGCCAAAGGGGTTATATAAGTTTAAGAGTTTATGAGTAGGTGAGAGTAAACTAGGCCAGGATTCTGTTATGGAATATAGTGCAGTTTGTACAAAAGTTGAACTCACACTGATTTCAATGTGAGCTCATCTTTCATTTATAGAAGTATAATTATTTAATTATACTTATTGGTTAAATAGTGATATAGTGATATAGTGTACTACTTGTTTATATTTGTGGGTTTGATATATGATTTTAAAGATTTATATCAGGGTAAATTTGTGATAATTAGTTGTTCATTTTATTATAGATTCTCCTAATCAAAGGATGGGATTTCAATTAATAAACTATGGAGGTTATTCCTACAAAGTAAGTTTACTAAAGTTCCATACCATCCAATGAAGAGAACAACAAGACAATAAGATGTCCATTTACTGAGGATCTGGATAAGTTTCTTAAAACATACAAAAGAATCGGCTTGTCTGAACAAGAGATCTTACAGAGGAGTACTTCGGATTTGGTGATTTAATTCTTCGTTGTTTCATGCTGTACAATGGAATTTATGTTAATGTTTTACTTCAACCAGAAAAGACTCATTCATGATTCAGAGTGCAAAGCTCCACACTTCCGTTGCACCTTAAAACTCTAGTACAGCTAATCTACTTCTAAATACTTGATTGGATTGGGATACATATTATATTCCAGGACAAAGGTAAAAAAAACTTTGTATGTCTGGGAAGGAATGTACAGATATTAATTACTCTATGTAGTCAAAAGATATAAAAGATTATACAGGTTTATAGTGAGGTATAGACTTGCTGGGGAATATTACACAGCAGCTAATTTCAGACTTGCATTTATATTACTATAGCTGATGGTGTGCATGTCTGCTTTGGGTGTGTTTTGTTTTTTTCTTTAATTGGATCATTTGACTGTTGATAACCTTTTAGTAGAATCATAGTAAAGCATGTCATAGTAAAGCATGTCACTAATAAAGCTATACTTATTAGAGAAATTGTTTTATTTATGTTTTCTTACTTAGAAATTGGGTATCAAATTGATTTTTTTTCTCATGGATTTTAGGAAAATGTGTAACAGTAAATCATTCATCAATCCATTTACAGTCTTTTTGACATAAATTGTAGAACTCCATTCTAGACAACTCGGAAAATGTTGGCTCTGTGTTTAGTCCCTGCTGAGATTAGACCCAGTTCTCTTTTGGCATGAGGTTTTATTTAGCCACTGCATGAACTGAAAATGTATTTCCAGCAAAAGACAGAAGACAATTTCTGAGATACTATGAGATGTAAGCCCACTTACTTTTGCAAAAGGAAATCAAGGTAAAAAAAGTAATGTATGTTCCACTAATTATTTGGATGTCATGATTTTGTATAACAATTTGACACATTTTTATTGTAGGTTCAAACAATAACATCAAAACTTTGCTGTTTAGTCATTTGAAGGCTACTCCTTGCAGTTATTATAGCCATCCTAATTTCTCTAGTTTTGTTATTTTAGATTACAAAAATAGAATAAGTGGATTTATTTATATTTGTTTAACTGCCAAAAAATGAAGTTCATATAAAATATGCAGTGAATAAATGGTATATCGTAATTAAGTTACACCCTAGATGTTAAAAGGAGCATAAAGCAGTATTCTGGTCAACTAAGCATAGGGGGCAGATGTTTTTCTGATGTAAGGAGGTAGATTGCGCTGTTGAGGGACCAGATTCACCAGTGCCTCTGCTCAAGGGCCAGTCACAAGACAGATCTCTGATTTACACTAAGGAGGACTATGCCAAGCTGATACAGCCACTATTGGATGCAGGAAAAGGCTCTGCAAACCCTTTAGAGCGCAAGATATGATGACTGCACTCAGCAGTAAGGATGGTAGGTGCTGAAGTGGCGACTTGGTCAGCCCTAAGGAATTGCTTTAGGTAGATACATAACTGATATAAGGTACATCTTTAATTATTTTGTCATTGAATATATAGAAGACAAGTGCATGTTTGAATTTTGCAAGTGATATTAGAAAAATCATTATGCCAAATTCTGTTCGGTTGAAGCATGAAACTAAATAATAATAAAATAAACTCTAAAACATTAATGCAGCTCTTAACCCCTTAAGGACAATGGGCGGTCCCTAAACCCATTAAAAACAATGCATTTTGAGTCCGTACATGTACGGGCTTTGTCAGTAAGGGGTTAATTTAGCTCTTTGGTGGGTAAGTTGCCGTTGTTTCTTTCTTATTCAAATGCACTAGTTATTGGTTATCTTTAAAAGGTAATTTCTTGTTGAAAACTTGCAATAAGAATGTTAACATTTCATAGAATGAGATAACTGATTTAAGAAGCAGTCAAATATGTTTTAGGCAGAATTATTTCAACTGCATAATTTTGTATTATTTGTAAAAAAAACATATGCAGTTAGTTTTGCAAACTTGTGCAATTTTACACAAATGAACCATTACAAGGTTTGCAAAATACAGAACATGTATGTCAAATGCAGTGATTTTGGTATTATCTTGACAGAGGATTGGTTAGAGCTTATCATTAGATCTTTTATTAAATCTATTTAGGAAAATATCTCATTAGTATAGTCAGGGCTGCTACCCTGAGCAATAAGAATTTGCATTGCTCATTTGCCCTTAGAAAGACTCCCGCACTCTCTCTTGCTTGTTGTCTCTGCAGACTGAGAGAAGTGGAGGACATGCTACATGTATACTTGGAATGAACACTAGCATGTGGAACTACTTAGCTCTACTATGTTCGGAATAATGCATGGGAGCCCATATCTCATTCTTAATTTCTTTTTAGTCCTTTTTTTACTTCCTGGTGCAAATATGCTTACTCATATTCATAAAAATACAGTAGTCTTACCCTTCCCAAATGGCTTTTTCGAACATAGTTCTTTTCACAATTGTCAATTTCCCTTTTTTCCTGCATTTCCACGATTATAATACAGAATATAGAAAAATAAAAGATTATGTGCCCTCAGTGGCAAAACAAAATATGTACCCTCCTCACAAGTATTGTGTTCCCAAGTCTACAGACACAGTAACATACTTACGTACATACTAGCATAGTGCAACATACTTACACACACAGTGACATTTAAACACACACACAGTAACATACTCAAACACGCACACACCCAACACCCCGCACTCCTACCTTTGTTGTTCACTAGCCAGTAAGAGCTCTCCTACACATGCAGTCCTCACTTGTTTTCAATGTCTGAGCACCAGAAAATGGCATAATGTCCCAGCCCTTGGACTCAGTGTGCAGGGGACTGAGGGAGCCTGTCTCCCTGGCCCACCGATATTCACAGCACGGATTGGGTCGTGGTTAGGCAGGGCTGTGTTGGCCTTGGGGGCTTCCCAGAAAGGGCCCTGTTATGCTGGTGGGTGCCATGTTTTTTGGCAGACTCAGTTTTAAACCTTGATAACAAACTTGAAGTAATAATTCCAAGTTTGCTGAATCAGAGGAATCACAGAATTTGGAATGATTACATTTTAATTGTATTTCTCCTTGGAGACTACTAATAGCTAATACGATTGTAAAATAGGTCTTTAAATAGAAGTAGTAAGAATCAGTGTGTGCATTCTATTTTGATGAACTTGATTGCCTAAGGCGTGCTACTTTCTGCAGTTTCAAGTGTTCACATTCAATCAATGAAACATTTCAATTTTGTTTATATTTTTCAAGCTCAGAAGCTGTAATGCAAATAGATAATGAAGATGAGTCATCTACTGTACTTTTAGTTTTTCGGTTGTAATTATATTGGAGATATGTGCTTTAGACGTAAAGGTCAATTTTACCTGATGGAAGTTGTGATGTGTGTAAAAAGGTGGCAAAGCTACAATATCAATTTGTTTCTGATCCTGAAAACCTTACTTTGATAACAAAGTTAATTTTGCTTAAATGTATGACTACATTCAAAATAAGAACTATAAAAATTTTAAAAAATGTAATTTTATACCTTGCTTTACCCAGTCCATTTGTGTAAGTTAAAATCCCAGAGGCCTACAAACTGCATAATAAACAGTAATACATTTAAATAATTTCCTTCGTAATTAATGTCCAAAGCTTTCAACAAGATCATTTTAATTTTTGCTTGTTGGCATGTTTATATATATAGTATATTTAAAAATAACCTAGTCCAGAGGGGTTGGCAGCCCCTTTGCTGCATAACAGGGTGCCAATCACCCAAGATCAGGCTCCTTGTAGCACCATTGCTCAATGGATCATTGATCATTGATCTCCCCAACCTGCCCCATAACCCTATAAAATATTTGTTGAGTCTGCACAGCCTCCATAGTTTATTTCTGCCCAGCATCCTTAAAAGGTGGTGCCAATGGTAAATATAAGATGTGCACTTATTCTAAGTTTTTGTTTCAGTTTTGGTCCATTCATTTTCAGACAACAAGTTTCTTGTACTTTCCGTTCACAAAAAATTCTGAAGGCTTTATTTTTTTTTAAAAAAAAAACACAATTTGTTGTTCTTTCTCACTTACTCTGTTCTACCTTTTCTGACAACATCTTCCCTGTCTCTGCTTCCACCTCTGTCTCTGCTCTTCGGTCCTCCGTATCTAACTCTGCATTCTTCCCTCCTCTCATTGTTCTTCAATGTTCTTTAAGTTAGGATGTTAGGATGGAGGAAGATATTTTTCCAGTACTAAGCAGAGGCTCTACCCTGTTGGAGACATACTCTGTAGAGTGCTGAAGAGGAGAGAAGAATGCAGGTAGGTAAGTCGAGACAGACAGGGAAGCAGAGGCACATAAGCAGTTGTCGGAGAAGTGAGAGGTGGTGCTTGTTGCCCTCAGAAAACAGTCTGGAACACGTTGTCTTGTGGCTTTTGTGAAGATGACAAAGCGATAATCAAAGGCTACTGGCTTTAATTTGCCTTTGTGAAGAATCAGATCATGGATAGTTTCTTTTTAGTCCTTAAATAACATTAATAACTAATGTATATTTATTGTATATATTGTAAAAAACAATACTCCATTTCCTTACCTAAATTATAAAAATTGGATTTTGGTAAAGTAAAAGCATGAATAGCAAAGGTGTTACTCTAATATGATAACAAAACATTTCTTAATTAAAATCCAGTTTTTGGTGAAAAGCACAATTTCTCATTGTAGCCTTCACATCATTACCACATCTAACAATCTACAATAATATATATATTTTGATATTACTACTTATGGTGAGATCATCAACATTCAGATTTCCCAATAAAATCTGAATTTGCCACTATAACCGAGAAATGATCTTTTTGATAGAGCACATAGCTCTGGTTACTATATGTAGCTAGGGATTATTTCAATAGTTTTTTTTGCTCCTGTGAAAAATATAAATCCAATACAAAATATCAGTATTTTTCAATAATATGAGTATGAGATAATAAATGCACTGCATGTTCATTTCACATTAATAATATCAACAGATAATCACATTTTATTCTATCTAGTTAGCTTAGTTACACCTTCAAAGGTTATTAGCCCTGCAAAACAAGTAGATTTAGAAGAATAAAAGTAAGGATTGTTTCAATCATTCAGTCTCAATCCCACAACTGGTAGTGGAATATAATACTGACTTTAACAATCCAAATTGATTGCGTCCAAGAAGGACTTAATACATGTGTTTGATCTGGTGAATTGGCAATTGCACATTGTGAATGCGATCAATTAAATGAGTAAAAACATGTCTTGAGAGATAATACGAGTGATTGTATTGCAAAGGTCAGTCATTTTGTTAAGGATGCCCAAGAGATGGTTTACCTAAACATAGATTCCCAGGAGGTGTTGGTGGGATTTGTTTGCTTTTCTTCCAGCATCAGAATTGTAGTCTGCTAGGAATGCACCCTTCAAAATGCCAATAATCACAATTTGCAGCTTAATTCAGTTAGCAATCTCTATTACATGGGGCAGAATTCATGAACTATGGCTCCACATACATCTATTTCTGAGTAAATACACCATAAGAATACATTAGTTCTGAATAGCGATACTAAAAACAAAAAAATCAAGAACTTTGTCATAAAAGTATCTGAATCTCCTCAAGGTATTGCTGTGGTTAACATAATAATTGAAAATACAGCTATTACTTACATTTAAGAATATCCATAAAAAATGCTTTGCAAAAGTTGTTTGAAATTTAATAACATGTTTATTTCAAGTATCAAGTGTATTGTGGTTAAAATAAAAAGGAAGCATATTAACCAATAATTACCCACCGATCTTGTACTCAGACCAAATTAGGATATGTGGTCAGTTTTAAACTAGCGTATCGTAGGCTTAACTTTAACCCCTTCAGGACAGGCGTTCTGGTACTGTGTCTTCCCAGGAAGACCGCAGTTTTATTTAAATATTTTAATTCCGTGCTCGTGATTTGCTTCAAAGCGATCACGTGCACGGAATTGAGGGGGAGTGGCTGCTACAGATCGCTGGGGACACCCAGCAGTCAGTAGCAGCCGTCCCTCGCGATACCAGCGTCATCGATGACGTACCTGGTACGTCCCGGTACGGAAAGGGGTTAATATAAGAAGATAAGAAAAATGGAAATGGCTGTGTTGGTCATATTAGCCCAAGAAGAAACTTCAGTTGAAGTTAATACCTGTTATTGGGCCAACACAGGAAAAAAATGTAAAGTTACATAAGCTTTCAGCACTTCAGAGGTCTTTTCTTCAGATGGAATGATTTACATATAAGAGGTTATACATAAAACAAAAACTGCGCTTCTCACCCTAATAAAGTTGGCAAGAAATATATGAACATAATATAAATGAGAGGTTTTGGTTATATGAATTGGCCAAAGCATAATAAAGCTCACCCGCCACGTCAAGGCACACTCTCAATAGGGTGAGAACCTACTCTCACCTCCTACATAGTGGGCACACAAAGCAGTTTATACTGCTACCAAAACCTTATTAATGTGTTGGGGGAGGTGCAATTAAACCTCCTCCCATTTAACCCCTGGACAGCAAGCTGCAACCAGACTGATGAGGAGCCAACAACCTCAAATATGTGCAAACAGGGAAAAGAAAAAATGTTGGTGCGCTAAACTAGTCTCAGGCTCAAATAATATAAATGTATAATATGAAGCCTACCAAACAGGTGTAAGCATGCTGAAAATGCAGTGTATTGGCTGTACAATGTATACACGAGTTTATGTAAGAAGATAACACAAGCAGGTGATGGATTACAGTCATTAGGCTATCCTACACATTAGATAATTCCAAGTCCATAATAATATTTGAGGTTTTAATATTTTGGATGGCTGTTGTCAAATTCCGTTTGTAGTTTATTATAAGGTTATGATAAATAAATCAAGTATCATTGGGGAAAAAACTCTGATTTAAGGGTTAACAGGTTTTTTTTGCAACCAGAGTTTGAGGTAGTAAAAAAGTCATACTTGAATCCAAAATGGGATGTTTACAAGAGACAAGATGATAAAAAATGTGTTGGAACTGAATGATCATATAAATGTTTTAAATTTAAGTTCCCATTCAGAAAGAAGGCTCCCTTGCATCTCACAGAGATGCCCAATTGCAGGCAGTTTGTTTTGGCTAAGATAGATAGATAGAATCATAACTTCATGAATATCTTGTCCGTCAATAACCTGAATGAACAAACAGTCACAGACATTATTTTCTTCACAATTGTAAAAGCTTTCCAAAAGGGTGGAATTTTTTTCCAGTATCTGAAGAATAGTTACGTGGACCATTTTCCTTGCAATTGTGCAAGCTTTCCAAAGAAAAGAAGACTTTTAGTTTCTGAGGAATATCAAGAGCAAAAGTACGTCTTTGCTTTATAACTTTATATCTCTTAGACAAAACATGAATTGCTACACGTACTATTTTAAGCCAATAAACCTTAGGAGAGCTATACTGTTATTATTTCCCCTGAAGGTTTTAGTTCAAATGGCCTCAGTTTTTTATGGCAACAACCACCAGACACCTCATTTTGTGTCATCTGTCACCGTTTTTTTGGCAATAATAACATGATTATAGAATTATTTCTGAAAAGGGATCAGATATTCAGCAATACTAGGAATCATATTTCTTTGTGTTGGGTTGACCAACTGAGTTGGTCGATTAATACCTAAAATAATTGCTTTTTATTATTATGTTAAAAAAGTCAGATTATATTTTATAACTTGTATTAATCTGAAGTTACCATAGATACCTACAGTATAAAACTTTAAACCAAACTGTTTAATTTGGATATTTGTTGTTGTTTGGCTAAACATGACAATATTGTGAACTAGCAATAAGTTTGGTTATGTGTAAGCATCTTAGCCTGTTATAAATAATGTATAATGTTTGAAAAGTATATTCAATAGTATATTCATTAAGACTAGAAATATTTTCACGATCATTATACAGGTAAATGTTGACCTTCCATTAAATAAAATGCTTAATTTATGTTACTTGTCCCTAATATCTTGAAATGTGTAAAATGGCATACAACATGAGAAATGTGTATAAATGTATGTTAAATGGTTAAATGGAGTTGCATATCCTTAAAGTTGTGGGTAACAGTTCTTCTTTAAGCAGTAACTGCAGTAGTATCTTATATCACAACCATAATTAAGAATTAGGACCTCTAAATACATAATTATATCACATATGATTTTACTATCTTCATCCACGAAGCTTTGAGTTAGGCCTACACAATGAATAATCAATCAGTTTAACTAATTTAAAAAAATATGATTAATTTAAACATCATGAATGGCTGACTTGACCAATCTTTGTGTTTAGACGCAGCTTGCAGGGAGGCGACCTACATAATGGTGAAGTTGGAGAATTGTTTGTAAAAATATGTCTACACACATATTAGGGGTGCTTGCTGTGCTGGCCGGTATTTACACAATCTAGTGTTTCATACCTGTTTATCGTACTCATTAAGACTAATTAGCAGGCCTATAAATACCTGGCTCTCCGACACAAGTCCTCTTGTGTGTGTTGGGACCTACCTGGTCTGTAGTGTTGCGAGCTGGAATCTCTTGCAGGTAGGCTGCCACCCTGTGAAACACACAATGAGTGGCAAGGTAGACACAGTAGGCAAAACATAGTCAAACATAGGCAAACGGGAGATAGTCCAGAGAGAGATAATATTAATAGCCAAAGGGTAGCCAAAGGTACAGCCAAGGATGTTAGTATGAGTTGCAGTGCAAACAGAAATAAACCTAACAATTTTGGATTTTGCATTTGCACATGCTCAATAATTTGGTAGCAGAGACTTTAAGAACCGCTATTCTCGCACACGGCCGTATCCGTAATCACACAAGCAATGAAAAAGCTGGAGAAAAAGCTGACCCCAGATCAAGACTTCCATCTGGGAGCTGCCTTATACTGCCAGACAAATGCTCTCAACAGAAGAGCTGACACATTTTGCCATGGGACCCAATGCTCAGAGGTTAAATGCTGCCTGCTGAGTAAGTCTCCTACATAACCGTGTTGCTTCTGCCAACTCCTGAGATTGTTTGTATTTCTCAATCCAGACTATTCTGACTACCCCTACTTTATTCAGTCTTTGATCACGCGTACAATACCTGCTTGGTTCAGTGTATGGTTACTTATTCTGTGTATGACCTTGGCTTGTTCCTGACCACGATTCCTGCCTGTTCCAGTATATAGTTACTGTTCCTGTTCCTGTTTATGACCTCAGCCACTCTGGATGTTGCCTCCTTCACCCTGAGGGCTTCTTTTTGTTGTCTGGGTTCTCACTCCTGCCTGTCCAGGGGCTATGGTTTCTTTTGAAGACCTCCATTTAGACTCTAGTATCCTCTGACCCTTGATTTGTATCACCTGCAAACTACCACTATAGTGAATAAATCCCAATTGTTTTTACTCCTGCTCTTTCAGCTAATCAAGGTATTGGATTGTACTGTGTTAGCTGTGGAAAAAAGCCAAGTTTTTCTGTCTTCCAACAAAAAAAATCTATACATAACTAGTGCAAATGGAACAAAACGTCAAATGCTAGCAGTTGAGCCCCAATAGCGGCCAGAAAAACAAAAAAACCTGTGAAACAAAAGTATATATTTTTTGAAAGTTGCTCTCAATCGGCACAAAACTCTTTTATGGCTGTCATTGCGGCTGCATCTACGCAAAGGAATGATTTTAAGAACGACCCCAGGTGATGCTGTAAGGCGAGAGTTTCTATTAACTCTTTATACCTCACACCCCTGAAAGGTAACTTACGTGTATCACTCTCACTACAATATTTTAGAAAAGTAATTATTTGCAAAAGTCACTTATCCCATTGACTGCCTTTTAAAGTTTTTTTGGGTAAACTTGAAGAATGTAAATACACAAACCTCACAATTTAGAAATCCTGCAGTAGCTACCAACCCGAAGCAGACTTGCTTTAGGAGAAGCCCTTTCTAGTACCATACTGTTTGTTGCAGAATGGGATAAACCCAAAACTATCATTCTCATATTGAATGCAGTGTCTTTCTTCAAAAACCCCACTCCAGATATTTAAATTTTTGGTTGCTGACCAAAATATATAGGAATACACAGATTGTTTTGGATCCATCTTTGATAGATGTTCCTTTATTTTTTTCTTCTGAAGGAGAAATACTAACAGGTATGGCATTACTCTAGCACTTTTAAGAGGTGTCTGATGGAATGTATTAAAAAAAAAGGCTAGTCTGCCCAGACAACAAAATGACAATCATGTTGTGTGATGGCTACAAAAAGGTCTATATCTTCATGTAAAAATCTGTGTAAAATGTATTAAGCTAAAGAGAAAACAAGAAAAGCCAGAGTATCTCAGTGCCATTTAACCAATGTTTGAGAGAGAATGTTTATATGAGGGAATTGTAAAGACAACTGGATAAAATCTTCCTTCTCTCACAGATTCACACATGATTGTAAACACATTGCACTTCACCAAGTTGTTACAGAGGATACCTTTATTGGATGAAGTTTATAGATTGCAAGCTTTCAAGAACAGAATAAGAGACCCAGTTAGTGTTGAAAGTTTATTCATTGCTTTTCCATGTTTCCATATAATCTGTTGTTTTTTTATAGACTATTACGTTATCTACTAAAATGTGACACATAGATATTGAAGTATAAAAATAATATTCTGTAACTGTGCACATGGAAATTATATCTACAACATAACCAACTATTCAAAACTCAAAGCATTTTTCAGATTGATTTTTACAGATCCATAATTTAACCTATAATATTGAAGCACTGTTCCCATTCCCCGTCATAGTGAATACATACAATTCAGAATGTTCACACAGTGCTAGCTAAACTGCATCCCTATATATTTAATAACTTACAAAATAGTCCCAAGATACAAAACCTTGGCATTAGATATTTCCCATACGTAATATGCCATAATCACCAAACTTTGACATTAACATTTTGAAAGTGATGGCAAGTAATACCCATTATATTTTGAGACAAGAAAAAATATACTAGAAAGTTTAGGCAGACTTTATTAAAGTAAATACATACTGATGACCTCAAAGGCAGAACCAAAGAGGTCACTAGTCATCCTGGGATCTTGTTTTGTTTTGATCTCTTCACGTGTTCTGCAGCCAATGCTCCTATGTTGTTTAAAATATTGTCTCGAATGATTGAGAGTGATCTAGGATGAGTGCCTCTGTTGATAAATCACTGGATTTCTGACTTTAGTTGTACATTGTTTAGTGAGAAATATTACTTCATGCTGACTAATACAGGTTTTTCCCTTCCCCCCAAAAAATATATATTCAAGATTAAAAAACAACAATGAATTTAAATAATTAAAAAAGAATGTTAAGATTGCAAGAGATTGCTTTCAGTTTTACCCTATGAATTTATCTCCTTGTTATTATTATATTAAAATGCCTATGGCAAGAAATATAAAAATTGTGAAGTGTAAAAATGCTATGAATATAAATCAGAATCTTATGATGTGATAAGGATGGTGAAAACTGAATGCATGAGATATTTAGGGGTAAAAAGCTTGCCAAAACTTCTAAGCACTGTCTCATGAATGTGCCTGATTGGATCATAGTGAGAAGCCAAAGTAGCAAAACTCTTACCTTCTTGTAGAGTATTACATTTTCAAAAATGTCATGATAACCAATTTTAAACATCAGCTGGAAATTGCATTTAGTTTTATCAGAAGTTTTGTCATTTTATTTCTAGAAGCACAGACATTATTTAGATTTGATGTATATCTTTTTTTCTGTTTGACTGATTTTAAGTGAACCTATTTCTGGGAAATGATAGATAACAATAAACACATGTAGGAATCTACATTTTTATTTAACATAAAAATGTAGCGTTTGCACCGTGTACAACAAAAGCAAATTCCAATCAAAAATATTGTGGAGGGTCCTAATGAAAATTATATATAGTACTGTGCAAACGTTTTAGGCAGATGTGAAAGTAAGAATGCTTTACAAAAAATAGACGTATTAAGAGTTAGAATGCTTAAAAAAATAGACATGACAATAGTTCATTTTTATCACGTAACAATATGCAAAGTGAATGAACAGAAGAAAATCAAGAACATCATGCTTGATGTGACCACCCTTTGCCTTCAAAACAGCATCAATTCTTCTAAGTACATTAACACTAAGTCAGGGATTTTGTTAGGTGTAGGATTAAACAATTAGGTTGAAACACAATCATTAACTGAAACAGAAACTGCTATGTCAGAAGATTAAAATTGGGCAAGGAACACTCAAAACCGTAATAGCCTGCAATTGGAAAAAAATAGCCTTCTTGCCCTGGTGCAAGTTAAGAATCAGATCCTTCTACAAATCAGGATGGAGAGAGATTTGAGTTGGTCCTTTCTCAATTCCCAAAAACTATTCAGAATATGGGACCAGTGGGCTAAAAAAGCCGATCAATATGCCCAACCGGGTCCTGAGCAATAAAGTCATGGTGTAGAAAGTATTGTTGTGAGTTCCCTCCCTCCTAGCCGGCGCTATGTCTATTATTTTTTTTATTATTATTATTATTTTCGTTTTGTAATTGTATGTATGTCTTTTATATATGATATATGCTTATAGCTATTAACTGATGGTAACATAATGATACGGGAATTTTGCATATATCTGTTTGTCATGTTTTTTCTGTCTTCCAACAAAAAGAAAATCTATACATAACCAGTGCAAATGGAACAAAACCTCAAATGCTAGCAGTTGGGCCCCAATAGCGGCAAGAAAAACAAAAAAACCTGCAAAAGTATATGTTTTTTAAAGTTGCCCTCAATCAGCACAAAACTCTTTTATGGCTGTCATTGCGGCTGCATCTACACAAAGGAATGGTTTTAAGAACGACCTCAGGTGATGCTGTAAGGCAAGAGTTTCTATTAACTCTTTATACCTCACACCCCTGAAAGGTAACTTACGTGTACCACTCTTTTGTGTATTATAACCTGAAGAATGTAAATACACAAACCTCACAATTTAGAAATCCTGCAGTAGCTACCAACCCGAAGCAGACTTGCTTTAGGAGAAGCCCTTTCTAGTACCATACTGTTTGTTGCAGAATGGGATAAACCCAAAACTATCAACTGAATGCAGTGTCTTTCTTCAAAAACCCCACTCCAGATAATTAAATCTTTGGTTGCTGACCAAAATAAATAGGAATACACAGATTGTTTTGGATCCATCTTTGATAGATGTTCCTTTATTTTTTTCTTCTGAAGGAGAAATACTAACAAGTATGACATTACTCTAGCACTTTTAAGAGGTGTCTGATGGAATGTATTAAAACAAGTGTTCAGAGGGAGACAAGTCAAATAAAAGGCTCTACATGACAATAATGTAGTGTGACGTAGTGTGATGGCTACAAAAAATATATTAAGCTAAAGAGAAAACAAGAAAAGCAAGAGTATCTCTGTCATGAATCTACATGAATGTACTACCACTTCTGTTGGATCAATTTAATAATTGGGAAGGGAAATATTTTGGTATTTTTAGTTTTGGTTTGGAATGTATGGGAGAATAATGGGTTAAATATGTTAGTCTTCTTCCCATTAAATGAAAGAGAATGAGAAAGTCATTAATGTGAAGTTTACAAAGAAACTGCTTGATGCCTCCTGCATATGTGACCTCTAGTGTGTTTTGAAAAGAGCTACACCATAATATGTTTCTCTTAACCCCTTCAGGACCGGTGTTTGTGTAATGTGTCTTAAGTTGTTTTAAAAATATTTTAATTCCGTGCTCGTGATTCGCTTCAAAGCGATCACGTGCACCGAATTGAGGGGGAGTGGCTGCTACGGATCGCTGGGGACACCCAGCGGTCAGTAGCAGCCGCCCCTAACGATCCCCGCATTCATAGCGACGGTGGATCGCGCATCATCGATGACGTACCTGGTAGGTCTCAGTCTGGCGGTGACCTTTCAGCAGAAAGTACCAGGTACGTCCCGGTCTTGAAGGGGTTTATTTATCTTATCGTCTTACCATTTAAATCATGTTTCAGTGAGAAAATTTGCTGTGATAATCAGGACATTATAAATATATACAGTTGTGTGGAAAAAAACACCCTCTTTGAATTTTATAGTTTTACATATCAGGACATTATAACAATTATCTGTTCCATAGCATGTCTAAAAAATAGGTAAATACAACCTCAGATGAACAACACATAATATATTACACCGTGTCATGATTCATTCAACAAAAATAAAGCCAAAATGAAGAAGCCATGTGTAAAAAATTAAATACACCCTTGCTGCTTCCATGGGAATTAAGGTGCTAAGTAACAGACGTGTGCTGCTAAAAAATGCCCTTGATTAATTTATCATCACCTCTATATAAGCCGAAGATTTACCAGTTTGCTGGTCTGAAGCATTCAGGTGTGTTAACACAATGCCAAGGAGGAACTATATCAGCAATAATCTTAGAGAAGCAATTGTTGCTGCCCATCACTCTGGGGTTATAAGTCCATTTCCAAACAATCTAAAGTCCATCATACTATAGTAAGAAACATTATTCAAAAGTGGAAAACATTCAAGACAGTTACCAGTCTTCCGAGTAATGGACGTCCCAGCAAAGTCACCCCAAGGGCAATCGTGCAATGCTTAGAGAAGTTGCAAAAAACCCCAAAAATTTGCATCTCAGACTCTACAGGCCTCAGTTAGCAAGATAAATGTTAAAGTTCATGACAACACAATTAGAAAAATACTGTATGGTTTATTTGGAACGGTTGCCAGGAGAAAGCCTCTTCTCTCTGAAAAGAACATGGCAGCATGGCTTAGGTTACCAAAGTTTTGTCTGCACAAACCATATGACTTCTGGAACAATGTCCTTTGAACAGACAAAGCCAAACTGGCAAAATGTCAAATGTGAGGCAATCTGTCCTACAGCTAAAGCTTTGCCAAAATCATGCAACAGGACAATGATCCCAAACACACCAGCAAATCAACAATAGAATGGCTGAAAAATAAAAGATTCAAGGTGTTGCAATAGCCCAGTCAAAGCTCAGACCTCAATCCGATTGAAATGCTGTGGTGGGACCTTAAGAAAGCTGTGCATAAACAAATGCCCACAAACCTCAATAAACTGAAACAACGTATAAAAAAAAAGAGTGGACATAAATTCCCCCACAAGATGTGAGAGCCTGATAAAGTAATAACGCATACAATTACTTTAAGTTATTGCTGCTAAAGATGGTTCTACAAGCTATTGAATCATAATGTGTACTTTGTTTTTCGCACATAACTTTATGATCATGACAGGGTGTAATATGTCATGTGTTGTTGCTCATTTGTGAGGTTGTATTTACCTCATTTTTAAAAAATTGTTAATGAACAATTATTGTTATAATACCCTGATATGTAAAACCATAGAATTCAATGAGGGTATACTTTCTTTTTACACAACTCCATATTCCTTGGGCTAAGATGGCTAAAATTCTGTTTTGTATAGACCTGTGTGAGATCACAAATATGAGATAATACATCAGGAAATGTATTCAGATGATACATAATATGGACTTGGCATATGTTAACGGTATGTTTGAAGGGTTATCTCGTATGTATGGCAGAGCCGGCCTTAAGTGTTCTGGCGCTCTGTGCGGACTACTCCTCTGGTGCCCCCTTCTCACTACCCCCCCTCTGCCGCTTCAAACTACCCCCCCCTGCTACTGCCCTTTCAAACTACCCCCCTCTGCCCTATCCAAAATACCCCCTGCCCCTTCAAACTAACCCTAATCCCACATTTTGCACTGCTGGGCTCGTTTTTTTTTTTTCTTTTCTTAAAATGATCTAACCACATTTAAGGAGTGGAGAAAGGCAAGTTACATTTATTTTCTCTCATGTTCACCACTTCTAGCTGTGACTTTAAAAGTCTTTATATCTGTCGTAAAAGTAGTGCTGCTGTGTATAACATTTTGTATCTTTTGAAAAGGAGCCAGTAGCAAACCCCTTTAGGATCTTTAGGCTGAGTTTTTTTATCAAAAAAACAAGCCATATGATTCAAATATAATCTGTTTAATGTTAAGAAGTAAATGAGTGTCACAGAACACTCCATGCAGTGAAAAAAGTGCGGAGTTTGAGTTTTTAGCATAATGGCTGCAAAAGAAAAGGTCTTGTATAGTCTCAGAACAATCAACTAGCATAACATTGGTTCTAGTGTCCTGTGGGATTTACGTTGGTACATAATGTCAGTTTTCCAAACAGCAATAAAAATCCATGTTTCCCTTTGTTTTTTAAAACTTCAAATAATGAACTTCTCCTCATTACAGCAAAGTAGAAAAAAGAAAAAAATGCTTTACTAGTTTCTAAACATTCTGGCTAAACAGCAGGACAGTTACTGATTTCTTGTACTCTACTCTAGGAACCAGGCTAATGATCACATTTACATTTATTATGGAAAGAGTTTAAAAACACAACATACATGTTTTCTACCTTTCAAACCGGGAAAAAAACCTTATACTTTATAATGTTTTGTATTGTTTAAAGGGACACTGGAGCCATCATATGCACTTGAGTGGTATATTTAAATGTTCATGTGGCACCACCTGCTTAAAAAGGGACCAAGTAGTGCTACAGCTTTCGAGCTACTGTTTCTTCTAAAGGTAACTACTTTAGTAAGTACAAAGTAGTTTATATTTACATTCCATGCTGGTGAGGCCGCATGGACCTAACATGAAAATGGCATAGTTGTTGGATTCTTCAGGCTGCTTTAAGGCACTAATAGGCCATGCTATCCCTTCTCAACCATGTTTTGAGCCTCCTAAAAGACTATGAGATCCCAAGATCACACCCCTTTTCTCCTTTCTCAGCATGTCTTCACGTTTGTTAACACTATTGGTAATTTTCTCAAATTTAATATTATTTCTTTATTTTCCTAGGGGTGTTGGATGTTGCTCTATAAACAAGCTATAATGTATAGCCACTGACAGCCCCTAGAGAAGTCCTTACTTTTTTTAGAATTTGGTGTTGGCATAAGTGGGTGTATGTTAGTAATTGGTGTAAGTATGTGTGCACACAAGCTGAAGATCATCATGCACACTGCCAAGTGTCGGCTGGGGTGTATAGGACACCTGGACCAGTGGAAACATGCTCTTTGGAGTGTTGAATCATACTTCACTACCTGGATCTCTGATGCACAAATCTGGCTCCCTACTGGGAACGCTGATCTCTGACAGTCGGGGAAGGTCTGCGCGATGGACGCAGACAACCCCCGCTGCTAGCCAAACCTCCATCCGGCTGCAGCGGAAGTTGTCTACGCGAATCAAATATTCATGGTGATAGTTCTGCAGGGATTAAGGAGTGCTTTCTTCTTTAAATTCTACAGAGCTATTTTAACCACAGTTTCCTAATGTGATTTTGATAATA
Source organism: Spea multiplicata (assembly GCA_009364415.1). Taxonomy (NCBI): domain Eukaryota; kingdom Metazoa; phylum Chordata; class Amphibia; order Anura; family Pelobatidae; genus Spea; species Spea multiplicata. The sequence goes on from VKOC01000001.1 coordinate 10,192,202, forward strand.
ACCACCTAGTGATAGATTTGTGTTGGAGTCTAAGTGTTTTTCCTATTGCAATTTTAACAGTACAGATGCAGATGTGTTCAAAGCTTTTTGTGTTAAATTCACACTGCAGTGATAATTACTTCCAACTTAGTCTATATTTTCCTACCCTTCTTTCTTTCTGTATTTTTTCTTGACAGATTAAGATTGATATATTCATCCAAAAATGCAAGTTAGGATAAATAAAATCCAGATACCACAACAGTTTGCCCCATTCTTATTTTTTTAGACAGTGAAAACGTATTTTTTTTATAATTGCGATAATATCCATAAGGCTACCAATGTGTATGAAGCTTGGACTGATTTAATTACCAAGAGCAATTGAAGAATGTCAGAAGAATGCACTTATTTTGATATGGCTATGCGATGACTTCATCTCTGTCTGCCAACAGTATAATGTCAGTGGGGTATGCTGTGTTAGTAGTAGAGGAAGTATACAGAATGTGGGAGAAGACATCCCATTCCAAGTGTTTTAAGAAACAGCCCAATATGACTGGCAAAGCTTGTCAAAGGAGTAAGCATTAGACTTGTGCATTCATTTTCAGGCGAACATGAAAACACACACAAATACTGCGTTTTCGACGTTCAAACCAAAAAACGAAGAAACGACAGTGGTGGCGGCAAAACACAGATGAAGACACACTTCATTGGCTGATGGCAGAGGAGGACCCTCCAGGCGACTAATAGAGTTGCTCGTACGGACATTTAAAATCCTGGCGCCAAAGCTGTTGCATAGTCTGTACCACGTTAACTCCATATTAACCCCTTCTAACAAAAAAAACGGCAAAAAATGAAGAAAAAAAAAACAAACACGAAGAATGTACACAAATATTCGCCTGAACCGAACACAGGAGCGGGGGCGCAACTTCACAGAATACAAAGATTTTCCCCCCACAAAGACGAACACGAAGATGAACACGAAGGGTTGGCTGGCGCCTAAGTCTAATAAGCATGTACATGTAGTCCTACGGCCTAAGTTAAAGAGAAGTAGCAGTTTTGCTGGAGCAAGGTTTTTGTTTTGGATTATGTGTTCCGTTAAAAAATGCAGACTTTT
>VKOC01000001.1:10222682-10241288 GCA_009364415.1 Spea multiplicata
ATGCCTGGCTCAGTTTATAGTGATAGGGATTACGCTGTACCACTGTCAATGTGTGCCTCAGTATATAGTGATAAGTGTTATGCTGTACCACCGTCAATGTATATAATGATAACAGTAATGCTGTACCACCTTCAGTGTCTGCGCCGGTATATAACGGTAGAAGCTATGCAGTTTTAAAGTGTATGTGTGTGTGTGGGGGGGGGGCACATACAGGATCCGCCCCAGGTGCCAAATACTCTAGGTACGCCCCTGCTTGCATGATTCAGAATAGCAGTTCCTGAGGACCACATTACAATCCACTGCACCACTGGATAGTGGTGTGCACAAGAGTGCATACGCTACTTTCTTCATCATGCTCCATGCTGTTGGGCCACTTTATTCATGATGGCATGGAATGTCATTATCTTGGTTTCACAGCCACACTTGAGATTTCTCTAGTGTTCTCAGGTCTCTGCCTTTTTACTGTGTGTGGTTCCTTGAAGCTCCACCTGATCTGGCCTATATAAGCCTGCAGCCTGCAGGATTCCTTTGCCCTTGTGTTTTGCTTCCTGCTACCAAGTGCATTCCTTTGTATGACCTTGCTTCTTCTGACTACCCTCCTGGCTCCTGATTCTTACCCTGACTTTGCTGATCTCCGCACTCCTGACTCTAGCTCGTCTGGGACACGCCGGGGTCTGTACACAAATTTGAATCATAAACGTAGCCAAGGTCTCATAGGAGATCATAATGAAGCACATGGAGCTTTTGCTGCAAGCAGACTACAGGGACCCAAGCAAAACAAAGCAGAGCAGGTATAAAAGGGAGGGTTGCACCCAGGTAAGCAGATGCAGCTGGTCAGGTCGTTAGAATACACAATGCTGTGATCTGACATAGGCTGCATCGGATATTACACCTATTAAGTAAATACAAGGTCCAGTCTGACAGGGTGGAATCCTGACAGCTCTCCTCCTTAGCATTCGAGAACTGTCTAAATAAGGTATCATCATTATCTTGGTTTCACAGCCACACTTGGTCTGGCAGGTACGAGACCATAATTAAAGTGGGCTAAAATAAGGCCCGCTGGGCTTGCCTCGGAGTCAAGCAATTATCTTCGGACAGGTAAGTGAGGTTTTTATGATCCATAAGGATCAGGATTGACACAGAAGTTCCTGCGAGCAAATGCCTCCATTCAGGGTCCATAGCAAAACCGACCTCAGAAATCACGTAGGTGACCTGTTTGAGGTGGAATTTACATGTCTCCAGTTTGCAAAATAGATTACTCTGGAAACATCTGCATGATGGAATGGATCAGAATAGGTAAACCACCACATATTGTTGGAGCATGTCCTGGAGGACATCATTTATGAATTTGTGGAAAAATTTGTGCAGACAACCTCTGCTGCTACCCGGCACTTCCGCCCGGGCTTCTATGACGGAGCACCAGAAGGTCATGTCACGCTGACACTTCATTATAGAAGCCCCTCAGAAGTGTTGGGCATCAGCAGAGGTTGTCTGCATGCATCGTGCATATGTCCACCGGCTGGCAGAGAGAAGGATCCAGGTCCCCTGCAGCGCTGCGGGGGATCTGGATCTAAGTCTTATAGTCAGACCACTATTTGAGGTTGGATTATAAAACGACCTCAAATATAAGACATGGAGTATTTTTCAGAGTCTTATATTCGAGCAAATACAGTAATACTTTTGTTTTAAAGCATTACTGAGCTTTTATATCAAACCTATTTAAGCATCTGTTGAATGCACACTATTTCTAAGAAGCAACGCTCAGCTAAGTTAATATCACACTTTTTTGTACTTGGAATGCGTATAGAATGTTAAGCATTATTGATTGGGCAGACTCTATTGATATGTTGCTTAATAATATATAACTCCTAAATGCCTCTGTGGAAAAAAAAACTTCAAGCATTGGTAATTTGATATTATAACCAGACGTTAAGAGGTAGTATGCAGTATTGATTATATGTTTGTAACAAAATATATCATGCTCATTTGTTTCTTTTTTTGGAATCATAATTTTTCAGTGTCTTCAAGACTTAATTTTCTACTTATGCTAAAATATAACTACGCCCCTACATTCTGATATGTAATTTAAAGTACTATTACAATAATGTCAATGCCCATCCATTTATTTGTTTGATTAAAAGTGGATCTAGATCTACAACAATTTTAACGGAGTACAAAAGCACTTTGTAAAATTACAAATGTGTATGTAGAGGTTCCATTAACTTGACATGATATATAAAAAATTGATACTGAATGTGGCATATTCAAGCAACAGAAAGAAAAGCAATTTTCCTTCTTAAGCACTTCTTAAGCAAATTTTGGTTTTTTTTGTTAAAATTCCTTTCATTTAACACTTAAAAGATGAGTTGTAAACATGCAATGTTTACATGATGATGATGATGGTGCACATACCTCACCATTGAAAATTAAGCTAAATATATACACTGAGGGAATCTGCAAAGGTAGACAAATGCATTTTATAAGGACAATATCACTTGAGAACCATTGAAACATAGATTATATTCATCCTGCCCATCTAGTCTGCCCATTTTTTCTGATATAACAACTCGAAAATCAATCCTTGGTTTTTGATTCAGGGTAGCTATATACCTATCTTAGGCATGTTTAAATTCCATCACTATATTAGTTTCTACCACATCCGCTGGGAGGTAAAACTACCTTACCAGATTTTTTTATGTTGGCAGCTAACAACAAGCAGCCTCCTCTACATTTTAGTAATATCATGCCCATACTGATGACCTGGAACAATCAAATCATTTAGATTGATGATATATTATTGTGCCCAAACAGAAGCTACAAGCAACATTTTCCAGAACATATAACACTTATAATACATAATGGCATTTAAACTATTTTTGCATAGTACTTCTTTTTTAAAAATGTTTCTTTTCCTTCCTTGTTTTGCTTTCTTTTTTTTTTTTTTACAAATGGCTTGTGCCATTTAGTTTTGCTAAGGATTGTAAGAGTAACACAACAAATGCAACTGAACAAGGAATTCCCCAAACCACTTACTGGAAAAAGAAAGGTACTCTGCACACTACTATTTCATTCCAAGAAGAAACATTATGAAAAGGATTTCTATCACACCATCATTCTTCAGAAGAAGACTAATTTTGCTTTCCATATGAGCTTTAGTGTCTTGTCCCTGGGTCCACTAAGATATATTATTAGGAACAAATGATTGTTCTCAGAGTTGTTAAAAGTTACTCCAAATTGCTTTCTATTTCACAGCCATTTTTCTCCTTGGCTGTATATGCTTCCCTTGACTTCAAAATGCTTCCCTTAGGCCTCAATATCATTACTAATGTTTCTATGTTGTAGGAAAGTATTTATGTTTTTACTGAAGAAAAAAAACTATGAAAATGCAATGACAATTAAAATAGCTGCTTTCAATAGGACATTTTTATATTTGCTAATGCTTCTAATTTATTCAAAATAGTAGTGCTATACCATAATAGTTTTACAATTTGAGAATAATTTTATTACTAAACAAGCTATGTCCAAACTAGATTAGGATACTCATAAAATTGTATGTCTTGTCTAGGGACAGATTTGGGTGCCGAATATCGTTACACCAACCTATCTGTTGAATGACATAGTAATGGTTTGGAAGCTGTATGGATAATAACCTGGGAAGCCCGGACTGACCATTTGGCTTACTAGGCAGATACCTGGTGTGCCGCTGGCTGACAGAGCCACACGAACGGCTGCTCCAGTGGCAGATGGGATGTAGTAGTGTGTGGCTGGATATACCCTGCTGCATGCTATGTGAAGATAAAAACAGAGTGCAGTGGTGCATATCCTGCCGACAGCCACACTTACATCATCAGGCGGCTGCTGGCCTAAAAAATCAGCTGCCCTGTCATCACCAGTCCGGCCCGGAACCTAGACGTCTGTGATCAAGTGATTTCTGAAATACAATTGCAAAGTATCTTCGAAAATATCATATTCCTCATAGGAATTCTCTGAGAAAAAATTTGGAAATGGGAAGTCTGGAAACTTGGAACTAGAGATTTTACATCTCACTGTATGTTGAACACCAACTAAAGATGGGCCTTTGTGTGTTTATGTTACCTTGTAAAATATTACTTAACAATATGGCTGCTAAAACCCCAATGTTTAACCAACTCTATATTTAAATACAAATAATAATAATAATAATAAATATCTTTAGTTTTTGGCTTTATGTCTTTTATGTCGTTCTCTATAGATTATTTAAATGTAATGGAAACAAAAAAAGAAGACCAAATCAATACCCAACTTAGCCGGCTCAACTCCTCAAAAAAACATAATTATGTGGGAAAGGTGGGTTAGAGCTGCTGAACAATACTGGCGAATAGGACCTGTGCCATAGAATTATCAAGACTGCGACCACCCCATACCCTTTAGGGGTAGCTCTCCCTGACCGGCATTTTATGTATTTTAAGTGTCTTATTTCAATTCTTTATTATTAAATCATATGCATATTTAAACCAATTAATGATATTACTAATGTTACCAAACATATGCATATGTATGAGTTTTTATGTATACTTAAATAAAATATTGAAATAAATAAATGCACATGCTCTTCTAATCAATTAATGGCATGCCTATGAGGTAATATTCTTATGTTTTCAAAAATCCTAGTAGCTTTTATAGTTATCAGTTTGCACCAATAGTAAATAAATAGTTTATTGCATTAGTTTATTTCAAGTATTTGCCACAAAAACTTTTTCTCATATAGCTTTTTATTATCATGAAAACATGATACATTTACTCCTGGAGTCAACGCAACAAATTAAAGTATTTTAGATTTGAATATATTGGAAATGGAACATTGTACACCAAGTGTGAAATGTTCTGCTTAATGATTATTAGCTGGCACTTTGGGATAAAGTGTGTATCCACAAAAATTCCCTCACTACATTCAGGGATAAATGTTTAAAGTCTATGCAATTGTGTAATGGACACAATTTTCTTCTGCTATGAGAGGATTTTCTGTAAAGACTGGTCATTCTAAAACCTGGTTTAGCAGAATACTCTTAGAAGCATGCCCTTTGTCCTGTCTGCATTTTAAATAATTTTGTTTTGTCAGGCGTTTGACAAAAAATAAAAATTGCAATATTAGTACCATCAACTATTACGTTTTCATTAATATCAAGTGTCGGTCCCAAATTCTACCAATTTCTAAAGCTTGAGATTAAAAAAAAGCATGCTCTAACAGGACGCTGACAAGTAACATAATATAGTCAATATGGACGTTAAAGTTAAAAAGGGGTAAAAGGCACAGTGTCATTTTTTTTTGATAGACTAAAGCAAAATGTACTGCTAGTTTTATGATCTTTGGCCATAAAACTGAAATAATTGTAGTTGAAGTGCATTATCGGCTCCACATTATTTATGTGTCTAGTTCCCTGTCTGTAATTAGTTTGTACAAAAGACAGATTGGTCTGAAGTTTTAAAACTGCTGCCGAAATGTATTGGTTCTTGAGATTTAATTTATGTCTATTATAGTAACAAGTGGCTTGTATATATTTTTATCTTTCCCTTGGAAAATTATCTTTCTACTTAATATATTTGTGGTACGCATATAAAGCAATCACATGTCATAAATAAACCTCTTGAAGTTTATAAAAGATGCAGTTTCTCAAGTGAGGAAATAGATAATGTTTGTCTTTTTGTATAGCGCCTGCTGCATCATAAATAAATTAAATAAATATCCCTTATGGCATTGATGTATAAAAGTGAGTAGCTGTGAACCTACCTGATTCTGTGTAGTCTGGAACCCTATGAGAACCTGTAAGTAACCACAAGGTGGTAGTAGGTCTGACCATGTAGCTACCTCCTCTGTAGTTGTAGGGATAGTCAGCAGAACATGATAAACAGGAAAGGTAAGAAGGCTAGGCAGAAATCATTAATGCTGTGATTTAACAGACAGCTGGTAACAGGCCATGTTCTCTGACCCTGCTGGTCAAGAGGCTTTGAAATTGCAACTCTTGTCCCTCTTACTAAGCAGACACACACTGCTGCCCCAAGAATGCATGCATTTGGAATGCAAGGTCGAGACTATAGGTCTGGACTCTGGAGTAAATAGGGATATACTGTAGCTGATTAGAGGGAAGAGCCCACTCACTTTCCAGGGCCCTTGATGCTGATGGGCTCCATTAGGGCAAGTAGTCAGCAATGCCAAGTTTTCTTGGTGGATGAGATTAGATAAAAATAAGAAAAAACGATACTTAACATAAGTTAGGGGGCCACACAAATCCTAAGGACTGTGGTCAGTAAGCATGGTTACATCTGTATTTCTAGAGGGAAAGATATAAAACTTTTGAACTTTAGAAAACTCATTGGGAAGACTATTAAGACCTGGTAAGATAAGACCTTTTGATGCCTACTATTTTTATTTGATTTCTGCCTCCAGAGAGCTTTCAAACACAACTTAATACAATGAATGACTTTTCAAAGTTATAACTTCTTAAAGTACTAAATCTCTAGAACACATCAAGTAAAGTTGACCTTTTATCCCATCATAGAGCCGCATGTATGTTGTCTTTATTTATCCAATTGACAATAATAATTGTTGTTGTTAAATTATGTTATGCTGAATACTTTGTAATTATTAGAATGTGAGAAAAATTTACACACAATTTAAAGTGGAATGCAAATGACATACACATATTTAATATTTAAAATAATGTTTTATTAACTCAAGTAAATTAATTACATTAATTTAGGGTTCTATAATCTTGTCTGATCTTCTGATGTCAGGGATAATAACATTAATTTCTGGCAGATTTTACCAAATTCATATCGGAATGCAAGGCACTTGGTCTGGGAATTTACTATGATTTTAGAAACCCCATAATACAATAGCTGACCCATACTAGAACCTCACTGTAAACAAGGCAATGTAAACAAGAGTAAAGTATCCAGAGTAAAGCCAAGTGTACTACAGTTACGTCCAAACTTGGTAGCTAATACTCTTTTTATAATTACTTGTATTATTATTATATTTATTAGCCATAAATAGAATCTAGAATCTGGTACCATCACAAGTTCCAGGCATAGGATAACTAAACACCATTGTAGGGTTTTTACCTGTATTTTTGTTTTTGTAAATGTACTGGAAAAAAATCTTTCCTTTTATTTGTTAATTATTAAAATACAAACTCAGTATCAAATATCTTGCATTCTCATCTAAGTAGATACATGTGGAGGATATAAATACAAAGACAGTCACTTACATGATATAGCGCATAGAATAGCCCTTTAAGAAGGATCTGTGTTGTTCTTGGATATGGACTTCCTCAAGGTAGTATACGTAGAAGACAGAAAGCTGGAAGGTAAGTAGAAAAATATTTATTGGATAATAAGTAAAGATTTCATCTTACATTGGATCCATAATAAGTAAAAAAAAAATATCTTTGTGTTTATTATTGGTTTCTTATATACTAGTGCATCACTTTATTTTTTTTTTGCTCACTAGAATCTGCAAGCCACTGACTCTTCCACAAGACCCTCACAACAATTAAATCTTCTCCACTCAAGCAGTCCTAGATTGTAAGCTTGCATGAGCAGGGCCCTCCTGTGCAACTATATTAGTAGCTCTTAAAGTCTGTTTATGAGTTTTTTAATTTGGTATATGTCATATTTAAGAATAACATTTCCATAGATTTTTTATCCAGGCTATTGTTATATAATTGGCTACTATAACCACCTAACATGAAATGTTCATTTGGCCTTTTCATTCTACATAATGTGTAATATCTGGATACTGGGTAGTAGAAGTCTGTTTAAGCCACAAATGAAAGCTTGTGGAATCAATATTTTGTTATGTTTGGATGTTCTTAGAGCGCTTCGGGGTGGAGATTATTCACCGAAGCAGTTGAATTTGCTGGAAAGTTGAAATCTCAGCTCGGTGACTTTGGTATGCATTCAAAAGGGCTAACCTCCATATGTGTTTCCATACAAGAAAGTTGATGTACCTGTGTATTCAGTGTCATGGACATTTATAATTTTTACATTAGACTTTGTGCTGGCTTTATTTTTTGCAGTTTGTTATGGAATACAGCAGCACTTAGACCAGGGATGCACAACTCCAGTCATCTCACAATTACTATTATTACCATTTTAAGTAGAGGTACATTCCTGGTCCATTTTGTGGCCCTCTTTTTGGAACCTAAGGATTCAAACCAGAAACCTTGAGCATGGGAAGTTGCATACCTGCCCATGCTGGCACTATTAGGCTTGGAATATGCCAACAGTTATTGAATCGTTTTTCTAATCTGAGTTTCTTTCCTTTAAACCAGAACAAAAAAAAAACCCAAAGCAAACTTATTGCATGTATGTAAAGGTGAACTACATTATCAATAAAGTAGCACAAGTTCTTTATTTCATATCTATTTTTTTATTATTTAGTTAATTACTTTACCTATAATAGATAGATAGTTTTTATTTTATATGAAATCACTTGTTGATTCCTTTAGGTGCATTGTAACAAGATGATTCAGAATATCCTATCATGTATATATTGCAAAATTATGTGAACCCATTGGGAATGTTATTGTAAAACACTTTACAGCAAAACAAAAAGTGTTTTTTATCTGTTTTAATTTCAGAGTTTACAATAACCCCAGGCAACCTCTTCTACATTGATAAGTACAGCCAATTATAATTTTAAGTGAAGAGATTGCCACCTGGAAAGGATGAAAATTAGCAAATGAAAAGATGAAAAACTGCCACTAAGGGAGTATGAAGTCAAAATTTATGTGTGGTATATTTTTAAGCCTATAGCTTATGAAATTCAGTCGAGACATACCATCTGGTGGCAACAGTGGTAAAGAAAACTATATATTTTATGAAACAGGAAATTGCAATAACATGAAACTACACATATTTAAAGCACTATTTTACACATTTACTAAACATGTTAATATGAATATTAAAAAACTATGTTAAATACAAAACATATAATATTTTAATATAACAAAATCACACTTGTGTAATATCTTATGTGTTGGTATTTTGTTAATCAGTATGGCAAATACGTGATGCAGAAAATCAAAAATAAGATTGGGAGGTTACTTTACATAAGTAAACAAGACACTAATATAGATTGGGGATGATACATGAATGGAGTTTATAGGGTAGTATTGCAGAAACTTCATCGACACAGTAAATGATTTGATTTATTTTTTTTAATGTTTTTTCCTTAATTTAAGGATGAAAAATAAGTTGGATGTCCAAATCTATCCTAGGTGGGATCGCAGAGACAAATAGGTGACATTTGAATAGTGATGCAGACCCAAATTTCTGTCGAAGTGATGGAAATATACGCTTGTAGTTAGTTATAATAACACAATCATAATTAGTAATCTAGGGATTATTGTGACAAACTAATGAAATCTGTTGGATTTCTGAACCGGTAACCCGGAACCGGTAACAAATAAGGAAAACATTGCCTATTCCCACCTGGCAATATTGCAACTCAGATGCAAATCTATAAAAGTAGTGAGGGTGCCTAAACTTGGTGGTTGCACTCACCTGCAGCATTGCAGGCAGCACATCTGACTGTGTTCTTATGATGCCAAAATAATGCAGATGGATGTATGATGAATAAGAGGTGGAGAAAAGCTTCTCTTTCTGAGTTATTCTGGCCTTATAGTACTTTCTCAAAAGGGTAGAGCCACGGCATTTCCCACAGGGACAGGCTCTCCTCTTGGATAAATTGTGAGAGAGCGTGAGTGAGGGTGGAAAAAAGAACAACGAAATGCCAATGGAAATACGGAGCTCTCTGCTTCATTTATTTTGTTGGTGGTCTGTCCTCGTTTTCAAACATTTGTACGAAAATTGGGAACTTTCGTTGAATTTAACATTCTTACAAATCCAAATCCAAACGTTTAGTGCATATATGGCATTATTGCATGGCTCAGTATTGTCCTCAATGGTCCTTTGATTACATCAGATGATTTCGAAAAGCTATGTAAGTGCCTCTACATTTTTTTGTGAATAATAATTCCAATTCTCATATGGATGGTAGTAGTTAATTGCAGAAGTTAGCTTGGAATTTAAATTATGAGGCAAAGTAAATTGAGACTACAAATAAAAATGATATATTTTTATTTGCATAAGTAATAATGGCAGTATAATAATAAGGACATATTTATTTATTAACAGAGTTTTGGTCCTACACTAAACGCTTTAAAAGTCTGATAGACATTCATATTTTATTTTTGAAACTAATGCAGATATCTGTTTTTGTTTAAAGTCATTTTAAGATAAATAAGGTAAATAAAATGACTAAAAGCTGACTAAATTAGATTTTTCAAACTCATACTTTTTAAAATTCAGAACTTTCCTACCTTAATCTGTAATAGCTAATTAAGACATTTTAGACATTTTATATATGCGGTTCTTATAAATAAACAAATTCGTGGTAATCTACATAATGTACATAAACAGATTTTTCCAGTAAGCATCTCTCGCAAATTGTGTGTTATATACTGATTTCTGAATTATTGCAGGTTGCAAAAGTATGTGCTGACAAATTAATGTACAGCATTTAAGTCCTTATAAGACATGACAACAGCACAGGTAATGGATTGTCTTCAAGTATTTTGCATAAATAAGGATATTAAGAAAAATATATTTTTATGCATTATGCATTAAGCATTTGGAAGATGTGTAGCGTGGAATAAACAGAAGTGAGCTAAAGTGATAAAAAAAAGTGATACAAAATATCTTGTGAACACAAAATGTACTATAAGTGTAGATTGACCTGCCACTGTATCAACCTTCACACTCTGAAAAAGTCCTCCAAATGGTAAAAAACAGAGAGTATATAGTGTAGTAATTTTAAAATCCTTTTGGTGGTAAATAAGCATCGATTGCACTCATGTAACACGTATAATCAGATATTATCAGGCACTTCAAAGGGTCTTGTATATATTTTCACTTTATAGTAAAGACTTTAGAGACCTCCAATAAATGCTCATAGATAGCCGGAGATAAGAAGGGTCAAACTAACAAGCTGACCTCTTTCGTGATCTTCTTTATAACCACCATCCTAATTCAGGTTTCTTGTAGCGGAGCACATTAACACCATCACGCCATCATCTGATAGTATGTAAATCCTTTGATTCATCATCCTATGATGTTTCTATGTTTCCAAGCTTCATTTATTCATAGTTCTCAAAAAAGACAAAATATAACATGGAGAGCATATGAGTAAAACAAATAAATACGTTTTGAAAAAAAACTAAATATCTAGAAAAACAAATTGCAGGAAACCAAAAAAAGTCACCAAAAATGGCTTAAAAATATTTTTTACACAACACTTAACAGAACCAATAATGGTATTTAACCCCTTAGGTTGTAAGGTCTCAAGATCAAAAACCCATTTCATTTTTTTTAATTCATAACCGATACCAAAATTAAAAATACATTTTAATCAAAGAATTGCCACATCCTTGTAGTTACCCACAAATTGAAAACCAATATATACATTATATCTTGTTGCTAAGACTGGAAAAAAACACAGAAAAAAACCCTCCGTGTGGTATTGTTATAGTCAGGAGAATCCATATCTATTTCAAGTTTTTGGTTTTCATCCATTCTTTTGCTTTGTCCGTATCTTCAAATGAAAGAAAGGTTTCTTGAAATATAAACGTAATCTTAACAGGAAATCCCCACCTAAATCTTATATTGTACCTCGTAGGATAAAAATGACGGGCATAATTTGTTTCCTCTTCAGCCTAATAGAATACGATAAGTGCTGTAGAACAACTACATCTTTATATTTTCTTATCTCTACTTGCTTTTACGCTGTTGGACTTGCTGAATTACCATCTGCATACCGGGTTCCTCACCCCGAATCCCCGACAAAGGGTTTGCAAAGTTACCCCAAAGAGTTTACATATTCAGCAGACAAATTGTTTATAAATATAGCGACAATGTAGTACTGTGACTACTCTTGGCCAGTTATTTAATCAAAGGGTTCACTTACTTTTTCCACTAGCACTGTAAATGTTTAAAGGGTGTATTCAAGAAAGACATGAAAGGCTATCCTATTTTTCATGTTATTAGCTTAAGTACATTGTGTTTGTCTATATGATTCGTACAAAGCCAACAAAACAAGGCCAGACTCCCACTGAATAGGAAGAAAACTAAGCAAAAAAAGCTTAGTGAATGCCCACATTCACTAACACTCTCATTTTCGTTCACTCTCATGATCTCTGAATGTTTCCCTACCTTCTCTGCACATCTTCTTCTTCATCTTCTATCTTTTATCTTCTGTACTATCTGCTATCTTCTATCTTCGCCTGTATCTACACAGACGAGACCTGATGTGAACTTCTGTCAAAATGGTGGTGCTTGACGTCCTCTTCCTGATCTACTAATCCGGGAGAAGTTTTAGTCCTCAGTTACATTACATACATTGCATTACATTACATTTATTTACATACAGATGATCTGAAGATGTTGTTGGTTGTTCAGATGGCTTGATAAGGATGTTGGCTGAGAGTATTTTTGTATTTGGGTTTTCATGGAGCCTTGGAAAGTCGCATATGAGGGAGAAAGCCTTATAGAATGAGGAAGGGAATTCCAGGGAAGGGGTAAAGCATGGGTGAAATTCTAAAAGTAATGATGGTAGAAGAGAGACACAGGTCAAGAGTGGAAAGAAGAGGGGGGATAGGGGTATATTTGAAAGCTAAGGTGTTTTAGCTACACCCATTACTAACATGTGTATGAAATCAGGCACAAAGGCATGTAATCTCCATAGAAAAATATTGGGAGCAGAATAGGCCATACTGAAGAGCTCAGCGATTTTAAATGTTGCAGTATCATAGGACGCCACCTTTGCCACAAGTCAGTTCCTAAAATGTATGCCCTGATAGAACATATTTCCTTCATTTTTAGTGTTTTTAACTTTTTTCATAAAACTAGAGTACTGAAAATAGCAAGAATATGCTGTGTAGGTGTAATAGGTTTGAGGGGTGAGACTAAAAAATAAGAAAATCATGACATAAGGTCATTGGCCTTGACATTAGAACTGGGACAATATGTAATGTGGAAGTGAAACCCTGACAGAAAGGCCATGTTGCCTGATAAAAGTTTAGTCACTTGGCTCCCTCAATGGACTGGATATTTTTGTGAGAAGGTAACTGTTTGGCCTCTTTTCTTCTAGGGCCCATTGCAATAGCTGGTAGCTCTCGCTTGCCTACATCATAATTTCTCTTAGTTATGGAAAATTATTTAGAGAAACAACAAAATGTATACACTTTGGGTTTAGAGTTTCTTTGCAGCCTTTGGAGTATAGGTTTTAAGTGATCACGGTATTCAGCCAGTGTCTTGTAATCCATGATAATGTCAAGGTAGACAGTAGAAAATAAGACAATAGGATATTTCTGATGATGTAATTAATGAAAACTTAATCCCTGATAGTGAGTGTGAGGACACAAGGAGAGCCACCTTTCTTGGAAACAAAGAAGAAACCAGCCACATGCTGGAAATCTTAATAGGCTTTAGAAACCGCTGCAGCAACCTCAACCAAAAACGTGTTGAGTGCTACCCATCTTTACCTGCTTCTCAGAAAGTGGTTAATCAAAAGGAGCAAGAGAAAAGGGGAAAGCATAAACCTGGATGTTTTTGGTTCTCCCTCAGATTGCATTTCCAAGGATTAGACATAATTTGCAACAGGATAGAATAGTAAGATGTACTTTATCTCTTTTATCCATTTGTGAAAGGCTGCCCACAAGGCTTCTTGGTTTCATAAGCCAGGGTCCAAAACTTGGCATGTTTTGACCCACAAATAAACATTGCTCCCAGTGTGGCTCCTGTAAGGACTTGAGAGACCCAGGGCAAGGAAATTGTAGGCCAAGTGGGGCTCTCTATCTTGCTCCCACAGTCTCTACAGGTCTAAGACAAGCCAAGTGAGGGGATATGGCATTATAAGGCAGCTTTCCACTTCATTAGGATCTAGAGACTGCGAGCACGAGAGAACGTGGTAGTACTGGCAGGGGCGTAACTAGAAATCAAGGGACCTGATGTGAAAATTCCCCCTGCGCCCTCCAACTTCAACAGTCTTTGCCTTCTTTGCCCCTTGCCCTCCCTTCCAACATACAACATATGTAAACACACAAATTATATACTTACTCATACACACTAACACCCACTCTATCTCACCCCACTTACACATCCATGCACACACACATAATTACACATCCATGCTCATACACACACAAGGCACAAACCAGGCCAAAGGGTGTGGGAGGCAGAGCGCAAACAAAAAGCAAGCCCAACAGAAAAAACAAGAACAACAAGCATACCTCGAAGATCACCAAACTGGGTCACTGCATGATTCAATAATAACTGCCTGTTCAAGGACACGTATTCTTGTACCACTCTCCAGCCCTTCAGACAACAAACTGCCTTCTGTTACAGTCAATGTCACCTGCAGTTCTGTTTTTCTGTACCCAAGTTCATATGTTTTCATGAATATTTAAGTCACTTCAACTTGTTTGCACATCAGAGATAAGGCTTTTAGGCCGCTAATCTTTCATGAAGACCACTTCTGACCAGACTTCTCCAGACAGTGGATGGGTGTACCAGGTTCCCACTGATTTCTGCCAGTGCTGGTCTGATGGCACTGCTGGACATCTGATTGCGAAGAGAAGAATGCATGATCTTTCATCTTTCATTTTTCTTGGCCGCCCACTACAGTCCTCAACTTTGCTCATTTAATTGTGCTTCTTCAAAAAAGCTTGGACAGAAAATCTTGAAACCCCTGTTTGCCTTGAAATTTTTTCCCGGGGTAGACATTGCTGATGTAGTATAACTTCCTGGTGACTTGTTGCTATGCTCAGTCTTGCCCTGTTAGTGAGTTTTGCTGTTACTCACCCAGTTTTATTCCTCCTACACAGCTGTTTCTGTCTGAACCTACATATTAATTTGATGAACATTAGCACTTATTTGGTATAACTGTTCAATAATACACCTAGCTATATACCTACAAAATCTCTGGCTTTTTGCAAATGTACCTAGAAGAATTGATGCTGTTTCGAAGGCAATGGGTGGTTACACCCTTTGATTTGATTTAGAATTTCCTTTGGTTGTATTTTGTTAAATAATAAAAATAAACTATTAACATGTCTATTTTTGAAAGCATTCTTATACCTCCCTAAAGGTTTTTGCACAGTACTATATACAGGTACACACTGGAGTCTAGAAATAACAACATGTGTCCCTCAACACAAATGTAACTCTTCTAGCAAAAGATTCACCAAGCAGTTTTAGCCATTGGTTCTCTGCTGAATGTGTGGAGGAAACTCCGTTATTTGTAACTTATAGTCAAAGTTATGCCCTTGATATGACGGCTTTCAGTAAACTGAAATTAAAATAATTATCTATATAAGTCACAAACTCTTTCCCCTCCTGTTCATATCAAGCGCTGGTCAACAGCAATGTGTTATCTTCAAAGACATCTACAGGGTCGACAGAGTAAATAAAATCGCTATGTAATAGTTAAAAGAAAACATGGTCCAGTTATTGACCAAGGTCTGCCCCTTGTGGTCCTTGAAAAACCATAAGAATACTTTTAAGATTTAGAGTATACCTTTTTTTACCTTGGGATAGATTGTTCACAAAATGTCAGTGCATGTAACAGTTTAGGTATTGGTACAACAACCCTTACTTCTGTTAAGCATTCTTGTTATTAATCTAGGTAACTTGTGTGATAAAAGCATTTGCAAAAGCTCACAAAAATAACCATATGTGAAATAAATAACTATATAAATATTATGAAAACTATTTTGTAAGTTTACAAGAATTTAAATTGCTCAATCATATATTGAGTTTTTATAGAATTGATTTTCAATTATTAAAAAATCCCATTGTGCACTTAAATTTCTTTTTTCATTGTTAGTTTTTCTGTACATTAAATGAGGCAACCTAAACATTCTAAAAGCTGGGATTTACTACAAAGCTACTTTTCCTCTGTAGTAGATTTATGAAAAGTAAAAGGTAATTGAGTCGACCAGTGATTTCCTTTTTCATTTGGTACAAAATACCTCTGAAATCTTTTATATTTGTTTTATAAAACACGCACATTGTATTCTGTAGCAGCTATATGACAAACAGTTTGATCCTATAGAACAAAGTGGTCTATAGAAAATGACAAATCTAAATCCCACTGAGTGCAATTCCTATTTCACTGAATATCTCTTAATTGGGACACTTGTTCAATGCCTGTAATGGTATATAACAATGGCATAAAACAATTTAGAATGGCTTGCACAACTTTACACAGTGTGGCAGTCACACTGTCAATTTAGTACTACGTACAGTATGTGGCCTACCGTTTTGAAACATTTCTGGCAACAATGTAAAAAATGGCTACCAATATAATACCTACTAAGCTGACTGATTATATTAGGAAATGGATTTCAAACGCTATATTGTTAGGAATATTTGTGTTTTCGTTTTAGTTTTCAGAAATATATACATTTATAGTGAAGCCTAAAATATCTGAAAGTTTTTAATTTGTATACAAAAAATAAACTGAACCCAGTCAGCAGTAATTATACAGAACATACATGAAGAGACTGCACAAGTTTAAAAGACTAATAATTTCATCAGTTAAATTTTCCACTCCTTTTCTTCCAGTGGTTGAGAATAATTAAGTGTTAATTAACCAATAGATTGATATAATGCTGCTTGAATATCCTTAAGTAGCACATGTTGAAAACATGTAAGCATCATATAATTGGCATTGTTTCATATAGTTTTACACCAGCCACTTATTCACCTTATACACTCAGCCTGTTTCCAAAACATTGGGTACTTAAGAGCATTTCTTGTGTTTTCCTTCCCTAGCACAAGGTGCGAATAAAGCTCTCAAACATGCATTTATTGGGATGTATTCACTAAAAGGTTGTCAGTTTTGTTGGAGAGTGGTTATTTCATTCATTATGAAAGTCAAACCATAGTGAGTACCTGTTGCTGGAAGAACTTGGCTAACCCTGTAAAAAGTATAGTATCTTCACATATTGAATCATGCATTATACAGGACCAGCCTAGCCCATCTTGGTGGAAAAACCAGTGTTGACCTTTCATAAGGAATAGTTAAGTGGGGAGTTGATACCACAACAAACTTCCATTAGTAAATAAACCCCACTAACTCCTCTCTTGGCTACTGCAACTCAGTCTTAGCTGGTCTCCCTCATACCTATCCTGCTGCCAGACTTATCATTCTTGCACATTGCGCTGCTTACACCTCTCCTCTGTTTATCTCCACTCTGGTTGTCTGTACACTTCAGGATTCAATTGTCGCACACTGGGTAAGCAGGCTAGTAAGGAGCCTCAGTGCAAGGATAGCGTTGTCTGTTTGTACACTGAGAGTCATGGTGCGAAGTAGACAGGCACACATCATTCAGAAGAGCAGGACTGGGACTGGCTAGGCTGATACTGAAATAGAACCAGGCAGAGACCGAAGTCCTCTAGCAGGGCACATGACTGGAAGCCCACTGGCAGGGCACACGACTGGAAGCCCAACTGGCAGGGCACACGACTGGAAGCCCACTGGCAGAGCACTTGGCACACGGCAGGGAGCCCTCAGTGTTTTTGTGTTTGCTTTTGGAGACCACAACTATAATTTATACAGATTATACAAACTAGAACTTGATTTAGTTCTCAGACTGAAACATATCATACTTATTTACAAAGAAACCAAACTCTTTATTCTGTGTCTGCTCATATTCGTTGGATTTGTTTTCCATATTACCGTATTTGCTTGATTATAAGACAAGGTTCTTTTCAGAGCAAATGCTCTGAAAAAGGACCCCTCGTCCTATAATGAGTTGTCTTATAATCAGACCTCAAATAGGTGTGACTATGAGACGAAGATCCAGATCCCCCGCAGCGCTGCAGGGGACCTGAATCCTCCTATCTTATGCCCCCCCCCAACTTACCGGTGCTTCTGACTCCCCGGTGTGTTGCCGGGGCAACTTCCGCTGCAGCCGGAAGGAGGTGCGGTTAGCAGCAGGGGTTGTCTGCGTCCGTCTCGCAGACCTTCCCCAGCTGTCAGAAATCAGAGTTCCCTGCACCGATGTCAGAGATCAAAGTTCCCCGCACCGGTGCGTAGAATTCTCTCTGACAGTTGGGGAAGGTCTGCGCGATGGACGCTGCTCACCGCACCTCCCCCGCTGCTAACCACACCTCCTTCCGGCTGCAGCAGAAGTTGCCTACGCAAATCTCGTAAACGTCTACACGCTGCCCCGACTACACAGCAGGGAGTCAGAAGCATGGTAAGTGCGTGTGTGTGGGGGGTGGGGTGTTAAATGGGGGGTATAAGGCATTTATGTAGGCAGAGTGCTCCCTTAATGCCACTCTGCCTCCAGAAATGCCATTTAACCCTCTCTACGCTACTCTGCCTCCTGAAATGCATTATACCTCCCTATATGCCACTCTGCCCCATAATATGCCTTTTAACCCCTAAATGCCAGAGTGGACTATAGGGGTATAAGGCATTTCTGGAGGCAGAGTGGCACATAGGGGCTCAAAAAGCATATCATGGGGCACAGTGGCATTTAGAGGGTTAAAAGGCAT
>VKOC01000001.1:10241388-10275327 GCA_009364415.1 Spea multiplicata
GCTCCATTGACTTGCATGGTTCAATGCGGTACCTGTATTCAACCTGCAAGGGGAGCCAGAGTTCTTAGAAGAGACCCTCTTGGAAACTTTTTACAAGATGCGCCTCCATCTTGCGCCATCTTACGCAGTGGCGTTTGTGACCACTCTATATATATATTGCACCAATTTTAATTTTGAAAAGAAAAATTCCTGAGAATTTTATCCATACCGGAAAGTCAGAAAACAAAAAGGGTAGTTCATGTATACTTTCTAGGCAAGCTGTTGCTAAAAGAACAAATAGGTTACTTGCTCTATGCATGCCGTCAATGACAGAGTGATTTTTTGAGATGACAAATCTTTAAGGAGATTTTAGGAAGCAAATAGAAATATAATCTAATGTAAAATACAATATAAATAAACACTATATAAAGAATAAAACAACAAACACTACATTAATGAACCAAAGCAGAAATAATTGTGTTTAATTATACAGTATATAGTAAGGAATGTTAATAGACAACATCTGCCGTATTGAAGATCACTATATATATATATTTTTAAATATATCCCCCCCCCCCAGAACCCATAATATCAAATTCAATTAAAATGAATATAGGTTAAATAATACACAGCGGTATGTTGTACCCCATGAGGTAAAATGTACCATTGGTTGAGAAATTCTCCATCAAACTACCATGAACAAAAGTCATAGCTGCACCACTTGCCTTATACACGTACACACATACATTTTACCTAGTGCTTTTTTACCTGAGATCAGTCATAAAACAAGACAATTTAACTGCTGCATTGTGTAAAGGGAAGAAAAACACATAATATTGCATAGAAATCTTAATAACACTACTTTCTGTTTTAATGTGGCTGTTCACATTTTACAGAATATGTAAATAGTGTTCTTTAAAAGGAAAAAATGTGTTCTAAGCTTTCTGATTATGTCAAATGGCTTTTAAATGCGTATTGCACAATCTGTAACCAATGTGGGGTAATTATCCCTGAGAGAGAGATGCTTATTGGGTCAGCCAACAAAGTTCTAAATTGTACAGGCCTATCAAGGTATATTAAAAAAGGATTTTAAAATGAAACACTTCTAAATATAACATTCAGTTTTAGACTAGAGTAGTTGTCTGTAATCGATTACTCCTTTCCTCCAATGTCTGAAATAATGGAGTTAAGCAACAGAGGTTTTGAGTTTCTGGAAGAAAACACATCAACAGAGAAATGTGGTTTTCAATGCCTTATAAAGCTAAATGTATCTCTGAACTATGACAGTCAAGGATGTAGAACAGAAATAGATCCATGGAAGGGTTAACTTTAGTGTTATTTTTTTCTAAATTGAGTCACTATATAAAGTGTTATTTAGTATTCTCCCAATCAAATGAATACAGGAATGTATTCATAAATTCAAACCATCAAGACTCAAAAATGCTGCAGAAGCGGACAGGTACAGACAATCTAGTGCATGGATATCAATAAAAAATATAGTTTTCTTGGTAGATAGCATATATATACAACAACACAAATGGAAAAATATTTTCTTTATTCAAAATGTTTATGGTCGCAAGCAGGGTCTTTTGGGGAATCTGACTGTTTACCAAAGGATATGAGATCAGTAAATGGACCCAGTCAAGCTGTAACATAAGACAACAGTGCCAGCCTTTGCTGGAAGTGGCTTTAACATGATAAAAAGTAGAGAAAATGATGCCCCGCTATCTCTTCCAGGGAATATATGGTGTGCCCTGGAAGACCAGCATTCTTCACCTACCAGATTCGGGCCTTCCAGTTCTTCAGTTAGTTATCATGGAAGCTCGGCTAGATGGTGCAAGGTTAGCCTAATACCACAGTGGATTTTATTCACTAAAGGGGGAGTTGTGATTTTAACTCCTTCACTTCACTAGTCATTGTGAAGGACTGGGTTGGCCCTTTATAATGCATTATTGAATGTATGAGGAGACATTTAATAACATTTCGATGATTTCCCTATACATTACACAGAGCTAGTCAAGCTCTTCCTGCAGCAGAAGCACACTAGCGTTGCTCCTTCATATTGAATGCCAAAGTCAAGGAGCTGAAACCACAACTCTCCTGTCCACTCTCTCTCTCTACTAAATATACCCCAATGTTTCCTATGAAATAGTAACCCCCCACCTTATTGGTTAGCAAAAAGATGCACCCTTACCGAGTGTGCAGTGTCTATGGCGCCTTTAAAAAAAATACAACAATATGCATATCGGCATATGTGAAAACACAACTACCTTTATTCTAGGTAAACGTTTTCACAATTTAAAGGAATCTTCACTTACAGGTATAATAAATCTACATTGCACTACTAATGTGTTATAAATCTACTGAACTTTAGTTCTCTTACATAATTACAATGAATCACTGTATCTTTAATGTCTCAAATTATAATTTAAATGGCCTAAAACCCCTGTTGGGTTCTAAAATGTCCTAAACCTAGGTGAAGGTATCTGAACAACCACAGAATGACTTTCCAGAATATTATATTGATTAGATTGATACAAATTTTGTATAGCAAGTCTAACTAAAAAAGGCACTTAAATGGAACACAAAATAAAGGCCGTTTATCATCCTAATAGTCTCGGTAGATTGATATCACGCCTTGGCATGCAGCATGAGGTTCTACACCTCCTGGCTCACAAGAAGTTATAGTGTACTTATTTTTTATGAATAGTCATTTATAAAGCTGTCCAGTTTCACTTAACATCCTCTGTTGTCATTCTGCACAATACAGTTTGTCCAATGGCAAACAGACTGTAATGACTTCAGAGAACTCACTAAATATAAATTAACTGAAACAATTAACATGTTGAACAGCAGAAACAACTGGAAACTACAAATCAAGGACAAAATGGAACATATGAAATTTAATTAGCTGAAGCAGCAATGTAACTCTTTATAAACAATTCATATAAAGGCCCACATTAATCATTACATGTTGAGTGTATATTTGACAATAGCAATTTTAGAAGCAATTATAGGGGAACAGCACTTACATTTTGAAATTTGTATATAGTGGCAATGGATTATAAACTTTATTGGTACAACATGAAAACCTAAATGGAAATTCATTAGAGAAGAAAATGTATGGTGAAATCTAGTGGTTAACTTGGGGACGATTGGGGTGCTTCCGCAGAATACCAAGAATCAATAAACTTTTATATCAATGCCACAAAGGATCATATATCTAGACTTGATATATTAATAATCTAACATACACGTTAATATCTTTGTTTTTAGCTTATGATAAGAAGTTTTGCAAGGTTCTTTATAATTACGGTATGAATGAAAAATGTGTATTTAAAAACAAAGGAAAAATATTCTTTATTATTATCCCCTTGAAGCAAGGTTTTAAAATAAAGCTGTATTACATTCCATACTGACATTTAACATTTATTTTTCAATCCAGTTTACTGCATCTCATATAACAGTTTTAATCAACATATAATCTAGAAGAGAACAAACCATTACCTTTGTTAAATGCCACAATGCATGTATTTCTTTATTGAACCTTAATTGGCATTTTCTATAGTAATTCCTAGAAAAACTTTACTTTTGACTACCCAAAGTGTTTAATGTCTTTACAAACGATACTCAAATATGTAACAATGCAAGTGTTCAAGACTGCAAAAATATAGTAATTCAGATGCTATCTGAATTAATTATAAGCATCTTATAGAAAACTGATCAAGGACCTGTTAGTTATTCATTCAAAATGAGTATTGGAATAATGCAGCCCTACACTTACAATATATCTTGTTGCCAATTATTTA
Organism: Spea multiplicata; assembly: GCA_009364415.1. NCBI lineage: Eukaryota > Metazoa > Chordata > Amphibia > Anura > Pelobatidae > Spea > Spea multiplicata. Next base: position 10,245,177 of record VKOC01000001.1, read on the forward strand.
GCTACTTTTGCAAAACCCTTAATGGATTGATTGCAGTACATCAAATACCTTTTCACTAAAACAATGGGTTTATTTTAGAATAAAAACTTGACAATATAAAAATAAGCCATTTTCCACGTACATAGAAGTATGTCTACCTTCTTTATCTGCTCATTTTTCTTTGGGTAATGTACAGCAGAATGCAAAGCATTCAGACCATTTGATAAACTTGTAATTCAACTATACCACACAGCTTATCGAATTATATTATTTACATATCTATTGTGTTTGCCTGAGGTTATACTATTAAAATGACTATGGTTCCTAGGGCGTAAAACCCTTGATTTGAACAGTATGATTTGTTATATAGTTTCTTGCCCCATAAACAAAGGTTTGTTTTTTAGACTAAGAAGAGTGGTAACTCTTATTTGATACACTTAGCTTCTTCTCGATCTGTAGCTGCTCCATCTGCTGGACGTCCCATTTATTCTTGCTCCATAAAGTGCATTAAAATAAACAACTCAACTCAGCAGGTTGCTTTATGTGATCTCTAATATTGGGGGTACAGAGGCATCTTCTTTACCAACTTTACTCATGTAGGAAGGCAGAGTGCATGGGATAATACGATTTTAAATCACAACCAAATATCTAGGCATTTATGGCACTATGCAGTAGTTTGGGCAGGTATTAATACTTTGGAATGCTTGAATCATCTAAAACAAAAAGTATCAATACACAGAACAGAGGACATGTGGCATAAGCACAGGTAAATGACATAGTAAAAACTAAAATCAGGAAAGGAGATTCAATGAAATCATTGTTGTATTATTAACACTGCATGCATTATTTCAACATATGCACTGTTTTGACTCATTCGCAGAAAAAGTGGTCAGTCATGCATCATGGAAGATCTGCCACTTCATTTGGTTGGGACTGCAGCTCTCATCATATCATCTGTTTTTCCAAATTAAAAGCAAATATCTGCAGCCCTATACCTAGCACAGCTCCTCAAATACAGTGAAGAACTCTCAGACCCTCTCATCATTAAATTCACCTTCAATGATATGTGGTCATAAGGGCTTGTAGTTATTTCTAGAGTCCAGTTCGAGTAACATCTTAAAGCTGGGATTGACAATGGGGACAGGAGACTGCATCCCACCCAACAGCCCATTAGACAAAGTATGGCTTTGGGCACCTACCTTTTTTTGCAGTTGTGGTACAGAATCTGCCAAGAATGATGTGAATGGGACAGAACACGACAGTAGATCTCACTCCACGTGAACTTCAGTCGCAGGTGGAAATCAACATGTTATCGGTGGAACTTTGCAGTCCAGCCCCCTCTGCGCATCTGGCAGTTGTTGATGGGTTAACAATATATTGCAGGTCTTCTGCTTGGGCTTTCTGCTAAGGTACAAGGATGGAGGATGCCACCGGTCCTCCCGCAAGCACTGTGCTGCCTGCCTGCCTGCCTGCCTGCCGGCCGCGCTCCTGCTCTGATAAAGGTGTAATGTCAGAAGTTATGAGAGCAGGCAGGAGGAGGGGAGGGCACCATGGCTCGGCTGCGGGTGACACGGCCCCCCTTTTTCTTTGCCAAGTATGTGGGCAGGCACAGAGCATCAAACTGCCTGAGGGCTGCGATCTAAAGGCAGGATAGCGGATCACAGGCGAGCGATGTAAGGGAGAGCAACTAAAACATGTCGTAATCTATTCATTGATTCGGATGGATGAGTTGGTCAGCGTTCTTCTATACCACTGGTCAGCAGCAGCAGCAGCACCATCCTACCTTTCATACAGACATATTATCTCTGCTAGAGTTCTCCCTCCAACGCGTACACTACTTTACTCCCATAAAGCAACTCAGCCGTGCAGGCTATTCCTGCCTGTTACCTACCCGTATTTTGTTTTAAAGTGATACTGATGAGGATCATGATGAGCTTGCCCCACAAACACATCATGCATCACATCATTCACCTGCTGCTGATCAGTAAGTGTTTTCAAACGCACAGAGGAGTCATTAGATGCAGCAGCACTTCACATCCACACTCACGTCCTTAACAGACTTACATTTGCTAACATTTAACCATTTGTTCACTCACCGTACAGTGTTCATTTTCACCTGGAGACTTTTTCACATTTTTAATAAATAGATTTTTTCCTTTTAATTTTACTTTATTTTTTTATTTTTTAAGTGTGCTTCTCAAAATGTTTTTTTTTTTACAAATGTGTATTTTCCTTTAAATTATTATTAGTATTAGAGGGTGGCATGTTTTGACATGTGGGGCACACACTTCATATGCAGTGTCTGGCCCCCTGAATAATAGCAGGGATCAGATTAATTTTCTTGCATCTAAAAAATCAGGCTCTGTTTAGCAAGGTAGCAAGCAGCCATATTAAGCTGTCGGTCCCATGCCCTGATCTCTATTTTTTTGAGGCACAGTCATAGCCTCTACATTTAGTGTAAATACAAGGTTTCCATACTTACGACTTTTTTTTTTTTTTACTGTTACTGTTACTGTTGCCTTTCTGTCATCTCGAACCAGTCTGCCCATTCTCCTCTGACATCAGCAAGGCATTTTCTTTGTTCACACAACTTTGGATATTTTCTCTTTTTCAGACCATTCTCTGTAAACCCTAGAGATGGTTGTGTGTAAAAATCCCAGTAGATCAGTAGTTTCTGAAATACTCAGCTCATCCCGTCTGGCACCAACAACCATGCCACGTTCAACGTCGCTTTCAAGTCCCCTTTCTTCCCCATTCTGATGGTCGGTTTGAACTTCAGCAAGTTGGCCTTGTCTACATGCCTAACAAGCAATTGAACAGATGTACCTAATAAAGTGGCCAGTGAGTGTACAATTATATAATACATTAATACCAAAGCGTTACTAGTTGTATACACTCAATCAGGGGCGTAACTAGAAACCCTGTGGCCCTGCTATGAAAATTCCCCCCGCAGCCCCCCAACTTCAGCTAGTCTGTGCCTTCTTTGCCCCTTGCCCTCCACTTCAACATACAACATATATAAACACACAAATTACACAATTGCTCATATTCACTAACACACGCCACATACACATCCATGCTCGCACATACACACACAAGTACACATCCATGCATATATATGGATATTACTGTAAGCCTCAAACATCACAGTTATATTATGCCCATCTTAATTTATATATGATTAAATAACACTTGCAGTCACAAACAGGAAGGAAGTAGAGATTAATCCAGCAGGTGGCCCACATTTAAGTGTTTGATAAACCTGGTGAGTGGCAATAAAGGTAGGTGAAAGGCAGGCCCGGACTGGGACAAAAAATAGGCCCGGGTATTTAAGACTGAGCAGCCCATTTGTATTTATTTATTTATTGTTAAAACAAATACTGACAAATGTAATATACCATTTCTTGCTGTCTATTAGTTATATTTCAGCATGCTTTTGTCACTGTAATCAATTAGCATTACATAAATATATAATAAATGAATCATAACGTCATGCAATTTATAAAGTGCTATATCTTTAATGAAAGATTCAAAACAGTAACTAATCTTTGACCATTTAGTTGGTACTAGTGGCAGTGTGGCACTCCTTGGGCCTTGGCTGGTCAGGTCACCCTCATGACGAGTGAGTCTGTCAGTCACAGACTCACAGCACAGCAGGGAAGAAACTCAGACCTCAGACCAGCCCAACTGAATTGCGACGCTCAGCCAATCCTCTAGGCGGAGCAATGTGACTAAAAAAAGTCATCATACACGGGACCCCTGAAGCCACAATTTAGTGCCACTAATCCTTTTTAATAAGATACGCAGGTTGAAATAGAGTAAATAACACAATACCACTGATTTCTGGGCCTAGAATGTTTTGTCCTCTGAAGTGACTACAAATTCAGGAGGTCATTTTATCACTGGATAAGTAAAAATTAAATGGTTCCATTTATTCCTACAGAAAGTAAAGGGCCAGAAAACAGATGACTAAATACACAGAAGGACAGATTCTGCCACACCGACACCGAAACACACACACACACATCAGGAAGGCTCTGCCACCCAGACACACAACAGAACAGGCTCTGCCACACCGACACCCAAACACACACACATCAGAAAGGCTCTGCCACCCACGAAGACACAGACCAGGACAGGCTCTGCCACACCGACATTTCCTTGGGCCCTGCTCCACACTCCCTAGCATGCAATCACTCCCTCCGCTACCACACCAACAAACACAGTTACTCACTCATTCACATGAATCATTTACACATATTCATTAATGCAGTCTCACAAATCATTCAAGCAATTAATCCACACATTAATTAATTCATTCTCGTATGCATTCACACAATTCATCCACACATTTATTCATTATTCCTACACATTCACACTACCCCTCTCCCCATCTACCCCTCCCCTTCATCTGCCCTTCTCACTATGTACCCCCTCTCCCCTTCTCACTGCCTCCCCCCCTTTCTCACTATGTAGTACCCCCTTCCCCACTTCTCATTATCTACCACCTCTGCCCCTTCTCACTATGTACCCTCTTTTCCCCTTTTCAATATGTACCCCCCCACTATTTATCCCCTCTCCCCCTTTCTCACTATCTAAACCCTCTCCCCCTTCTCACTTATCATCTACCACATCTGCCCCTTCTTACTACCCCCCTCCCTACTTACCTTGTTGCCGGACTCCTGTGGTGGGGGCGCGAGGCGTCCGTCGTCCCACTTTGCTGTGGTGCGCACTTCACAGCTGAGCGCCGGCACCACGACGGAGTCACAGAGAGTGGGGGCGCCGAGCGGTTGCTGAAAACTAAATTCTAAATTCTAAATTGTCATAGTATGTTTTGCTCTCCTTTCAATATGTTTGCACACAAGCCACCCATGTTTTCAAACGGATGTAGCAGTGGTTAAGCAGGGATGCCAATACGATTTGTATCGTATATCATTGCACATTTATGTATTCTGATTCTTTACATTACAGGTCCAAGCAACAAATGCATGTATTTTTGTTAATCAATTGAAGGGCAATTATGCAATAGACTGTAAGTAAATTGGAAAGAGCAAATGCATTTGCAAAGAATTTCATGTGTTTGTTGTTCTTTTAGTCATGAGGTCACTCTGTACCCATAAATTATTTATTTTTTATTGTTTGAAAATGAAAAGTCATCATAATTATCATCCTATTTTTAATAACAAGTATAATAATGTCACAAAAAGCTTTTTTCATAGAGTAAAATTAGTTTAGAAGTGTTCAGATTCTTGATTGAAATACATTTTTAAACAAACTTATTATTTGGGAGTTATTGCTATTACAAAGTAAATATTTTTTTTCATTAAAAGCAAGGCTTTCCTTTGCTTTGTATTGTTTATTTTTCTAATTTTGATCTATTGTCTTTGTATCTGCTGGTCCCTGCTTTTTAACAAGAATATTAATGCAATTTTTTTGTAAACTCCTTTGGAATTACTTTCTCCATGGGGCATAGCACAGCAGGAAGAGAGCAAACAGTTCATTAGAACCTTTTTAAATACTTTCCTGAAGCACCAGTACAAAATCTTTTTATGTTATCATTTTACTCACCAAGGTCAATTGAGAAGGAACAGAATTCTATGGCACCCGCAGATTATGTAGCACTGTTAATGATTTGTAACAGACAATTTAAAATGGTAACAACATTAACTCATATACTGGTATAGAAGTAGAAGAGGGCCTTGCTCTTTCAAGCTTTCAGGTTTGTAGTAACCCTTTTTTTTGATGGACTAACATTTTGTTTTCGGGACAATTATGAATGAGAATTAAGTAAATTACACCGTATATACAGTTTTGGTAATGTGACAAGAGTCTCATTACCATGTTAAGTTCAATTTTTCTTTATTGGGTATCTTTTGAACTTCTCTTGTGGAATTACATTTTTAGGTTCTAGGTGGATTTTTTTACTAAAGATTAAATTGATGACCTACAGGCAATGTTCCATCTAATTTTTCTTAGTTGGCGTGCGCAGAAAATTTCTCACAGAGCAAAAATTTTGTGCGCACAATATCCGCACCGCATAAAGTATCCAAAAAAATTATTATTTTTTTCTTTTTTTGGGAAAAACTGTTGTGCGCACAATTTTTGGACGTGTGCGCTCTTTAAAAAAGCTATCTGCGTGCGCACAGCTTAGAGGGAACACTGCCTACAGGAGTGCAGTAGGTTTTTCCCTTATTTTTGACGATTGTTTAGATTTTGATTTTAGATAATTTTAGTCTACTTTATCTAAAAAAAGAATATGCATATGTACATGCGTATGATCCGTTCATATTTTACAGCTTGTTATTATGTTATTATGTTAAGTATAATTCCTGGTTATGTTTTACAGGATTTACAGAGAGATATGTAACATGGTTTGGTCCCATTTTCTGTACTGATTTGTTAAATAATGTAATTTCTATACAAATGCTTTGGTTTGAGGCTTGGTGGCTGTCTTAATGCAAACAAAAGTCTGTCACAGCTGGCTGTGGGTTTTCTGCATACAGATTGGTGGAGTTTTCCAAAAGAAAATACACCACAATGGGCCAAACGTGGATGTTACACTGTCACAAACCATATAAATACTATTGTTACCATATCCATCATATGGGCAGTATGTGGAGGGAGTTCAGAGACTTTGATAAATAATTTAACTCATTTCACCCACCAACTAAACTAACATCTTCTTCCAGAGAAGGTACAGTATACACTTTCTGTAGAAAACTCACAGACACGTGCAGCAACCTTTACAGATCCTGTTTTCACCCAGAGACAACTAAAGAAGAGTACATGATTATATTTGTTTTCTTTACTTTTTCTTTACTCATGAGATGCCATTAAAAGATGAAGTGTACTGCATTTCTATGGTAACTACTGCATCTAGTAATAGATTCTAAAAATATTTTTTTTCCCAGTGCCATGTGACTTTTTTTGAGGTTTAACACCCAAGATGGAGAGTTGGAGAAGAATTACATTTTATTTCTCTGCACTGGAAGTCAAAACGAGTTTGTCTTGAAATAATGAGTTGGTTCTGCATCATGTATAATTAAATTGAAGGAAGAATCACTCAGACTGTGAAACTATGCAAAATATTTCAGAATTTTCTGAATTTCTCTTGGTACTATACCATTTTCTCTTGTTTGGAGATTTATGTACCAGTGCAAAAAAAGTTCATGTAGTTGTGAGTGAAGTTCAATCATAAGAGAAAAAAGACTAGCTGTAGCAGTAGCTGAATTTTAAACAATAAACATGAAGCAATCAAAGCTAATTTAAAATCCATTATGGATCTGTCTACAGAAAGAAAAAAAATGTAAAATCTGATTTTCAGGAACATAAAAAAGGAGACTAAAACAAAAAACATAATTTGAGAAGACTGTAATTATAAGGAACTATTAACCTGTTGGATAAAGAAGTGGAGAGAGATTAATTTTAGAAAAATATATCAATTTACAGTATCTACCTACCTATTATTTCTAGTGTTTTAAGCCCTTTGGATACTAGAACAAGACTAGAACAATATTAGTACAGGCATATTTTCCTATTATCAATATTTGCATGAATACACCCATTTTTCCTTTTAGATAGAAGCTCATTGCTTCTTGTGGCATTTACAAAAGTTAGTGGAGGATAAGCATTAACACACACTCAATCTCAAACACACACTTAAATACACTCATTCCATCACACTTCAATCTACCAATCACACCTCAAAGATCATCACACTTCATGACATCACACCTTACATCACACTATTACCTTGCCTGGAGTATTTCCTTATAGCTGCTTGCACACTCACTAACACACATACAAACTCACGCTCACACACAATAAAACATACTCACTAACACACACTCTAATATAGTGTTGTCCTAAAACCAGCAGACCCCCCTCCCCACTCTTGTGATCACAGGGACTGCTAATTGGGCTCCCGACATCCATTTATAGTCCCCTCAACTTACCTGCCATCCTGGGGGTCATTGTCGGGGCCACCAATGATTTCCTGGTGGTCTGCGATGCACACTGCAACAGATCCCTGCCAGAAGGCTCCAGGCACTGAAGTTGCTTGTTCCTGACATTAATTTATGGATTTCCCATTGTGTTTGATGCAATTGACCCAGGGCTTGCTTGCCTCCTGCTCCTGCTGGTTCCTGGTACCAGCACATACATTCTTACACTAACATACATACATACTCACTACCTCTTTTCCTCACCTGCAGCTTTCTTTCTGGCTGCTTACACACTGCGTTATACGACCCCTTTGTGTTCCTACCTTCCCGGGCAGGTTAAAAGTCTTTACAAATGGCCACTCCAACCCGAACCAGGAGTAATTGCCAGCCTGCCCATGCACCCACCAATGCACATATTTGACCCTACTTGGTATGGTTCTTTGGCACACACTTTTTCCCAAGAGGAGCACCTTTACCCTGAGAGCCAGAGCAGGTACACATTTTGTAGCTGGCTTTCACTTTGAAGAAGGCACAAATATGGCAATGGACGTCCTGGTAGACCCTGTTCCAGTTACAGATGTTAGGCTGTACTGTTAGAGGGTACTAGACAACTAACGGTACTTTACTTTTAACGTGTTCCAGTATATTTGTGCATAGAGGTTAAAAATGTTCACACTATCTTGAATGGAGTTTAGTTTTCTAACAATCAGCTTTTAACCCTTAACACACTATCTAGAAAGAATATGACATATAATTGAATGCAATTCAAATAAGTACTCAGTTCTTCCATAATGACATTGGACAATAATATTTAGATTTTATTTTCTGCTGTCACCCAGAAGCACACACCACAGAAATGCTTTGCCCTGAAACACCTTGCAAGCGGTTGAAGTACAAGATAGGTAAACCTACACTTAGAGAATCCCAATATTGTGTAGGCTCAAGTATAGCCAGATTTAAATAGACACTGAGTATAGGTGGCAAGACACTGCAGGAATAGCTAGCTACCTGTACAGGTATATTGCAGGTAAATACCCAGGGCAGGGAACACCAGATGCCAGGTAGAAATGCAGAATGGATAGTCACCAAAAGCCAAATTTGGTACAGTAAGCAGGGTATCAGCCAAGGCAAGGTAAGTATCTAGAGCAGGTAGTCAGAACTGCAAGATACAAAAATCGCTAGACAGGTAATGGTCAGACAAACCAGGAGTCAAAACATAATGTTTAGGAATCAAATCACTATGACAGTGACCACACTAGGGTGCCTCTAGTAAGCAGTTTATGATTTATAAACCCTTTACCTAGACTGTCCTGCCCCTAGCTGCATGTCATAGATGTTCTCCCTGCTCTGTGTCATAGGCTTCCCAGCTTCCAGATCAAGCTAGACGAAGGACAAATGTTTGGTGAGTTCACACTGCACAGAGACCTGCTGGTAGTGATTCTCAGCAGCGTGACAATTATATACTGTATTTACTACCCTACATATTAGCATTATGTGTACCTTATAACTGTTTTGTACAGGCTCACCGACATTCAGATGGCAGGGTCAGACTTTGGGGTAAACAACATGAAAGCATGGATCCATCCTGCCTTGTATCAACGGTTCAGGCTGCTGGTGGTGTAATGGTGTGGGTGACATTTTCTTGGCACACTTTGGGCCCCTAAGTACCAATTGAATGTTTCCAGCACCTTGTAGAAAGTATGCCACATACATCATCAATGTGATATAAAAGAAAACATGATTCATCAGACCAGGTCACCTTCTTCCATCGCTCAGTGGTCCAGTTCTTATGCTCATGTGACCATTGTAGGCACTTTCAGTAGGGGACAGGTGTCAGCATGGGCACCCTGACTAGTCTGTGGCTATGCAGCCCCATACGCAACAAACTGTGATGCACTTTGTGTTTTGAGACCTTTCTATCAGACACAGCATTCATTTTTCAGCAATTTGAGCTACAGAAGCTCCCTTGTTGGATTTCAGCACATGGGCTTGCCTTCGCCCCATGTACATCTATGTGCCTTGGCCGCCCATGACCCTGTCATGGGTTCACTGATTTTCCTTTCTTGGACCACTTTAGATACTGATCAATTGAGACTGGGACCATCCCATAAGAGCTGCAGGTTTGGAGATGCTCTGACCCAGTCGTCTAGCCATCACAATTTGGGCCTTGTTAGTCGGTAAATTTGACTTTACTGAGAGGGTGGCACCACCTTCCAGCAGACATGATAGAGGTTAATACAGTAAAGCAATTTAAATATGCATGGGATTTACATAAGGCCGTCCTATATGTGACAAGACAAAGGACCATGTAAGGTTTGAGTTTTTCTACAGCATGACATACACTACTGTAAAGGTCATAAGTAAAATGCTGCTATGACTATAACAACCACACTTATCTTGTCATGTTTTAAGATGTGAATTATCTGGACATTTAGCAAAATGATACGTCACATCAGTGGATCAGGATGATTTATTATAGAAACTGTGCCATTTTGTACAGGAACGCTTTTGGCAAGATAAAATGTGGCACCTAACCTCTGCCATAGCCTAAACACGTCATTTATCATTATGAAAGAGCTGATATACAACATTGGAGATTCAAATAAACTCCAGTCCTAGTCTAAAGTTACATTGAACTTACTAGCTTGCTCTCTTGTCCGCACAAAAAATTGACAAATATCGCATTAAATAATTGATTTTCTATAACTAGTGAAATTAAACCTACTAAGCTGAAAGACACACATAGAAATAATCACTAATATAATCAGCAATGATTTCAATACTCATCTCAATTTTACTGTATAGGGCAGGCCCTACCATGGAGCAGAGTGGGGAAATTGCTCCAGGCGCCATTTTTGAAGAGGCAGCACTTTGCCTCAAGCGCTTTTTTTTTTTTTACCGACAAAAGCTTGGGCCGGCCCTGGTAAAGGGATGTATGTTTATGGTTGTTCATACTGTAAAAATAAAATAAGTATAGTGCATCAACTTCTTCGAAATTTGTGGTTGTTTTGAAAGAGAAGTTAATGACAAAAAGTGTCCATATTAGTAATGCCTTTTTATTTAGTAAACATTTAGAGCCTGATTTTAAAAAAGGCAAAAAAACACTATATTTTGCTATTTGCTGCTTTTACCATTATTGCATGAATTTAGTAAATGAGAGCAAATTATAGAAAATCAAAATGTATTCATTTCTATCTGTTTATGTTTACAATATAAGATTTGCACAAGGCCAGCCACAAGTTTGTCCATTTTCCCAGTGTTCCATGTTCCATTAAGGGGCATTATAGAAGCCAAGGACGTAAGCATAACACCCACTTTTGCCTGTGCCATTCCCAATTTGAAGAATCTCTACAAACACTCACCCATGTCTTGTCCATTTTATGCATATGTTTTACATTTTCATTAAAAAAAAGTCTAGAGGCAAAAGTTTTGATTGTAATATGTATATGTATTTATACTGAAAATCTTCTGGTGTTAGTCCATTAATGCTAATGCTATTGACTATTGATGGTATAGGTCTAACATTAAATTAACATTATCATCATCATGTACCTGCAAATGTGCATTTGCCAGAAACACAGAGTGAGGGTTAAGGGGCATATACAACAAACATTTAACCGCAAAACACTCCACTTTGTTTAATCCAGTGTGGAATAGTTTAGAATATGTTAAATTGTTTCCATATACACTTGAGATGTGGTATCTTTAGAGTTATACTATGTTATTGTATGTAGGGTTTCTTGATGTATTTTAGTATATATATATTAAAAACTCATTCCACTCAAAAATACAGGCCCAGGGGTCAGGAGGTCAACTGAACCCTAGGCTGGTCCAAAAGCTTTCAACATCTACCCTCGGAGGCTAGTACATGGCAGAGTTCTTGTAATGCGATTTAACATGACCCTCCAGTAAATGTCCTTTTTACATTATATGGATTACATATTTTCCTTATCTGGACTTTGACCATTGCATGAACTTTAATATTGAACATGGTTTGTCCCTTTGTACTCCAAATGAGTTGGATCATCAGGACTTTGGTGTGGACTTTGACTTCACTTCCAGATTATTCCTTGGTACCTTGATACAGACCCCCTATGCTGTCTGCTCATGCTACAGATCCCATTGCCATCTACTCGTGCCACAGACCCGATTGCAGCCTGCCCATACCTGCCTGCTCTACAGAACCTGCCTGCAGCAACTCCTGCTGAGCTCAGACCCTGATCCTGCCCTTGCACATGGACTCATGGTGTAAACATGAATGCCAGTCTATATGTTAGTTACCAGTAGCAGGGGTTGATTAGGGACCAGAAGGTGTCAGCCGTGGACTATGATTCCATACTTATTTTTAATTATTCAAATGCATTAAGTATACAGATGTGCATGTAAAGCAGCTGGTACTCAGCACACACATATCCAGGAATCATAACCTGTTGACAAGTGACATAATACTTTCCTGTCATCTCTTGTTAACATTTATTTGATTAAGGAATATTGGGTACATTAAAATAGGCAAAAATAATATGCTATAAAATTGATCATTGGAATCCATATGATTTGCAATTTTAATGAAATTTTCCAATTTTGGCAATTTAGATGAGTGCCCAAAAATAAGGAGGGACCCCCCAACCTTGGTTATTTTGCTCTCACACACTAACCCACTCCCTCGTTCACACTCTCTCACGCTTTCATTTACGATCCCTCTGAATGTCTCCATACCTTCTCGACTGACCTGTCTCCATGCTCCGCCGCTTGTATCTTGTATCTACTTGTTTTTCTGTCTTCTTCTGCTGCTCCAAAACATCATTGTTTATCTTCCACTTCTCCATCAACAACCAGTAAAGTGACATTACCTCAGGGGAGAGTATGTGCCCGGAAGTTTCATCATTTTACAGAAGTGTATCAGCAAGAAAACGGAATTCATTGTACAGTTACACAAGTTTAACCAAAAGTGTTTGGACGTTGTTAATCAGATTAGGTATTTCAGCCACATCCATTGCTAACAGGTGTATAAAATCAAGCACATGCACCAATCAGCCATAAAATTATGACCACCTGCCTAATATTGTGTAGGTCCCCCTTTTGCTGCCAAAACAGCCCTGACACGTCGAGGCATGGACTCCACTAGACTTCTGATACCAAGTACCTAGTACCAAGATGTTAACAGCAGACACTTTAAGTCCTATAAGTTGCGAGTAGGTACTCTGTGGATGCATCCTGGTGCCATGCATTCTCCGGGTAAACATACCCGCACCCATTCATGCACATGGTGTAAAAGACAAGCAACCTTTTCCATTGCTCCGTGTTTCTGTTCTTATGCTCATGTGCCCATTGGAGGTTTCGGCAGTGGACAGGGGTCAGTATGGACACCTTGACTGGTCTGCGGCTACGTAGACCCATATGCAACAAACTGCAATGCACTGTGTGTTCTGACACCTTTCTAACAAACCTAGCATTGACTTTTTTAGTAATTTGAGCTACAGAAGCTCATCTGTTTGACTCAGGCCAGCCTTTGCTGCCCCACATGAATCAATGAGGCTTGGCCGCCCAGGACCCTGTCAACGATTCACAGCTTTTTCCTACTTTGACCACTTTTGGTACTGACCACTGGAGACCAGGAACAAGAGCTGCAGTTTTGGAGATGCTCTGACCCAGCCATCTAGCCATCACAATTGTCAGAGTCACTCAGATCCTTACACTTGCCCATTTTTCCTGCTTTGGGGACAAAATGTTTACTTGCTGCCTAATATATCCCATCCATAATGTTAGGGCTAATCAGTGTTTGCATGCTTCTTCTAAAGACAAACATTGGCAGTAGGATGGGTACTACAGAAGAACTCCATGCCTTTAATGTGGCACTATTATAGGATGTGATCGTTGTCACAAGTTTGTTCATGAAATTTCTGCCCTGCTAGATCTGCCATGGTCCACTGTAAGTGGTATTATTGTGAAGTGGAAGCACTAGGTGTTACAACAGCTGCGCCACAAAGTGGTAGACCATGCACACTCACAGATTGGGGCTGCTGAGTGCTGAGGGCGTAAAAATCATCTGTCCATCTATAGCATCATTCACCACAGAGTTCCAAACAGCCTCTCAAAGCAACATCAGAGTGAGGACTGTGTGTCCGGAGATTTGTGAAATGGGTTTTCATGGCCGCACACAATAGATAACCATTCGCAGTGCCAAGTATTGGCTGGTATGGTGTAAAGCACACTACCACTGGACTCTCGAGTAGTGAAGATATGTTCTCTGGAGTGGTGAGGCTTCACTGGTTGTAAGTCTGATGGATGAATCTGGGTTTGGTGGATGCCAGAACGCTACCGACCGGAAATCATTAAGCCCACTACATGTTTTTCCAAGATTGGGCTAGGCTCCTTACTTCCAGTGAGGGGTAATGTTATTGCTACACCATCCAAATGCTTCCAATTTTGTGGGAACTAGATTGGGGAAGGTCCATTTCATGTTCCAGCATGCACAAAGCAAGGTTCATAAAGTCATAGTTTGAAGGGTTTGGTGTAGAGCAACTTGAGTGGCCTGCACAGAGCCCTGGCCTTAACCCTCATGAACACCTTTAGGGTGAATTGGAACCCTGATTGCAGGCCATGCCTTTTTGTCCAATGTTAGTGCTTGACCTCACAAATGTTGTTTTGACTGAATGGGTACAAATTCCCACAGAAACACTCAAAAATATTTTGGACAGCCTCCCCAAAGAGTGGAGGCTTTTAAAGGGGGGGTGTAACTCCATAATAATGCCCATGGTTCTGGAATAGAGTAGGTTCATATAGGTGTGATGGTCACATGGCCACAAACATTTGAACATAAGTGTATGTCGTATGCGAATATTCAGTCGGACAATGTTTCTGATTCTTTTTCTCTTTTGTTCAATAAATCATAACCTAATTAAGGTCAACCTCAGTGAATAACCTGAGTGGTGAGGTAATTACTGGCATACCTTCAGATTAAAAACATTCTTTGACTTATCTCAATAGATAATCATTATGCGCTTTTCTTGTGCATAATGTATGACTTTTATCAGTGAAGGATAAAGTTAATATTCATGCTGCCCCTTATTTTTGTGCCAAGGCAAGCCGTGACATAATTCTGAAATTGTAAAACATGGGCAATGTTCAAATATCAGAAGAAAATTGTAAATAGCTCCACTTCCCTACTCAACCACTAAACAGTCTATAACACTCTTACCCCTAGATAAATCTGGAATAATTTGTCTAAATAATTTACAGTGCTCCTCTTGTTTGTGTAGGTTCATCTTTATAATGATAATGGTGTTTCTTTGCTTCATAAACTATGAATATAAACTTTCATCCACTTCTGGAGATAACACAAGTACCTAACAAAGTTCTAACAAAGCATTTTCATAAATAGACACAGAGGGACTCTTAAGTAAGCCCATACTTGCTATACCGGCTCTTTGTTACAATGCCAAATTCACGATGCACTAATCTCTGCCTGCTGTGTCTGTGTTGTGCATGAATGAATTATGTTTATGAAACTCCTCCAAGTAGGTAGCGTTCATTGTATGTAATCTTAAAATCTCAATTGTTCACATGGAACACTCATTTGCAGGAAACAGGAAAGCAGTCTAGATAAACACTTCACAGAGCAACTTCTTCAACAGAGCTCTTGGTGCATCTCTGCTTAATGTGTTGCTTGGATCTCACTTTTTGACAGGCCCATTTATGTCTGCACAGCCTCCATAGTATCAGTTTCGTGTGTCCTTCTGCGGCAAAGATGGTAATAGCCTGGTAGGTGGTGAGGGGTGGTTTGGTTGCTTCCTTGAATCAGAACTGGGGTAGCACACAACCACAATTCATCACCACCTTTCAGGCTGTCTGTCCTAAAGCATGTTATATCTGGGACTAATTTTTATCCAAAAAATTGGTAGTATGATTGAGCTCATACAGAGTCATTTACTTTATTTGTTATACGAATATTCTTAAATAGGCAAGCCTTTGTAAGATTTGACTAGTTTTCCACTGATTAAAGAGTTAATGTCTAGGGATAACTCCTGGGAGGTTAGCAGTGAAATGATCTAACCTTTGGTAAAATGTACTTGTACTTGTTTTCTATTTAACAGTATTAGGAGACCATCACTTGTCTAGTTAATCTATGTCCTAAACTAGACTGAAGATTAATGAAATGCATCTGGCCTCATCAATTACCTTAATTGCATGATATGGGGAACACAAGGTACCATTCAAAGTAAGAACAGGATAGATGGATCGGTTTCCAGTTGCAGTGGAATTCACTGCAATATCTAAACTGCACATCCCCTATCATACAAAAAAGATAAATGCAACTGAGAGTAGTTACTTTCAGCATCACTGTTATTGGATACAAGCTGACATATACACTTTTATTGTTGCATTTTATTATCGAACATGAGATCATTCGACATAGTGTTCCTTTTACTGGCAGTATAGGGCACATTTTACTTGTTATTATATATAGAGAAGCTATTATCTATAGCTGTGTTATAGTGATATTAAAGTTTAATAATATCTTGAACATCTCTTTTGGGATACTGCTCTTTTTTTCATCCCTGGTGCACTTCAGCCAGTTATATGGGATATGCCATTGCCAGTGCTCAATTGTGTAACTTCAAAAGTATTTTCTCAATATTATTAGGTTGTAATATTTTCTTCAAAAAACTCCAACTTTATATTGAATGTTGGGTGGCATGCTGTAAAGTAAGAATGCATTCAAAAATAGACAGATTAATAGTTAATTGTTATTATTTAACAAAAAGTGAGTAAACAGAAAACAAATCTAAATCAAATGAATATTTGGTATGACCATCCTTTGCCTTCAAAGCAACATAACATCTTCTCGGTACACTTACACACAGTCTTTTAAGGAACTCAACTTAAGGTAGGTTGTTCCAAACATCTTGGAGAAATAATCACGGTTCTTTTGAGGATTTAGACAACTTCAGTTGCTTCTCTTTTTTCATGTAATCTCAGACAGACTCAATGATGTTGAGATCAGGGTCATTACTCCTTGTTGGTATGTTTTTTTTGCTGCAAGTCTTCCATAAAGATCATTTCTAAACAGAAGTCTCTGGACAGTAGGGGGGTATACTAGGATCCCACTGTCTTTGGCCAATGCTGAGCTGATAGACCCGGCTGTTAGTAAGCATGATTTCTCTTTCATCTGCTGCACTAAGTTTCCTTAGCCAACCACTAGATCTAAGGTCCTCAACATTGCCTGTTTGTTTGTGGTTTATCAAAACAGCTTGGACAGAAAATCTGGAAACCCCTATCTGCCTTTAAATTTCTTCTAGATGCAGTTTAACTACCTTGTGTCTTGTTGCTGTGCTCAGTCTCGCCATGGTGTTTGACTTTTGGTATTAAACTTGATTAGACCCAGTTTTATTCTTTCCAAACAGCTATTTCAGCAGAATATGTCCCATCATGCGACATTGAAGGAAGAAAATTCTGCAAGTGTTTAGAAATCTTGTGATGAAGGGTTTAGGAGGCCCCCTCTCCTATTGCTCGTAGAGCAAATTAATACAGATACACTTGACAATATTTAGACCACTAAAAGATCAAAGCAGAAAGGGTAAAGAATTGTTTTGCAAAATGAATTGGCCCAGGAGTTTCATAGATGCATTAAAACAATTAATTACTTTTAACAAGCACTGTGCAGGAGTAAGGTAACTTTTTATGCAGCTTCCGGGTAGCTCTTCATTGAGCTGTCACACAGTGCTTCATCTCCAAATTAAAAGCGCTTTGTTTCGGTGAATGCAATTGCAGTAAAAGCATCCACTAGCCATTTTGGGGTGTCAACAGTTTTGTTTTGTTTTTCTGTAGTGAGTAGACGACTGGTACATTTCCTTGACAATTTTAATTGTGAGTGTCTTTAAGATGTAATAGGTGGAAAGCATTAGCCTGGTAGAGCCAGTACTCTCAACCCTGCTGTCAACAAAGAAAAATACCCCATGGGCTTGTCTGACTTTTTTTGCGCCACTTACCAAGCTGATTTGAGTGCTTCAGAGCAATTGTACATAACTGCTTTTCTATAATTTCTTTTTTTGTGTTGGACAGGGCTGGATGTGTTTTGTTAATAGGCCTTTGCCTGGGCTTAGTCCTAACGGTAAATATTGCCAGTCCCCCCCTAAATATATTATTATATTTATTTATGCATGTTAATGATTGTAGCCAGTGTTTATATATGTATAACCTAGTGGCTTATTATGGCACAGGGAAATTAGATACTACAATTAGTGTTTCTAATGCACATCATTAGAAGAATTATTTGTCATTCACAAAAAATAATTGTATGTCTAAAGTCTTAAGTGGAAAGTAAATAAAAACATTCTTTGAGCAAAGTCTTGTGAATTTCATGGCCTTACTGTTTGCAACAAACAAACATAAAGTCATTTTGAAAAGACGATCCTTACATATGCTCCCCGCGGAGTAACAACCAATCTGGCAAAGACAGAAAGAGGTAATGAGAAGTGTAATTACCTAATATAAATGATCTCAGCATTGCTCACTTTCCATTTTGAAAATACCACCTGTTTCTATTAGCATTTGCAAACTACATACCAAAATGCATGCTACTTTCTGTAAACTAAGAGCATTGAAAAAATCACAAATTTAAAAGGCAAGGTGTGGTTTTGAATTGTGTTCATAATATTGGTCAAATTAAATAACCTATTATTTGGTTAAATATGTTAAGAGAAGTAACACCCGCCTCTTGCCTCTTGTATTACAAGTAATGTATTCACAGAAACGCTGCCACCCATATATATATAATTCAGAATTTCTCATTGGATGCTAGCTCAAACTTTTTTGTGGATTCACTCAGATGCTATTAAACCAGTTTTTAATTGTATGTATGAATCTGCATATAGTAATAAATTAATGTAACGGCAAAAAACTCCCGGAGTTAGTATGGATCATGCTCCCTGTATGTCCCCTGCCCATATGTAAAATTAAGTATGGGGTTTATCAAGTGTCCCCCAATTGCCTCAAATCCCCTACCATAGGCAGATCTGGGTTGCATTTTTTCTGACAGGGAAGGTGTGTTGCATGTGTTTGACTGGGTACATGTGTGTCAGGGTACGTATGTGTGATTATGTGTGGGTATGTTAGTGTGTATATGGCTAAGTTAGTGTGTGTGTCTGAGTATGTTAGTGTGTGTCTGAGTATGTTAGTGTGTGTCTGGATATGTTAGCATTTGTATGTGTATGTGTCTGGGTATGGTAGTGTGTGTGTCATTGTGAATGTTAAGGTGTGTGCCTGTTAATGTTAGTGTATGTGGATGGGTATGTTAGTGTGTCTGTGTATGTGTGGCTGGGTATATAGGGATATGTGGGAGTGTTTCTGTGAGTATCTTATAAGCTGGTGGGATAGCACAGTTGGTAAATGCCCCTGACTACAGAGCCTATTCAAGCCACAGATTCAAATCTTGGCAGTTTCAACTCTGCCTTTCAACCTTCCAAGGTGGAGGAATGAGTACATTGGAGAAGAAAAACAACTATTCATTTAATTCTGAGAGCTTGTCCTTTGATTCCCACCGGGAGAAAGGCACTGTTTTATGTTATGTTAGCATTTGATTGTGTCTGGGTATGTTAGTGTGTTTGATTTGGTATGTTAGTGTGTATATGCTTGTGTGTCTGGGCATGTTTGTGTGTGTCTGGATATGTGTGTGCATCTGAGTAGTTATGTTAATGTAACTGTGATTTTGTGTCTGGGAATGTATGTGTGTGAGTGTCAGTGTGCCTTTGTATACATGTAAGTGTCGGGTTGTGTTAGTGTAAGGGTCTGTGTGCATGTGTGTTAGTGTGTTTAGTTGTGTTAGTGTGAGTTTCTGGTTGTGTTAGCATCTGGGTATGTTAGTCCAAATGTTGTATGTTAGTGTGTGTTAGTGTCAAATGTCTATTTATATAGATGTGAATGTCCGAGTATGTTAGTGTGTGTCTGGGTCTTACTGTGTGTACATGTGTGTTACTGTGTGTGTCGTGTGTGTGTAAGAGTGAGTGTCTAGGTGTGTTATTACGTGTACATGTGTGTTAGTGTTGAGTGTCTCTGTGAGTGTGTGGGGATGTGTGTTTTGCTGTGACATTTGTGTGTGTTTGGGTGTTGTCTGAGAATTTCCGAGTACTTCTATACCCTGGGGATTCCAAACTATATAGATATCTTTATCGAGCGGCTTGAGAGAAATCAGACACACAGACAGGAGTGTATGTATAATAAGATCTCTGTTTATTCCGGCGCATTATTGCTGTGTTTATATGCTTATCACTAAAACTGGAAATAACACCCTATTCTAATCCAATTATTTTGCATAAAGTAGCATCAACTGGGCTATAAGACTGGGAGACTGGGAGAAATAGTTTAAGCATTAGCCATGAAATGTCTTAGTTTCCGTAGTCTCAACCCTGGTCAGCCTAAGGTTAGCTGAACCACGGGGGACCAATCCCACTTTTGCAGGTTTGCACATGTGTATAGTGTCAAGTGCAGCTTTTTGTCATTCTGCATTTTCAGAAACATTTTAATTATTTCACATCACTTTATTTATGAACCTCAAAATATATTATGTGAACTAAAAATGGTGTTTCTAAGCAATTGCTACTCCAAAGAAAATCAATAAAGAGTTCAATATGATGATCTGGATACATTTAAAGCTCCACAGAGAACGTTTAAATGCAAGGGTTTATTCACTTAACTGTGAGCATTTCTTTTCGGTCATTTAGCAATGCATTATTGCTCAGCATTTCAGGATAAACATAATCAGGGATGGCTATTCATAATGCAGAATTAGGTCAATGAGATGTGTCATCTTGCTTAAATTGAACCTGTAACCCACAAATTATTAAATAAACTCCTTGATCATTTTATATTTTTGTAATTACAGATTTTACAATATGACACTGAGAGAAGTCAGCTTTATCATAAAAAGCTTCACAAAATGTGTACTGTAGACCTGTCTAGTATTCAGTTTTTAGTGACATTCCATTTCCTGAATATGAATTATGATGGATAAACTTGGTAAAAGTCTAGGTTAAAGTCTGCTAAATTGTATTTTCAATATGTATCACAAATTGAAAGGGTGTGAAAGTGATGACAGAATTCTACATATTGCGAGGACTGACATAATGAACAGATTTTAATCTGTGGTAGTCTAAATCCTAATTTGTTTTTGTTTTATTGATGATTTACCCAGCAGATGGTTGTTGCACATAAATTTGAACCGATGTATGCAACCATTTGTATAATCAGATATGAGGATATGTAGTTATACACTCATATTCTATGTTAAATTTATATTGCACCCTTGCTTCTTTTCCAAAATTATCAGTGTTCGAGCTATGGAATCATTGAGACTGAATGGATGCACCTCAGCGAACTTGCAGATTTGAAGCAAAGACAGTTAAATTAATATAATGTACCTTGTCCTTGTTAATGCGAATAACGCAAAGTAATGCATGTTGTGGTGTGTATTAAAGCATGACTGAAATAAATGGTTTACTAAACAACTCATACAATCACTCGTAGGAATGGACATAGCAGGTCTGGAAATATTTGGACACTGACACAAATATCATAATTTTGGCTCTGTACGCCACCACAATGGATTGAAATGAAACAACTGACATGCAGTGCAGACTTTCAGCTTTAATTCAAGGGGTTGAACAAAAATATTATATAAAACTTGAAGAACTGCAACCATTTTCATACACAGGCCCTTATTTCAGGGGCTCAAATGTCAACACAATCATAAATAAAATGTTGTTTTTTAATATTTTGTCAAAAATCTTCGCAAGCAATGACCGATTGAAGTCTGAAATGCATGGGCATCACCAAATGCTGGGTTTCCTCCTTTGTGATGCTTTGCCTGGTGTTATAAATAAAAATATACGTGTTTGTATTTTTATGAATCTTATTATAATTATTGAATAACATTTACTGTATGATGCTATCAATAACCACTAACTGAGTGTAAAGTCAGAGTCCACACTCCTTGTTTTCTGCAATTAACAATATTTATTAAGAGAGGCTAAACAAACTAACAATACATATACAAATTACTATAAGTTAGTATATGCTGTTACCAAACTATCTATTCATTGATTGAATGGAAATAACAAAGAAACAGCAGGATAAGCCTGTAAACACGTGATACAATTACCACTCCCTTGTGATCATCTCCACGCAGACTCAGAGAGAGAGAGAGTTGGCAGGACTTTATAAACACAATAAGTCCTCCTTCTGCTGGACACTCCCCTGGTAACCTATCTTCTCCAGTGACCCTTAGAGACCAAGGTGATAGAAAAGGGAAAGGACATTGCACTGGGGGAGGGAGTGGAAGGTGACCAAATGTCCTAACTGATTTGCCATGTGCTCTGCAGAGAAGAATCTCCATTAATGTTTGAGACCATTTTAGGTCTCGTATAGAGAGGCTTTGCCCATTGGATCTCTGCATCATAACACCATTTCACTTCATTGGCATACAGTTGGTTGTCAATCATGCCTTCCTTTTTACACCTGGCCTTAACTGCCGCTGTCTTCAGTTGTTTGTATGTGTCTTTCTGCCTTAAGTTTTGTATTCAGCAAGTGAAATGCATGATCGAGTTGAAATCAGGTTGTTGACTTAGCCATTGCAGAATATTCCATTTCTTTGCCTTAAAAAAACTCCTGGGTTGCTTTCGCAGGATGTTTTGAGTCATTGTCCAACTGTAAAGTGAAGCACCATCCAATCAAGATAGCTGAATTAGGCTGAATCTGAGCAGACAATATATCCCTATACACTTCAGAATTCATCTGGCTGCTTCTATTTTAACACTAGTGACCCAGTGTCACTGGAAGCCCCCTCCACCCTGTTTTACATATGATGTGGTATGCTTTTGATCAGTGCCGGCCCAAGACAGAATGCAGCCTGGGGCAAAGTTTAAAATGCCGCCCCCCAATTATCTACCCTTCCTCTCCCTCCGTCCCTCCCCCCTCCCTATTATCTACCCTTACTCTACCCCCCTCCTTGTACTTACCTTTCAGCATCCTGTGGCGAGTCTCCCTGTTCGGTCTCGTGCCGGCTTGTAATGCTGAGCGCCGTAAATTACGTCATCTTCCGGCCCTCAGCATTACAAGCCGGCACTGAGACCGAACAGGGAGACTCGCCGCAGAGGAGAGAGAGAGGGGCGCCGAGCAGGTACTGACGCCTTGGTAAGCGAAAACCACTCGGCGCCCCTCTCTCTCTATTCTGCTTTTTTTTAAAAAGAGCTTCAAAAGTGCCGCCTGGAGCAGTTGCCCCACTCAGCTGCATTGTCGGCCCAGCCCTGCTTTGGATAATATGCTGTTCCAAGCTCTCACAAAGTCCTCTCTTTATGGTAGACTTGAATAATGATATGCCTACCTCCTGGAGAGTGTTCTCCTGATTGTTGTGAAGGGGTTTTTCTTTACCATGGAAGAGATCCTACAATCATCCACTGTTGTATTGAGTGGACATCCAGGCCTTTTTGTGTTGGAGAGCTCTCCAATGCATTTTTTTTTCTCAGAATGTATCCAAATTTTTGATTTGGCCACTCCAAATGTTCCTGCTATCAATCTGATGGATTCTTTTTTGCAGCTTTAGGATGGCCTGTTTCACTTGCATTGAGAGCTCCTTTCTCCACATGTTGTGGGTTCACAGCTACATCTTCCAAATGCAATGCCACACCTCAAATCAGTTCCAGACCTTTTACCTGTTTAATTGATGAAGAAATAATGAATGAGGAGCCCACGCTTTCCAAAAAACAGATTTTGAGTCGATTGTCCAATTACTTTTGGTCCCTTGTAAAACAGGGGCTACACAAGAACTGTAATTGCTAGAGCCTTCCTCCAATTTGGATGTGAATACACTCAAATTAAATTTGAACTTAAGCCCATATTCATTAGTTAACTGTAACTTGAATTAATTTTGCTAAACAGCCAACATAACACAATTTGTGTCAGTATTCAGACCAAATTGTATAAAACTCAACATGTATCCATCCATCTTGAAAGAAGGCATACAGACATAGAAAACAGATAAGAACCATTTCTTTTATCTGTATTTCTCCATTAAGCTTTAATATTTCCAGCTACTGAGGCTATTGTGTAACTGACACACTCAGGATACAAGTAACTGTGACTCCTAGCCTAGATCTAGTACAGATCATTATGTGAATGTACTCATGTGATCTATGCATGTGCATATTCATTTGTCTGCATGTTTGTGAGTTTCATCAGTGAATGTGTGGCTGTGTATATGTATGTCACATAAATTACTATATAACAAAGCCCTCAAATCTGATGGGTGATTTAATTTTTTGCAATCAATATGAAAACAATATAAGCGATTGTATAGGCTTTTCCATATAAAGATCTGTATAAAAAAAAAAATAAAGCTTAACAATGTAAGTATAACCTTGCATGATTGGATGACGACCTCTTCAGTCATGAGATGCACATGAGGGCTGCCCATCCCACATGTACCCTTTGGTGCTTGGGATATTTCTCATTAGGAAATTGCCAATGGGTTATTTTATCACATTATGACGAGCCAACCGTAGAAGGGTTGAGTCAGTCTTGAATAATGTCGGACCTATTATCTCAAGACAACTCACCTCAATGAATACATTTTAGAGTGCCGATATTTAATGTAAAAGAAAAAGTCAGACTGCATTACCTCCAATGTGAAGAATTACATAGCTGAAATTTCATTATTGCAATGTGTGACCTGCACAAGCCTTAACATGGTATAATCAGCATGTATTCCTCTTCTAAAGCACGTATTCATTTTCACCCTAAAGTTCTTGATAATCTATTGTCAGTTTCTGACAACTGCATATATCGTTGTTGCTTGGTAGTATCTGATCAGACCATCAGATTAATTGCAAGCTTTCCTTTCTAAAGTGATGGTATAAGTAATAATAATGGTAAAAATAATACTACTTCACATATGAACAATAATCTTACTTTGATCAGATTATTACATAAGAATCTCTCTAATTGATTAGCGAGTCATGTATGAGTGCTCTGAGTATTAAATCTTTCTTTATTACAAGAAACAACATATAAAACAACACTTTCTTAACAACCTGGGCACCTGGGAGACAGAAGACCATGTGGTTGCTGCGACCAGAGCCACAGATTATCCTGTCTGTTTTCTTAGATAGAATAGAATCCCATACCACCACAACCTGCCTGTTGGATCCCCTGAATGCTAGACAAACTGCTCTCCAACCTGTTAGGGAGAGCAGTTTTTCTCAGCAATCCCATATCTGAGCCTGGTTCCCCAACGTGCTCAATTAAATAGGCGAATTTGTTAGGATGGAAAAACTCAGGGCTGCTTTCCCTCTTCCCCCCTGCTGCAACCACGTCTTTCTCAAGTATGGGCCCAGCTCCCTTCTAACTGATCTCCTCTTTCACTGCTAGGAACCCCATCTAAACTTCGCTCAGTGAAGATTGTCAATCTCTCTCAATTTTTCAATATGCTCACACTTGTGACAGTGATATGGCGTAGGAATTGCTGTTCCAAGCATTTATCTTCGCGGACATAACCTGGCGCAAACTTCAGTATAGTCACAATTTTGGCTGAAGTTCATATTGGGGCAAAATGATGGCCTTTTAGTTGATGTCCTCTTATCTGATCAGAGGATCGGACATAACCTGGTGCGAACCTCAACCAAAATGGCGTCCTAAGGTGAACCAAAATTCCAGCGCATTTGGTGAAGTCCTCTGCCCGATTGGAGTATTGGGTAAGAGGATGTCACCAACAGTGTTGTCATTTGGCAGAAGCTCACACTAGGTTATGTCCACAGAAATGCAGATGAAGATAAAAGATAGGTTGAAGAGAGAAGATGAAGAGCAAGAAGACACAAAAGCGTTTAATGATAGTAGTGTTTCTTATGCTCTCAGTCAACACTGTTATCTTCACCATTTAAAAAATCTAATATTTCAAAATGAAATAAAAGTGGCCTTTAAACCAGTAAACCATCGGCTTTGGATAACTGATGCCATGTGAGCAGTAGGTAAGTTTTGGCAAAGATCAATCATGCCTTTTTATGTTTTGCTTTCAACTGTGGGGTCCTCCTTGGCCTTCACCCATAGTGTGCGGCATATGGCACAGGCTGAAACAATTACTCCAGACTGCACAGGGTCAGCCTTACACAATGTGGATATATTATTTGTGGGTTTTTCAACAGCTCACACCTTTGAAGATTTCTCTGAACAATTTTCCCCTCACCTTCATATCCCCGGGAGTTTCTTGACTGTTCCAAGTTTTCTTAATAACATGCAAACTGTTGAAACAGGGATGCCATGGACTTTGGAAATGGCCTTATATCCTTTAGAATCCTCATGTTTAGTGATAATAGTGTTTTTATGTTCTCAGTCAACTGTTATCTTCCCCATTGTAAAGAACTAACAGGGAGTAAAAGTTTTAAAGCAGTACAGCCATTGGTTTTGGATAACTGATGCCAGTGAGCACTGAAATGTTATCACAAGTGAGTTTCATTTCACAGCTATGACAATCTTCTTTTCAAACTGATTCTAATTCTTCAAGAAGGTGCCAATATTTGTGTGATGGTAATGTTTTCATTTTTATACTTTTCCTTGTATTTCTTTTTTTTAATTAGTATTGTTTTATCTTGTGCTGTTCTGTATCAAACATAAGAGCGCATATAGTCCAGCTGTCTCACTACGTACTTTTTCAGGAGATATTGGAAAAAACATTGGAGAGTGCCAATGATATGGGCTATAACTATATGTTGAGGGTCCCCACATGTATTGACCCCAGTTTAGATCTAAACAGCTTTGTCATTGCACATGTATTACTTTTCAAATAAATACTGGGTGCCTATTTTGCACAAAGTGTGCCAGTAGTTGGATAAAACCTTGGCTGGTGATAAATACCTACAGAAGCCATTATCATCAGATGTCATTAGTGCCAGCTTTAAAGCTAATTGGAAGCGTTGTGGGTCCTAGGACCTGGGGGTGCCTTCTACACTTCTACCCTTGACTGGTTTAGTGTTTATCATTTGATATCCTTGCAGACGGGCTTTATAGTATCTTAGACCACTGTTTAAAAAGTAACTTACATGCCTTCGAAATATCACAAACTAACAATGTTTGTTAGTAAACTCCCTAAATTACCTTGTGATAAAACAAAATAAAACGTCCATGTATGCAATAAAAAGTGTTTGAATTTCTGATAAAAACAACAGATGCTAATATTGTAATGGGTTCAGCTAAAACTAAAGAACAATAGGCACATTATTGCAAAAATGACTCATTTTATAAGATGATGATAGCCTTGCACAGCTACCAGTAATTGATATTTTAAGTGGCATACAACTGTAGCTGTAGGCTGAACTTCAGAATGTGGAACTCTTTTCACTGACATACATATATATTTTGTAGGATTCATTTGCCAAAGAAAAATGAAAATTCAAAACGTGCAATAAAAAGAACTGTCTGAGAGACTGCAATAAACCAAGAGTAAATGTACATTGACATTGACAGGTTCACTTTACAGTAAAAATAACATAAACAGTAATTGGGATATTGTGTAAAATGAGAATGCAAACATTTGATCTGTATATTGTGACTGCATTTGACAAGCATTTTATTTTACTTGTTATGTTAAAGAGTTCTCATTCTCGATGTTATCTTGTGTGAGAGCAGTCCTGTAAATGTCTACCTTGGTGTGTGTTTTTGAGACAAAAATTATATTATAATGACTATTTTCACTTTTGTCATTCAGTTGCCATCCAAGGTACACATCCAGAGCATATGGCAGGTATTTAAAAAAGCAATGCAGAAATATTTTAGAACATTAAATGTGAGAATAGGGCAAAGTTATACAATCTACTTTCTTACCCCTTACAGCTGAATGGTTCGGGAAATTATAAAACTACACATATAGAGCACTCTCGACCATAAAATCTTTATAATGACTTTAACCCTTATTAGAAGTAAGGAGCAAAGTTAAATATGAGCAAAAGGTTCTTATAAAGCCACTTCACTTTGGAAGTTTGAAAAACACCATTTATCACCCCACTCTGAAGTATTCAATTACAAGAAATGTTAATTGCATTCATTCATTAACAATTCATTTAGGATCTTCATTAAAACCAGCAGGGCTTTAACTAGCCAGGTGATTTGGAAGGCAGGAATCCTTGTTCAAAAGCAACTTTGATTTTGTTTCTGGGCCATTGGAGTATGCTCATCCTGGAGGTGACACTTTCAGACTCGGCAGGAATGATACAGTCTAAATATCTCTTTTAACTCAAGTGCAAAAACCTTGGAGTCACATTTTAAACACGTTCATATTTTGCTTTTTTGCCTCTGTTGGAGATCTTTGCCTATGAGCGATAAAATAGAAAATACATTTGGTATTTTGTTCACTTTTCCCTGCTTTGGTTATTAGGAGGACAGCTGGGTGAATCCGCAAGGAGCAAGAATTAGTTCTACACTATTAAATGATGTGTTCTTATTATAGCATAAAATACATAGGTGATATTGTTAAGTATTATTTTATAATGGGAAAACCACAACCCGTGGTTTCATTCTTAAGTAAATGGCTATTAAAATAAACCTTTAACTTGCGGAAGTTTTTATACTCTTTATTTCAGAAACCAAACTTTGTATTGTTAATAATGTCAAACAAAACCAATATGGAGTTTTGTTTTTGCAGGTATTACATATAGAAATTATATTGTGAACCTGCCATGCAGGTTAGAAAAATGATAATAATAATAATATGTAATGATTCTTGCACAGCAGGTAAATGTAGCAAGTGCTTGAACATTTATTAGTCAAATCAGAGTTCTGTTCTATATATATAGTATATAATATATATTATATCAATATCGTATTGCTCGATATCAAGACAACTAACCCCAAATCTGAATATTAATTTAGGAAAAAGAAAAAGCCTGATTATAAGAAGACCCTATAGGAAAAAAGTTTTACTAGTAAATATTGATTCATGTAAACAATTTTTTTGTTTTTAATTTTTTTTGTATTTATTTACCAACCTGCCCCCAATTATGCTCATTTGCCCCCAGTTATGCTCATCTGCCCCCAGTTATGCTCATCTGCCCCCAGGCATGCCTTTTACCCTCCTATATTCCACTCTGCCCCATGTTATGCATTTAAATCGCCTGCATGCCACTCTGCCTCCAGAAATGCCTTATACCCCTATATGCCACTCTGGCATATAAGGGGTTAAAAGGCATATCATGGGACAGAGTGGCATATAGGGGGCACTTACATACCAAGAGACTAATATACCCACCCAGACACTTACCTACCCACTGAGACACTTACCTACCCACCCAGACACTAATATACCCACTTAGGCACTTCACTCACCGCCCCACAGGAATACGGCATGGCGCTGTGTGACCCCGCTATGCCCCGCCACCTCCAGAAAATTGAAGAGGTCTACCGAATCCGCTTTCGGACTGCACAGTGCCGTCGTGGTCCCAGTCCTGCTTCTGGAGCAATCTCCCCAACCGGCTCTGCTTGAAAAAGTTTATTATTGCTTGACTTTGCATGTACAGTGTCAGAGCCGGCCTTAGGTGTCCTGGCGCCCTGTGCGGACTACTCGTCTGGCGCCCCCCCCTCCATCCCAAAAAAGGAAAGGAATCAAAACTTGTAACAAAACCCCAATCACTATATACTACGCCAAACATTGATGTGGTGTAGGCCTACCACTTCATTGTCTGGCTTAGTAGTAGGGATGCACCGAAACGAATTCTGGACTGAAACCAAAAGTGCAGCATTTACCTGGCCGAAACCGAATATGACCCCCCCACACACCATAACACATAACAAAACAATTAAATAACAATATTTATATATATATATGATTAACAGCAATCACATTCTTATCATGCCCGCAGATTCCAGGATGTACTCGTAGACTACTTGGCATGATAGGAGTATGATTGCCCTATGTACCCCGTCTCACTCCATTCTCCCTATCTACCCCCTCCTAACTATCTACCCTCTCCCTCTTTGAAGTTCACTTACCTTTCAGGAGTCCTGCGATGGGGGTGCAAGGCCTCTGCCTCCCAGCTCTTCCACTGTATGGAACAGTATAGAGTGATGGGAGTTATGATGTACTTTAGAGCATAATAATATAATGAAAAATTCATTGGAAATGGTACAGCATAACACCCATCACTCTCACACACTTATGCACACATTTACCAATCCACACATATACCAATCCACAC
>VKOC01000001.1:10275427-10292249 GCA_009364415.1 Spea multiplicata
TTTTTTTTTTTTTTTTTTTCTTTTCTTAAACTCAATATACTTCTTATACAGTAATTGTATACCAAAAATCTTTATCGCAACTTCTCAAAATTGACTGAAGATATGACACAGGGCTTTGGAACTGCAAAGAGAAACAGTAAAAGAGAATAATCCATACATATGAAACATTTGCTCCTATAACACTTATTTTATAACATTTTACACATTTTTTCATACAGCACGATTTATGGAAGTTTACCCGAGCATAAGAGTGATTAACTGGTCGGTGTGAAACATTGATAAAAGCAGGTTTAAGTGATGGCAGAGACACAGGTCAGGAGCAGGGCTGGGGTCGCAAAGGCAGAAAGGAAGGAGTTTTGTAAAGACAGCTTAACATGTACCTTATCATTAACCTTTTGCAAACATCCATCATTGCCTGATAATACTTTCATATTTTTATCACATGCATCTAAATATATAAATTGTCATAGTAATCCACCTAGTTTGTAACAAAAAACGTATGTTTATCATTCTATACAGATGGAATATCTGCCAGGGTGATGTAGGAGGAGAATCAACCAGAACTGAATCCTTTAACATCTGTATAAACCCCTCCTGTAACCCATGGAAAGACTATGGACATCTCCACTGCTACTTCTGTCACCAGTGCCCAAAACGATAGGTCTTGGGCTACAGTTGCGCAGCACCAAACCATTACTGGCCCATAGCCCTATCTGCCATGCATCTTGATTGCGATGCCGTAGGCACTCTTGTTATGTCATAGTTCTACTCTGGGCAAGACAAGAACTCACAGTGCAGCGATAGGGAGACAGTACCCCGACCTGAGACCTTGAAACCTGCCTCGACACAGTGGTTAAATCAGTATGCAGATACATTTAGATGTTGTCCAGCAAGGCTGAAGGAATTTCACTGCAGGCTATAAGCAGAAAAAAGAGTTTGTAGGTAAATCCAGCAGTATATTGGAAACAGAAGTCCAAACAGGAGAAAGTAAACAGCAATTGAAAGTGCACACAGGCACAATGCTGGATATTGGCACTATACTAGTGCACAGAGGGAACTCTCAGGAGTAGCCAGGGAGCAATTCTTATTAACAAGGAGATGAGGAGCAGACTAGCCTACTGGCCTAGATTCTAACACTCTTCCACCTCCTGACCTGTTCCCTTGGGATACCCACCTCATGCTCAAGGTACACAGTGATGCTCAATTGCAGCTTTACTTGACCACCATACTTTAGATCAAATGGAGATCAGGCAGATATTATTAATTCTTACCCTCTTCTCCTGAGGTGCCAACAGCACAACTTGGAGTGACCAGTTTCTTACCCCATAAATGGCAGCTGAAGGACTAACCTCCCCCAAAATATGTTCAAACGTGCTGTCAAGAGACAAGAACATATACACCAATGTCAAATGTATGTAGTCTTGAGAGACATGACCAAAATGGAGCATGACCAATGCAAGGTTAACAGTAACATTTGAGTGAGATAGTTGGGTCTGGTGGCAGAAGTGGACAGATGCAACTGATAATCAAGCGGCACGAGGGAGTTTTTATAAAGTCTCTGTAAGAAAGTGTAGCCATAACAATTCAATAGGTATTCATTGTTGATGATAAATCTCTCACAAGTATTTGAATAGCAATTACAATACAATGTACAAACATGAGATAAAAGTTATTAATGGGTTATTATATTTCTATTGCAATCCATGTTATTGTGGTATTATGTTGAATTGTGGTACATGAAATTCCTTTGTACTACAAAATTGAAAAATCGGAAATTGTTCACACATGAAGTATATATGTTTTTTTTCATAATTCTAGCATACTACAAGAAAATCACTTTTTTGCAGTCTAACAATAACACATAGTGCTGTTGTTAAGGATTATCAATCAAAATGAACAAGTACCTTGGTAGTAGATTCGATAACTTCTATGCAGAAGGGTATTTTAATTTTTGGGATTTTTTTCAAAATAAGACAGATCAGTAAATGGTCAAAAAAAGTTTTGAAATCGCCAATGTGTTGCAATGAAAAGTGCAAATACAAGAACAAATACAGCAAGAGGCAGTCATTAGCAATAAGTTTAAAATGCATCAAGGGAGAGAAGCTGTTCAGAATTGTAATCTAACAAATCCAGTGAAATTGATGTATAGACAAATAAAAATAGCATTGGATACAACTCCAAACAGCTTGACAATCCCCAGAAGAATATTGTGCTTGTTATTTTGATAAATTATATATATATCCTACAAAATTTCCTTCCCCTATCTATTCCTTTGTAGAGTAACACTTGTGGAGGTATTTATAATATAGCCATGCATTCAACAATATAACATATCTGAAGACATAGAAGGCAAACATCGTAGATTTTGGTAAAGTATAAGAGATGAAAGAAATTCATGGCAAATTGAATTCAATTTCCCAGCTTTACTTATGGACTAGACCAAATGCTTACTTGTTTACTGAATGAGTGCATAATTTAATTTATGATCAAGATCAGTCAATTTTTTTTTGCTTTGTGGTCTCACTTTAAATGTGAATCAAAACATGTTAGGGGACACTCTCACTTCTAGATATTGTGATGCAGGGGCATATATTGGATATTTATTATTGTTAAGAGAAAAGAGTCGATAGATTTCAAAATTTGTAGTAATTTTTCCTGTTGCTATTACACCAAGTTGTCAGCATTGGCTCAATAAATCTATAGTTTCTGTTGAAATACTACTCTAGAATAACATTTAACATCACAAGTAAAACAAACTTTTACTAAGCTTATTATAAAACATTAATCAAAATGTATTATCCTGATTAACATGTCTTTAAATTCTAAGAATATACTTCCTCTTTACAAGAGACAGAGGCAGTGATCTTAAAACATAGCTTCAATTCTTCCATGTAAAAGCCAAACACTGTGCCGTGATATAATCTGAAGTGACAATTCATAATTCATTAATTTATAAATATAATAAAGTAAATGTTCCAGATATAATTAATACCTTTTATCAATACTAATAAGATGATACTTAAAAGAAGTGCCCCACATCCCATTCTGAATTAAGGCCCTGTGGTTTTCTGGCACCGAGTGGTAATTCAGTATACAGTACCTCACATTGAATTAATAGCCTGCGTTTATTTCCAACCTTAAAGGGGGTTCTAACACAT
Organism: Spea multiplicata; assembly: GCA_009364415.1. NCBI lineage: Eukaryota > Metazoa > Chordata > Amphibia > Anura > Pelobatidae > Spea > Spea multiplicata. The sequence goes on from VKOC01000001.1 coordinate 10,278,586, forward strand.
TTAATGATTTGTAAAATAAAAGTTGTATTCCCTTCTCAAACAGCACAGGTAAAAAGGTAGAATACATTCTGTGTTACAATAAGCATCCGTTTTTATCTCATATTTATTCATAGTTATTGGTGAAAATGGTTGCCCACAAGTAATATATTTACAACACTTGCAGACTCACAGCAGCACATAAAATTATCATTTTTTATTAATCAGTGGTCTGAGCTGAGCTGGGCTTGTTTTTATTTTTTACAACAGGCATAACAGAAAAAATAAACAAATCAAAACAAAAAGCCTTGCTCTTGTGAGCACTAACTACACAAGGTTCTCCAACCTAACTGCAGTTGGACGGCTTATCCGTTCCCAACAAAACAAAATAACAGAGTATATGCAATAATGGTAGCACTCAGTAGCTTAGCAGCTCTCTCCCTCTCTCAGGGAGCAAAATGATCTCTCTCTGCTCTCAGATCAGGAGGCTATTTAACTGCCTCTCCCATTAATTAGTGGAAACAGGTGAGTACTAGGAGAGTATCTGTGTATCTGCGGTCTGGATTCCCACCTGCTGTTCTTCCGCACATACATACATATCAGACACCGATCAGCCATAACATTATGACCACCTGCCTAATATTGTGTAGCTCCCCCTCCATGGATCGAACTTTGCCTAGCACATCCCACAGATGCTCAATTGAATTGAGATCTGGGGAATTTGGAGGCCAAGTCAATACCTTGAACTCTTTGTTGCTTTGTTGTGTTCCTCAAACCATCCCTGGACCATTTTTGCTAGTTACTTGCGGCACTATGTTGCTTGGATTTTACATGGAAGAAATAAAAGCTATGTTTCAAACTGGAAGATCACTGCCTCTATCTCCTGTGTAAAGGGGGCTTGCACCATCTGGGTATTACTTTTGGTGTTTTCGTTATCTCCAGTTGAATGGACAGGCTGAGAGACCTGTGCCCAGAGTGTAGTGGGACTATGCAGCTCATTATGGTGCTCTCTCTCATGTATGTTTTATATATATATATATATATATATATATATATATATATATATATATATATACTGAATGCAATACAAACCATAGCTGTTGTTTTTCCTTCTATTGCCTGATAAGAATACAAATATTGTCCTATTGTCAGAATACCTTTTGTTAGTAAAGAAGTGCATTCTTGGCTTGGAACGTGGCTCTGGATTCTCATGCTCTTTGCTTCTCAGTGTTTTCACGGTTATTAACATCATGCCAAAGTTATCCAAAGAAACAAGTTTCTTTTTCTTCTTAAATTTAAGGTCAGAGTGAATGTCAACTATGTTACAGAGTTGTAGCTCAGTTAATCTTTGTTGCTCAATGCTTCTTCATTGCAAAACAATGAAAAAACCTAATTAGCAATAGAATAGTTTTCCTGTACTTTTTCTCCCCAAAAGAAAACACTCTCCTTAAGCCTCCTTTTTTTGTCATGACATTTGTATTAACCAAAAAAAATGTCATATAAAATGCATTGTCCAAATGTGAAAGAATGTCTTAAATACACAGCTTTAGTGCTACTGTCTATTTTAACAAAAGCGGATATTTTTTTTATTTAGCACAACAGACTTTTCTTTTGTCTTTTGATGTTTTAGTCCACAGATGTGAGCTGTTGTCGGACTGATAGAATATTGCTATGCTAAGGTTTCCCAAACAAGCCCAACAAAAGCCATTGGAATAACCGAATAGATGTTATTGTTTCCAGCTAAATAAATACGACAGCTTTTAATTGAAAACCTTAGAGAACAATTATCAGCCTTTGGCACCTTGAGCAAAACAATACAAGTTATTTTATTACCTAAAAAGTAACTTAGAATCATTATTTTAAGCTAAGATGGATTGACTAAGTTGAATATGTGTAACTGCTTTAAAGTTGATGTCATTAGAAAATTTTCATCAGACCAAACTAACTGCAATGTTAGTATCCTTGTATCCGACTATTGACAATGTTGGCTCGTAACTTCATCTTTCTAGAATTGAGACTTAAGTTAAACAAGGTTTAACCTTATGAAAAATCTACATATTTTATGTTCAAATACACACAAAATTTATTTTATCCAAAGACATGTTCATCAATTATATATTTGCACACAGTGGCCCCTACAACCTTAAAAAATAGGACATTTTTAAACAAGTGTATTGGTCAGTAAATACATTATAAATTCATAGTAAAAGCTTTAAATGGAGGACAGAACATTTGTGCATCAAAAATGAAATGGATACTCGAACATGAACATATATAATCATATTCAGTTAAAACATTAAATACGGTATTATTATTGATATATGTAGTACCATCATATTCATCAGCACATCGATTTTTTTTTTACAATATAAGAAACGTTTAAATATAAATAATATATCAATAAATACAGAGTTGACAACTATTATAATTGTAGTTTTATCTTACCACATTCAATCGAGTAACAGTTTTTAAAGGAATATTGAAGACTCTTTTAAGGATAGAACAATATTTCGCTCAAGGATTATGCAAATATGGTATACAAGCCTCATTAAAAGATAGTATTTAAGCCTTTCGATGGTGAGAATTTGGATCAATGGAGCATGAAGCCAAGAGGTAGAAGTTCTTTTGACACAGCATGTATCAATCCAAGTACATTTGCATTCATCAGTTTCAGTTCAAAGGCTGTTTAAAAAAGTAGATGAAGTAGAATGTCCAATAGCTTTATTAGTTCCAATATTTCAGTGGTTTATTATAAAGTTATAGAAAAAGCCCATGTTTTACTGTGTTTGGTGATGTGTTGACATATCAAAGACACACAGAGCTAGGATTCTTGGCAGGAGTTTCATGACAACATTTAGTCACCTATGTGCACAAATGCAACAGCAGGTTTGTTTTGCCCCATTAACTAGACCCAGCCTAGTAAAAAGGGAGAGTCTTTGAAATAATTTTGGGAGAGGAGATAAAGTGATGAAAATTCAGTGGGTAGGAAACTGACATGGGGAGGTTAGAAAGAGGGTGGTACAAGGAAAATCTTGTAGTGGGGGGGGAGAGGTTTTTCCAAATCCCCATTAACAATCACAGTTGTCTACCCATGTCCCAAAAATGTGAGGCCCCCCCACCATTGCTCATTTTCTCCTTCCTTTCCACAAAGGAGAAGACAAATTGGCCATCTCTCCACAAATCTCCATGGCTAAACAGAAATTATGTATTTGTGTACGTTTATAAAGCAACATGCTAAAGCTCTCTATAAACATAAAGCAGTACTGAGTAAGAATAGTGAGAAAGAAGAACTGCCAGAAAGAAAACTTGACATCCACTAGACCACCAGGTTGTGGTAAACATCAGAATGTCGATATGTTAGCCTTGCATATAGACCATCTGACTAGCGGATGTCAGATGGTCTATATGGTCTATCAATGTTTCCATCAGCTCTGCTGTAACATGATAAGCAGGGGCTAGGCAAACATAGGGGGTAGTACACAAATATTATACAATTAACTACATGGTTTCCAAACAGTTTATTGTAATATACAATTTTTTTTCTTCAATGCTACACTGTGTTTAATGCTTAAAGGAAAAATATTTGTATATTTTTGGGGTTAAGTGAGCTTCATACTCATTATATTTTAGATGACAAGTGTGCAGCTAATATTCCAATTTTGGGTTGAGTCATCCGGGGGCCAAGTAATTAGTAGTTCAAAAAAGACAGCACACAGAACTGAAATTAAGTTCCTGGTGACTAAACCATTATGATGATTGTTATGGCAACAATGCCTTCAGGGAATAAGTTGCAAACATACTTTCCAATATGCAACATTTAGTGATGTCAAACACACATTAAACCTAAATAGCAACGACAAAAAACAACCAACTGGTCCATCTAACGTCTCCTTTTTAAATGGATTTTTACTTATTGATTACCTTTTTCCCAGCACCCATAGGACTGGCCTAACACCCAGATTTTGCACATAGGGCTTGCCCCATCGCCCATATCTCCTATCTCTCTTTATCGCTACCTTTTCTCCCCCTTTCCTGTTTCTGTTTGTTTCTCTCCTTTCCTTTTGATCCCTCCTCATATCTTCTTCTCTTTATCATTTTTTTTCAATCTCTCCTCTCTCTTCATCTTTCCCCTTTTTTACTTTCTCTCCTCTTTCTCTTTATTTCTCCCCTCCTTTTCTTCAACATTTTCCCTATCTCTTCTGCTCATATTTCTTTTTTATCTCTCACCCCCTTATTTGAACCTCTGTTTTCTCATTAGTTATCCCCTTTTTTCTTTATCTCATCTCTCACATTTGTCTTTATTTCTCCTTCCATCTCTCTATCTCTCTCTTTTCGCATTAACCCCTTCTCTCCATCACTTATTATCTCATCTTTTCTGTTTATCTCTTCTGCTCATTTTTCTTTTTTTATCTCTCACCCCCTTATTTGAACCTCTGTTTCTCATTAATTATCCCCTTTTTTCTTTATCTCATCTCTCACATTTGTCTTTATTTCTCCTTCCATCTCTCTATCTCTCTCTTTTCGCATTAACCCCTTCTCTCCATCACTTATTATCTCATCTTTTCCTTTTCTCTTTATCGCTGTGTTCTCTTTCCCTCCTCTATCTCCTTTTACTTTATCTCTCCTCCTTCTCACTACCTTCTCATTACATCTCCTTATTTTCTCTGAAACTTTTCCCCATCTCTAATTCTGATTATCTCATATAATAATCATATAATAATCTCTCATAATATATATATGATTCAAGAGAAAAAAAAATAAGTCTGATTATCTCCCTTTCTTCCCATCTCTCTCCCCTCTCTTTATCTCTTTCTTCTCTCCATCTCCTCCCTTTCTTTCTCCTCATTATCTCTGCCATATATTTCTCTTTATCTCTTCATGTTCTTACTATAGTTCCCCTTTCTCCCCATCACATAACTTGCTTAGGTCCTGTGGTTCAGCGAGAGGCCTCTGTCTCACTTCTCACTCTCACTAACATACACATCCAGACACACAGACACCCACAACAACACAGCTAGATGCTGATGACTAAGACACACGCATCAAGACACTCAGCACAAACACAGACACTCGACACTAACACACAATCACACACACACAACATACACAATCAGACACCCACACAAACATACCCAGATACTCAAACTAACACAACCAGATGCACATATATAATCATACCCAAAGACACATGTTCACACGCTAAGATACCCAGACACACACTAACGTACTCAAGCAGATGCACATGCATACCTAGGCAGACACACATGCATACCCAGGCAGAGACGAACACAGATAACCAGGCAGACACTGCCTGTCCAGTCCAGAGGAGGCGCCCTATGTGGATCTGGCGCCTAACCTTGCCCATATTTTTAACAAAGAATTTTCACACATTACCGCTCAGTCTTCCATCCTCTGATTTTTAATCATGCCATCAAATTCTAACGCTATATATTTAAAATACTTTTATCTATGACGTTTATTAAATCCTTGACATTTTCCACACACAAAAAGAATCCAGGCAGAATGTATCTACTAGAGAAGAGATGCCTCTAATTAATTTATGCTACTTTCATATCGTTTATATAATATTTAAAATTGCATAGAGATACAATATTGAAGTAATTTTATTTAATAATTAACACCATAGTTCTTATTTTATAATCCCTTTTCTATTCTATTTTGTAGGCATAACAAGATTATTGTGCCAGGTAAGCAAAGTAAATGCAAATCTTTAGAACTAAAAGGAAAGAAAATAGCCTTATATGTCTGATGAAATTATGTATATAAATGACAAAAATCCACGCTTAGCTGGACACTGCTTGAGGTTACATACTTTTATACTATACTTTTTGCATTGGTGCTTAGAAAACATTATAACTTGGCATTCACTGCAAATCTTTTTTTTTGTTTTAATCCATAAAGAGGGCTATAGAAAAAACAAGGCACATACATTCATACATTTACACACTATATAGACAAAAGTATTGGGACACCTGAGCAACAGGGACTTTTTTGACATTGTATTTTAAATACATATACATTAATATGTAGTTGGCCCTGCCTTTGCAGCTTTAACAGCTTTCACTCTTCTGGGAAAGCTTTCCACAGGATTTTCACAGATTTTCTGTGGCAATTTGTGCCCATTAATTTCTGTAGAGCATTTGTGATGTCTTGGGACGTTATTTCAGTGCAGCTAGTGCTATTTTTTGGGGGGGCAGGAAATCCATGAACCCCCAATGATCCTGAATTTCTTAGATGGGTATCATTAAAAAGACCTCCATCCATTCTTACTTGACCACCAGCCCCATCTGTAGTACCACCATTATAGCCCAGTCCAGTAGCGTACCATTTTCGGTTTCAGTCAAGTAAATGCTGAATTTTCGGTTTCAGTCCAGAATTTTCATTTCGGTGCATCCCTACTACTAAGCCAGACACTGAAGTGGTAGGCCTACACCACATCAATGTTTGGCTTAGTATATACTGATAGGGGTTATGCTGCACTATTGTCAATGTCTGGCTCAATGTATAGTGATAGGGATTACGCTGGCTCAATATATAGTGATAGGGATTACGCTGTACCACCATCAATGTCTGCTTCAGTATATAGTGATAGGTGTTATGCTGTACCACTGTCAATGTCTGCCTCAGTATATAGTGATAGGTGTTATGGCTGCACCACCGTCATTGTCTGCCTCAGTATATAGTGATAGGTGTTATGCTGTACTACCGTCAATGTTTGCCTTAATAAATAATGATATGTGTTATGCTGTACCCCGTCATTGTCTGCCTCAGTATATAGTTATAGGTGTTATGCTGTACCACCATCAATGTCTGTCTCAGTATATAGTGGTAATGTGTTATGTTGTACCAACGACAATGTCTGCCTCAGTATATAGTGGTAGATGTTCATTTTACTCCCTCATGTAGTTCAGGTATAGATCAACTAAACAAAGAGCCTCCCTATGCCATCTTTTGTCCCAAACAGCCTCCCTGTGTCATCTTGCCCCAAACAGCTTCCCTATGCCATCTTTACCTCCAAATAGCCTGCCTGTGCTATCTTTGCCCCAAAGGCCTGCCTGTGCCATCCTTTCCCCAAAACAGCCTGCATGTGCTATTTTTGGCCCCAGTCTGTCCTACCTTTGCCCGAAGCAGCTTCCCTGTGCCATACTTTCCCCAAACAGCCTGCTTATGCCACCTTTGCTCCAACTTAAACATCCATGCTATTACACACATGCTCATTTTCATACATATTCATTCACTCATTCACACACACACTCATAATTTGTGTTAAAGATGCCCCTGTCTACAATGAATAAGCTTGGCATGCCTTTGGTGAAGTTTGGTGTTAGATCATAGAAATATGAATCTTCATAATGGATCATGGTGGTGACTAGTGGTATATAATGTTTGAGTTATCTAGAAAATATGCAAACAAGCAAATTATTATGAGTTCATTAAGAAAAAGGCAATATTTGAGGGAAAAGAAAGTGAAGAATTAACATATGGTGGAAAAATTAAACATATGATTCAGTGACTAAGGAGAGATGAAAAATATACTGGTGAAGTAACAAGCAACAAACAAATTAACACCTTAAGGACAGATTTTTTTTGCTTTTTGTACCATTCGAGACAATAGCTGTTTTAACATCTCTGCAGTGCTCTGTTTAGCTATTATTTTCATCTTTCTCATTTACTGTACCCACACAAGGTATAACAATGTATTGTTTTTTTAAGGACAAGAAGGGTTTTCTTTAGATTTTGATCATATGATTTACTATGAAAATATAAAATATGGTGAAAAATTAAAAAAAAGTCCTTTGTGTTTTATTTGAAACACATTTTACTCATCAACAAAAGAAAAGAAAATGAAAAAACCTGCTAAATAGATTCTAATATTTTTCCAGAGTATAGAAATGTTTTTTATGTTTTTTTTGCTTTGTTTTGCAAGTTATAGAGCAATAAGTACAAGTAGAGTGTTATTTTAAAACCTTTTTTCAATTCTGGTCATACTGCCTATTTGGGACTTCTTTGAAGCTGGTCAGTTCAATTAACATAATGTATTTGTTTTCACACACCAATGCATAGGTTTATCTGGCTGTTTAAGAAGAGATAAAAGGCCACATTTGGGGCATGCACAATTCAGTTTTTCAACTTTTGACATGTGGGAAATACTCCCTCCATCTCCTATCTTTGAAGGCGGTCAGTTCAGTTGAACTCCATCAATCCATATATGTTCTATGCTCTCTGGAGGGGTCACAGTGCACCCCGGGGTGGGTTTTCGGTGTCGCTGAATGAGATATTGAGGCATTTCAGCAACATTTTTTAAGCTTAAGAGGCTATCGCTGTGCAATATTAGGAGAAGAAAGCGATCTTAGATCGCTTCTTATACCCATTGAAACTCATGACCTGCCAGACATGTCAACTGTTGTGTATAGGATGTTTTTCCATGACATGCCTGGCATGTCAGTTGTTGTCAAGCGGTTAGCAATAGGTGTGGAAGGCAGTGGAAATTTGGCAAGGTGGCCATATGCGAAATGACTTGTTCTGAGTTTTTAGCCACTGCATGGAGTTATTTATGTTCTACTCAGTGGCATAACACTACAGGGATTGTAGTAGTCGTTCCTCTAGGGCGACCCCTTGTTGCTTTCTCCTTAACCCGGTTCAAAATTGTTTAGAGAGGGCCCTTTTGACCTAGAATGCAGTGGTCAAAAGTGCTCTTTCGAAACTCTTTTGAACCCACACGAGGAAGACGTATCAGGGTCATCTTATGTAACGTAACCCCACGGTGAAACCAAGGCTGCTTACATAGTGCACGAGTAGCTGGAGAGGTGAGAGGTAAGCGTGGTGGGTGGGGTGTATGTATGTTGTTTGTTTGTATATAAATATGTAGGTGTGGGAGAATGCATGTGTAATTGTGTGTAAGCATATTTGTGTAATTGTGTGTATGTGTGTGAGCATGGATGTGTAATTGTGTGTAAGAATGGGTGTGTAATTGTGTGTGTGTGAGCATGGGTGTGTAAGTAGGGTGAGATAGAGTGTGTGTTAGTGAGTATGAGTAAGTGTGTGTAATCTATGTAAGTATAAGTCTATGTTGGAATTGAGACAAGGGGCAATTATGGCACATACCAGCTGTTTAGGACAAAGATGGCACAGATAAGTTGTTTGAGGACACTGACTAGCTGGTGGCAAAAAATGGAACAGATAGGTTCTACTTAAATTTCAAATGCTCTTTTTGTTGGTTTTCCATTTGTTCATTTTCTGTAAATGTATTTAGACATGACTGGATAATGCACATTGCGTATGTTGCCCGACAAATGTGTCTTGGGCTGCTTCATAACAGACTTGGCAGGATATAAGCAATAGGCAGTTGAAAGGTTGAACAGTGGCTGATGGGAAGAATGCTAAAAGGTGAGATGTAGTGAGGGTCAGTATTTGCAGAAGTACATGAATGAATTTATGTATATATCAATAAATACATATACATAACGCAAACCCTGTGTTATGTTGAGTTGAGGCAATTGCATTTCATATTTCCACTATGTGAGGTGTATGTACTAAATTACAATGTTAACATGTACATGTTATTGTACAGCTGTCACATATTTATCTAAAATTTAAAGGTACTGTACACCAAAGATTTGATTTATTTTAAAATAAATTGTTAAGTATAGACTGCTGTGTTGAAATACAATATTGCTTTATAATGCTGACACAAATATTTTTTACGAAACTCCTTAAGTTGTTGATTTTCTAAGAATGTTAAATCAAGGACAAGTGTTCAATTTTTTAACTTCATATACATATTCCTGCTGCATACATTCATTATTTTACCCTGCACTGTCAGTTTTATGTGCACACATTATTTGAAGGCACAGGCTCTTTTAATACGGTTAGTAACACTATAAATTTTAACCACATACAACACTCACATAGAGTTTATTCAAATTCAGTTATAGCATTTAACATACAAATATAGCATGCCCTTATGCCAATGTAACATGTCTTGGCAAAAGTGTTAAATTTCATAATTATAATTAAAATAGTTTTTACATGTTTCAAAAGGGACAATAAATGATCTTTAATGATCTCTCAAAATATACTGCCTATAGTTTTTCATAGTTTCTCATTGAACATAAAATAGAGGATGTTAAGATGCAAAGGATTGCTGTGCAACTACAGAAAAAAATGTGTTATTCAATTGAAACGTTAGGATTTTTTTGCTCTGTATGAAACTGCAGCACAAAGGTTAAATGGTTAACGGTAACCATATGGATATGTGTGGTTGCACATTGTGTTTTTAGCTCATGTCGGCAGCTGCACACTGCTACTGCAGGGGCAGATTAAGTAAGTACAGTCATGTAAAAAAGAAAGTACACACTCTTTGAATTCTATGGTTTTACATATCAGGACATAACAACAGTCATCTGCTCCCTAGCAGGTCTAAAAAATAGGTAAATACAACCTCAGATATACAAGAACACATGCCATATTACACCATTTAATCGGAAAAAATAGCTTTTTTTCCAAAGCAAGTGGGCCTAAACGTTTGAATGGTAGTGTATGTTTTACTTGTGCGTTTGGATTCATACAAACTTGTGTTTTAACCAAAATTAACTGTTTTGTAAATTCGGACGAATCTCTGAAAACTAGGGAGAACCCCGATGAAGCTATCAAAAACGAATTGCAAAGCTACAGAAATTTTAAGTTAAGTCTCTCCCTTTCACACATTTTCTGGGACAGTTGCCAATAATTACAAGATGTTGTTTTACCTTGGGTCATACAGGTTTAAACAACCTATGATTAGCATTTTTGGCAGCATCTCAACCAAAACACCAATTTATATAAGAGAAGTGCAAAGATGCGTAAAAGAAAAATAAGATTTCAGGGGTTCTGTGGACCTCAAGGTTTTTCTGCTAGGAGGCTGTTCCACATATCCAACTCCCTCTCATTAAAGTAATTATTCCTTATATTAAGTAAAACTTTATTATATTAAATAAAAGTAAAAATCTCAGGAGGAACATAATTAACATGCAAATGAAAATTAACCTTTTCAGTGTCTGTAAGTAAAGCTATGCATTAATTTACCTCTACAGACAAGCAAGGGTTATATTATAATTTAGACCATCTTCTATTGTAGGTACTGTGTGTGTGCACAGTATGCCCCTCTCCTTCTCCCCTGGACACGAGACTCTCATATAATGACTCCCCCTCCTTCTCGTTCCTTGTCAGCTTGGTCTCTGCATCTGGGAATAAATAAGTGGTTATAAGAAAATGGCCGGAAAAGGTACGTGTACAGGTGTGTGTGTGTGGGGGGCAGATACAAGGCAGGGGGGCAGATACAAGGCAGGGGAGGTGCAGGAGTACCCCATAGTTTTTGGCCCACAAATTTTGTTTTCAAATTTAAAAAAAAAGCCCCCCATATTTTGTCCGAAATGAAAGCCCACAAAGACGAAATTTGTTGCCGAAAGTGAATTAGGAAAGACTAAACAAAGAATTTGTCCTACATTGGTTTTGGTCCTTGTGAACATGTGTATATATATATTTAAGAAATTAAACACACTCATGGCTCAAAGACAAAGGGTCTTTGTTAGAGCCCCAAATGCTGATGTAATTTGTGAATAAAGCATTACCCTGCTGGAAGTAGCCATCAGAAGATGGGTACACTGTGGTCACAAAGGGATGAACATGGTCAGCAACAATACTCAGGCTGTTGTGTTTAACTGATGCACAATTGGTACTACAGGGTCCAAAGTGTGCCAAGAAAATGTCCCTCACACCATTGCACCACCTGCACTAGCCTGAACCGTTGATACAAGGCAGGATGGATCCATGACACTTCTGGGAAGATTCAATACGGTTCCAAGGTTTTTCCATTTGTAGATAATGGCTCTCATCTTGCTTTTATTGAGTCTCAAAACCTTAGAAATGTCCAGATTGATAGATATCAATGACTTTGTTCTCATATGTTGAATTTGTTTAGATCACGGCATCACATGCTGTTTTTTGAGACTTTTTAGCCTATACATTGCAAGACAGGTTCTATGTTATTGATGTTTAGATTCAACATGGCTAAATTTGGTTAATTGGTTGATTTAGTAACTAAGGGAGCAGTTACTTTTTTCCTTCTAGACATGAAATCATAATTAAAAAACTGCAGTTTGTGTTAACTCTGGTTATAGTTGTCTAAAATTAGTTGGATGATCTGAAATTTAAGCGTGACAAATATGCAAAAATAGAATAAATCCTCAAGAAAAAGGAAAATACCTTTTAACAGCTCTGTTATTGTATAATCTCATAAGTGTCAACAAATGTTCCATTCATTTTATCTTTGATTGATCATTAAAAAAATTATACTAATCATGGAGATGGCCAGTTTTAGAAAAATATTTCCAAGAGTAATTGACTTGTCCTAACTAGACATTAATTTATATGAAAATAAACAATCTGATGTACTTCAGCCTGAACAAATTATTTATTCCTCACTGAAGCTTATTAATAAGTTACAGTATAAAAATAGCAAACGTATACTGCAAAGCGTAATTATCATTCATGTGCAGGCACACTAAGATCTTTACTATTTTTTCATACAGATTTTAGAACTTGTAGAATATTGCTTCCCTCATGCATAGAAAATATATATTCGTACCTCCTTTACATAGAAATTGTTCGTCACTTTGGGTAAACTACTTTTGTGCCAAACTGAAAATTACATTAGATACACAGTTTGCAGTGGGTATAATGTAAATCAAGCAGCTTGATTCTGAGAAGAAAAACTACAGTACAATTATACAAATTCTGTTTAAAGAATATGCTGCACAGTTCTCCAATAGTGATCTACAGGGTGTTATTTCCTTACATTACTAATCAAATACACCTACTTGCATTTTGAAGTGGAAACATTGTTATTAAACCATTGACTAATAGACCAATGTACTTCATTGGTTGATGGCAGACGAGCCTCCTGATGGCGACCAATAGAATCGCTCATACAGACTTTTAAAATCCTGGTGCCGCAACTTGGCCGGGAGAGACCACTGGTCTCCCCACTCCAAGAGTTAAAAGTCCATATGAACGACCAATAAAGTCACTTGTATGGACCTTTAACTCTTGGAGCAGGTCTCCCCAGGCCAAGTTGTGCCGTCAAGAGTTAAAGGGCCGTGCGAGTGAGCCTATTGGTCGCCTGCAGGGGCCTCCTCTGGCATCAACCAATTGGTCGCTTTAACTCCTGATGGAGAACTTAGCCTGTCTCCCCGCTAAAAGTAGCATTGCAGGGGTTAACCGGAGCGGAAATCTGTTGGTTCCCCATCAGGAGTTAAAGGGCACCAACCAATGGGGTAGTCATTATGCATGGGACGTCTGCCACTAATCCTTTTTAATAAAGTATGCAGATTGAAATAGAGTAAATAACAGAAAACCTTTACTTTTCTTCCCACTGGTTTCTGGGCCTAGAAAGTTTTCTCCTCTAAAGTGACTACAAATTCCAGAGAGCTTTTTATGGATAAGTAAAAACTAGTTCTATTTATTCTTACAGTAAGTAAAGTGCCAGGAAACAGATGGCCAAATATACACCAGCACAGGCTCTGCCACACCTATACCCAAACACACCAGGGCAGGCTCTGCAATACTGACACCCAAACAGACACACACCAGGACAGGCTCTGCCACACTGACACCCAAAAACACACACA
>VKOC01000001.1:10300392-10311754 GCA_009364415.1 Spea multiplicata
TGTATATGTGTGTGTAAATAAAACAACCTCTGTAAAAACAAATGCATTCTTGCCTCGGGTGCAAAAGGAGCTAGCTATGGCTCTGTACTGTACCCATTTGATCCCCATATAGGACGAGCACCATTTAATTTAATTTGTTTTTATTATCTTGTTCTTTTCTAACAATGTATAAATGGTATAAATCGTATAACTTTTGCCTATATTTATTTTTTGCCTGCAAAAAAATATTTTATTGGTTTAATTTTTTTTTGTATTTTACATTTGTTTTTGGTGTACACCACAACAAGACTGGTTGGGATAAAGCCCTAATTTGCAATATTTTCCATTTACCAGATAATTTCCTTAGGTATTTTGGAAGTCATTATTAAACAGCTGCCTATAATTGGAGTAGACAGAAGTTAAATTTGTAGAAGCCTTGCTGTGAGTAAAATTGTTTGACATTAATTTCCTCACCAAACTCAATTATTAGAATTGGAAGTATACAATTCATTGGCATGATAAAGTACAGGAAATTTACGAAATTTATGAAACTGTGGCTGATTTTTTTAATTGTTGTTCCGAATCAAAAAAGGTCCCCGAATTTCCTCGAACGGCTGGGAAACAAAATTCGTTGCCTGAAACAAATGCAGCAAAAACAAATATTTCCTCTTCAGTAAAATTTTAATTCAGCATACATATATATAATATACTGAGATACAAAACTAAATATGTAATACATGTTTAATTTAATGCTTTTTTTCTAAATATTTAACATTACTCGCTGTATTTTTCTAGGTTCTCAGACACCTTATTATTCAGCTACACTAAAATTATCATGAGATATAATGTGTGGGCCATTTATCATAGTAACCTCTGCTGTCACCAGCTTCACAAAAATACCCATTGTGGCAGTATTAGAAATAAATGAAGAAAAATGCATAGATGATGAGGTGTGAATCATATTTTAACAATGTTTAAAAGCTTTTTAAGTATGATTATTCAGATTGTACTATTTTTTTTTTTATTCGAAAATATTTTTAGTAGTCAATTCCTTACTGAAAACAACCTTAATAAATTCAAATTTAAAGATATTCCTTACAGTTACAAAGATATAATCTCTAAGGAGCTGGCCTGGATTTTATTTAGAGACAAATGATCCAGATTCAGATTTCTTATTTGTTATTGTATTTTTTACATTACATTGTAATGTGTTGTAATGTGTGCTCACCTGGCCAACCTCTGCCTCTACCGATGAACATAGCAGCCGCTGGAGAGAAGTGCTGACGGCCCCTTCTCCCTGGAGTGTACTCAGCCGCTGTGGAGTGATGCTGCCTGTATCCCCTCCATGGTGCTCCGTCTGACGCTGGGGTGATGGGCCGGCTGCTGCACCACCCTGGATCCCTGTAGCCATTGCAGTTGTGGGGCAGAGGCCAGCGGTGCGCTGTCCTGTTGCCAGCGCTTCAGCTGGTGCTAAGGGATCTGTTGAGTTGGCCTGCCCATGGAGAGGAGGGACAATTTCCTCAGCTCCCTGAATTGGGATCTGCCGCTGGGGAGGCAGGACAGGTTCCTCTGCTTCCGGACTTGTGAGCTGCGGTTGGGGAGACTGGCCGGCTGTGCCATCTCCCAGGCACTCGCTCAGCCGCTGGAGAGTGGTGCCGCCTGCTTCCCCTCACTGGTGCTCCCAGATCCAGGTACACATGGCCATAGAGGTCTCTGTCCTGTAAGTCCTGACCCGATGGAGAGTAAAACACCAATAAACCCCCTCCCAAAATGCAGGAACCCCAAATCTTTCCAAGCTCTACAGCAGGGTTCTCCAAACTCGACCCTCCAGCTGCTGAAGGACTACATCTCCCATACTCCTCAGCCAGCCCCTTAGCTGAAGGAGCATTATGGGAGATGTAGTCCTGCAGCATCGGGAGGGCCGAGTTTGGGGATCCCTGCTCTACAGTCTTTAGAGTCTCTTGTATGCTGGGAAATGTTGCACTCTGTACCAGGGCACATAGTCTGTAGGAAGAAAGCTGGCACTCAGTCCCATGGCAAACTTGATACATTTCAACTTGAATGGAAATGGAGAAAAATAATTAAAATTAAGGCAACAATGAAAAATCTAAGAAAGACACATTTTGAAGGGTGGGGAAATAAAGAAAAGAATACATTATAACAAATCACAATATTTGTCAGAATAATTTGTAGAAATAACCAAACTAAGAAATTCTGGGCTTTTTTTTTAATACATTTTTTAGGGAATAGCCATAAAATTGCAAAATTAAGGCTGAAGTAGCAAAGTTTGAAAAATAATTTAAAATCAGTTGTAATGACACTTGGCTATTTTCGCCGTTTCTTTTAATTTACTAGGTTAGGAAGACACATTGATCTGCAAAAATACAATATTGTTATAAAAAATCAATAGAATAAATATTATTACATTATAATATCTAGATTTAAATATAATATAAAAATATGCTGACCTGCTCCTGCTGCTGGACTGCTTCTGCTGATCTGCTAGGCTACTCCTGCTGCTTGGCTGTTCCTGCTGACCTGCTGCTAGGCGCTGACCTTCTTCTGCTGCTAGTTTGCTGACCTGCTCTTGCTGCTTGGCTGCTCCTGCTGACCTGTTAGGCTGTTTCTGCTGCTAGTCTGCTCTGGTTGCTAGACTGCTCCTGCTGCTCTGCTGCTCACCTGTTTCTCCTGCTACTAGGCTGCTCATCTGTTTCTGCTGCTAGGCTGCTGACCTGGGTCTGCTGCTAGGCTGCTGACTTGCTATTAGGCATCTGCCCATTAGGTATTTGTCTGCTGTGTCCAATGGCTAGTCTGGTCCAGTTATACATTTTGTATAACAAAACAGTGTAAGTGTATAACATAGTGGTGTAATGGTATAATGATCAACAGCGTAATGCCTGGTTCATGATTTAGAATGGTCAGAATGACCTGAAAACAGAATAGCCAGTCTTAGAAAAGAATATATTTATAGCAATATATTACTTATAATAACATGTAGCAAAATCATATTCTTGGATGCATTAATAAGAATATAATATCCCAACACATAACTGAACAATAGATCCTAATCAAGTATGATGTGTGCCCTTTATCCTTATTCAAACAAAGCAACCCACATGTTATATGGATCAGAAGGTCTGTACTTTGTAGAAATGTAAACCTTTCAGCACTTGGCTCCTCTGACAATACTTATAAATCAAAGACTTCTGATTCACTGCTCATCTCTAATAAATATTTAAGGCCTATTTTTCTCACATGCTGCAAAATATGCATGCTTTATAGCTCACCTTAAATGTGCCCCTTGTTGCAGTTATGGCAAAGGGTAAAATACAGCACATTTTATAGCAAGTAAGAAAATAGTCAAACTTTAAATATTAGCAATCTGTGTAGAGTATGAACTGGTAATCAATGATGGTATATAAAACAATGCCGGAACTTCATTGTTCTGTAAAGTTACTTGTAGACACATTACTTGCACATAAGGTTGCATGCAGCTTTAGTTTCCATAAAATTAAACATGTTCTTTAAATTAGGTCTTTACAGTTGGTGGTGTTTTGTAAAGGTAAATGCTGGCATGCCAGTGGCACCTCAACCCACTGCTCCGCAGATGAACCACTGTAGATTGTTCACTAAATGGAGTGTTTGCAAGAGAATTGTGGTTTCCTATCCTCCACTTCAATGTTTGAGGAGACTTTGAGATATCTCGCCAATTTAACTATGAATTATATAGGGCCAGCGAAGATCTTCCTGCAGTAGATGGTTACTTGGGTTGGATCTTCATACTGTATAGTGAAGTCAAGGAGTGGAAACCACATGCCGCCTTCAAACTCTACTGATATCCATATGGTGAATAGACGATAAACTTTTTAAATAGCCCTGAAAATTTTTCAGGACTCGTGAAGTTATATTTAATTAGCTATCCACGTCCCATCACTGTCTAAACTTTGCCTGGCAGGCTGCTAAAAAGGTACAACAAAATAACCAGTATAGTAAAGTACACTGTGTGTCTTTTTATACACTCACAGTCTGACTTCTGAATGATGATAGTGTTGCAGTGTGTGATCCATTGGTATAATTGTCTGTGAAACACTAAGTTGCGTACAGGAAGGGTAAGATGGATAGCGAACATGCTTTGTACTGGGTATTTCATTAAATGTTCCAATTACACTTAATGCTTCAACCGCCCTTGTCTTTGAACTTTACCTATTGGGAGGACATTTTTTTCTTTTTAAGAAGTTAGATGCTGGATGGTTCTTATTGGTTAAAGAGTATACAGCTTACAGGATTAAAGAAATATTGAAAATCCATTATCAAAAAAGTTGCTCCCTTAACAACACGGTTTCAGGGTTTTCTAAAAATCATTTTAAAACAAAATATTATCTACAGATGCAGTTGTCACCAACTTTTTATAAAAGTTTCATAAAAGTTTTCAAAGAGATTATCTTTTGAGAATAGGCTGGTAAATGGTTATACTACAGACATAGACTTTGTAGTCATTGCCTTTATTGAACATTGTTTTATTTGCAGTTTGATATGTTTTGTCCTTTATTGTTGCTTTATTGATGCACTTGGTTGACAGTAAAGGTCAATTATTTTGATTCTCAAACTCTGTTTACTCTCAAGAGAGCATATGCAAGATGGATTTTTGTAGTTTATCTCAACTGTATATTTCTTGACCAATTGATTTCATGTTGAAATATGTGACAGCTAGACTATATGTACTACTTGTGGAACTCGCTAAGATATTTTTATATATTCCCCTTTTGAAAAGTCCATATCACAGTCTATACTTATGGGGCTTGAACCACAAAACATTGACATTGGATAGGGTATTGTATTGTATTGTAGTGAATCTAAGTACACATTTCAATATATCAATAATCCATTTTGAAGCAAATGTTAAAGAAATTATCAAACAAATGCTACATTTTAATATGTTTAAGTATATGAATACATGGTATTTGTTTTGCTGGGTGATGTGGGGTTATTAGCACAGTCACAGACAGACTGTGCTTTTGGAATATGACCAGTGATGGCAGAGGGAACATCTCATGGAGACCCACATCTCCCAAGAGGTAAGAGCGGGCAGCTACAAGGTGAGGGCTGTGCTTGAGAAGCGAAACAGCAATTTCCCTGCACCCACTTTCAGATACCTAGGGCCCTATTTAGGGCTCTGTTCTCATGTCCTCTAATGTGAAAGGATCAGTCTGTAAGAGTGGAAGCTGCATTGCCCTCTGCTTGTAAAGAAACATGCTCAGCAACCAGCAACTGCAGAGGAACAGAGATAATCTTTGCAGATGGAGGCTTGGAAATCAGTGTGAACACAAGTTTTTATGTTGACAGTATCTCTGCACGATCTTTGCATTGGTGTCCAAATCAAAGACTTGCACATCACAGAAAGTACTTTCTTCGTGTATCTTTTTTAGCAAAAGCTTGGATGGTGCAAAACAATCACCTACTTTATTGTGCAATGTACATTAGCAGTAGGATCATGGAAAAGACAAATAACAAATAATATACATGTCTTGACCATGTCTTAGGTAATGGAATTGCTGCTTAAATTACAAAAATAAATAACTAATCTTTTGGTACAGAAAATACATCTACAAAAGTACAAACACACAGTATATTGGTTAGCCAGACATAAGACATGACCAAGAATGCCAAATTAACACCCTCTTTCCTGTTGCAAATGGTCAAACAGTACAGTTGTAAACAAGTATAAACTGAGCCATTAAGAACAAAGAAGAACAAAATGCATTAGAACCTTCATTTGCCATGTTTGCTGTGTGAACTTTTGTAATTTTGACATTTTTTCCTAATGTTTGGCATTTGCCTCATTTTTACACTGTGCACTTTTAGAAGCCGTGGTCCTTTCCCCTGTGCAGTCAGGCACCAGGATTTACTGGCTTCAAACGTTAAATTGTTACCCAACGCTGTTTCTGTATGTTCCTATTTAATACTTTGCTTTCGAAACCTACTACTGTATGAAATATACTAAAAAACTGATTCCTTAACACCATACCTAGAATTGTATAGCTTGCCACTGGGCCTTAGAGGTTTTGTATTGATCTCTGGACATTTTTTCCTATTCTACTCTGATTTAATGATGCCTAGGGGTCCCAAATGGCACTTTTCTTACTAGTATATCACATTTAATTTAATACATGTGATTTTATTAATAATATCTTTATCTCCTTTGACAGGTTTCCAATATTAGTAATTGACAATGATAATTCCTCTTTCATACAAGGTAAAATTCTACAAATAATTATAATAATTGCAGCTAGTGTATCTAGACACAGAATCGTGACGTAACACAATATGGATTTCAATAGTGTTGTGACCTATGTAGTTAAACAGACATGATACACCATTTAAATATTTATTTAAGAGAGCATGATAATAAATGTTATAATTAGTAGTAGAATTGCTAATCATATTTATTTCTTGTTATATAAATGCACTGTCATATAGATTTGTTTTAAAGAAGGCTGTTGATGTAGCATTTATGTAAAAAATAAATAAGTCTGAGTGTTTTTTTTCCAAATGAAAAATAAAAATGATTTGTGTTAAAGGTTAAATTGTACCTTAACCATAATGTTATAAAATATAATAGGTTTATTGGCGAACCTTATCAACATTTGAGTCTAATGCACCATGAATTTGATGACAAACTGCATAGATGGTGCTCATTTTTTACTTCTGCTAAGCAAAGTGACACAAGTAACTTCTCTTGGACAAGTTAAAAAGAAAATATGTTAATTGCATAAAACCTTTTCTGAAAAATGTTATAGTTTTAATTATATATATATATTATATATATATATATATATATATATATATGTAAATAGATAGATATATTTTCTGAACAAAAGTATTGGAACACTTGACCATTACACCAAGGACTTTCCAGCTATAACAGCTTCTACTTTTCTGGGAAGGTTTTTCACATGCAGTTGAGCATTTGTGAGGCCAGGCACTGATGTTGGACAAGAAGGCCTGGTTCGCAATATCTGCTCCAGTTCATCCCAAAGGTGTTTGATGGGGTTGAGATCAGAGCTCTGTGTGGGCCAGTCAAGGACAAAACTCACATTCTAATTGGATCTGTAAACTATTATATCCAATTATATCCCTGAATATTCTTTTTTGATAATAATAAAAAACATCTAGCCCTTATTTAAAGACATATTTAAAAGCACAACATGTGTAGCTAGGGAATTCCACATCTTCCACATCTTACTATAAACAACCCTTTTTGTTGCTTTCAGTGATAGTTAGTTTGTTCCACTCTCAACAGATGACCTTTTGAACAGGTCATCGGAAGGTGGCTGGCTGGTTATTGTCCCCATATGTATTTATATCATGATATCATATCCTTTCTAAGTCATATTTTCTAATGTAATCAAACTCAATATATCTAACTTTTTCATAACCAATATGTTTCATTCTCTTTATTAACTTTGTAGTCCATCTTTACATTGTACATTTGTATGAATAGGTACCCAGACTTGCACTGGGGTCCTACTATTGACTTATACAGAGGAAAAATGATTTTTTCCTCACATGAGTCAATGCCTCTTTTTATATATGACATTAACTTACTGGCCCTTGCCATCAAGTACATAACTTTTGCCAACATTAAATGTCATCGGCCAATTGGCTGCCCAGTCTTCCGAGATGACCAAATATATTTGCAGGGTAGTAAAATCTAGTTCAGACTTTATTTCCTTACCTAAATGTGTGTCCCCTGCAAACACTGACACATGGCTTTCAATACTCACTACAAGATCATTAATGAATAATTCTTCTTTGAATACTATCTTTAAGCCAGTTTTCCATCCAGGTGCAAAAAATGTTGCATAAGCCTATCTCTTTTTATTTGTACTCTAACCTTTTATGATGAAGTGTATTAATTGTAGCTAAAAGGAAAGCCAATCAAGGGCAGGAAAGCACTCAAATCAATGGCAACACCATATAGGCATGAAAGTGATAAGTATAATTAGCCTCCTTGAACCAGTAATATGCGAACCAGAACCAATAATAAGCAGAACTTTTATAGTGATGATGAAAAGGGTAGTTTTCAACTTTTACATCAGAATTTGTTTTTTTATACATGACCCCAGCAAATGCTAGGTCAATTTCCTTTTTTTGCATTAAAAAACAATACAGATGTTTTTACTTCCACTTTGCTTCCCGAAAATATGGCATTTCATTTGCACATTTTGATAATGTCGACTTGCTAAAATACGGTCCTTTACAACACAGGCCCCTGACTGTGAGCAATAATAAGTTTCAAGTGCATAATTACATGCCATTACATTTGCGAACATAGATGTCTTTCTTTTCATTGTGGTTTCACATTCACATATTGCCCATTTATTTTATCACCTTAGAAGAATGTTTTATTGCGATAGGATATTTGCAAATGTTGCATTGTTATTAAACCAAAATGGCATGTTGTTAAAATCCTTCCATCAAAGAAACCTTATGGCACAAAGTACAATATTCAAGTATTGAGAACTGAAACAAAATCTAGTTTTGTATTTGTTTTCAACAAATAAATATGTTGTTCTCTGGTTGACCCACTATAAAAACTTAAAAAAATCTTATCTGAGCTTTTGAAATTGTCCTTCATTAATTTAGAAGGCTTTTTGCCTAATAACGTTGACTACAACTGTTAGGAATACATAGAAAATTAAATGGCAAAATGAAGGCTTTCTGTTGCACTTTGGAATATTCCATATAATATGCTTGATATGGAACATGTAGTAGGCTGGGAGTGCACTCTATGACCTGGAACGTTATTGTTTTTTTTTGAGCTGGACTGTTTTTGTTTTTTTTTTTCTTAAACTCAGTATACTTCTTATACAGTAATTGTATATCAAAAATCTATATTGCACCTTCTCAAAATTGACTGAATCTTTACCAAGATATGACACATAGCTTTGGAACTGCAGAAAGAAACAGTAAAAGAGAATAATCCATACATATGCAACATCTGCTCCTATAACACTTATTTTATAACATTTTTTTCATACAGCACGATTTATGGAAGTTTACCCGAGCATAAGAGTGATTAACTGGTCGGTGTGAAACATTGATAGAAGCAGGTTTAGGTGATGGCGGAGACACAGGTCAGGAGCAGGGCTGGGGTGGCAAAGGCAGAAAGGAAGGAGTTTTGTAAGGACAGCTTAACATGTACCTTATCATTAACCTTTTGCAAACATCCATCATTGCCTAATAATACTTTCATATTTTTATCACATGCATCTAAATATATAAATTGTCATAGTAATCCACCTATTTTGTAACAAAAAGGTATGTTTATCATTGTATACTGATGGAATATCTGCCAGGGTGATGTAGGAGGAGAATCAACCAGAACTGAATCCTTTAACATCTGCATAAACCCCTCCTGTAACCCATGGAAAGACTATGGACATCTCCACTGCTACTTCTGCCACCAGTGCCCAAAACAATAGGTCTTGGGCTACAGTTGCGCAGCACCAAACCATTACTGGCCCATAGCCCTATCTGCCATGCATCTTGATTGCGATGCCGTAGCCACTCTTGTTATGTCATAGTTCTACTCTGGGCAAGGCAAGAACTCACGGTGCAGCGATAGGGAGACAGAACACCGACCTGAGATCTTGAAACCTGCCTCCACACAGTGGTTAAATCAGTATGCAGATACATTTAGATGTTGTCCAGCAAGGCTGAAGGAATTCCACTGCAGGCTATAAGCAGAAAAAAGAGTTTGTAGGTAAATCCAGCAGTATATTGGAAACAGAAGTCCAAGCAGGAGAAAGTAAACAGCAATTGAAAGTGCACACAGGCAGAATGCTGGATATTGACACTATACGAGTGAACTCTCAGGAGTGGCCAGGGAGCAATTCTTAATAACAAGGAGATGAGGAGCAGACTAGCCTACTGGCCTAGATTCTAAAACTCTTCCACCTCCTGACCTGTTCCCTTGGGATACCCACCTCATGCTCAAGGTACACAGTGATGCTCAATTGCAGCTGTACTTGACCACCATACATACACCAAATGGAGATCAGGCAGATATTATTCATTCTTACCCTCTTCTCCTGAGGTGCAAACAGCACAACTGGGAGTGACCAGTTTCTTACCCCATAAATGGCAGCTGAAGGACTAACCTCCCCCAAAATATGTTCAAACGTGCTGTCAAGAGACAAGGACATATACACCAATGTCAAATGTAGGCATTGAGAGACATGACCAAAATGGAGCATGACCAATGCAAGGTTAACAGTAACATTTGAGTGAGATAGTTGGGTCTGGTGGCAGAAGCGGACAGATGCTACTGATAATCAAGCGGCACGAGGGAGTTTTTATAAGAATAAGAAAGAGTAGCCATAGCAATTCAATAGGTATTCATTGTTGATGATAAATCTCTCACAAGTATTTGAATAGCAATTACAATACAATGTACAAACATGAGATAAAAGTTATTAATGGGTTATTATATTTTTCTATTGCAATCCATGTTATTGTGGTATTATGTTGAATGAAATTCCTTTGTGCTACAAAATTGTAAAATCGGAAATTGTTCACACATGAAGTATATATGGTTTTTTTTCATAATTCTAGCATACTACAAGAAAATAACTTTTTTGTAGTCTTTAACAATAACATGTAGTGCTGTTGTTAAGGATTCTCAATCAAAATGAACAAGTACCTTGGTAGTAGATTCGATAACTTCTATGCAGAAGGGTATGTTAATTTTTGGGATTTTTTTCAAAATAAGACAGATCAGTAAATGGTCAAAAAAAGTTTTGAAATCTCCAATGTGTTTATTCCTTCTGCATTAGCCAAGTGGGAGAAAGATTTAAATATTAAAATAAATGATGAAGACTGGAATAGAGCTTTAAACTTAACTTATAAGTATATACACTGCCTAAACTTAAATGAGCTTCAATATAAGCTTATGAACAGATGGTATTTGGTCCCCACATTATTAACAAAAATGTTTCCTAACAACTTGTTGGAGATGTGGAGCGGAAAAAGGAGACATGATGCATATTTGGTGGAATTGTTTGCCAATAAAAAGATTATGGTTAAAAGTCTCAAACAGATTAGTCAATAAATTTGGCCCGCATTGGAACTTGACCCCAGAAAGAGCATTACTCCACTTAAATTTACCCAATCTCGTAACTAAAGATACCCAATTCCTACTGCATTTATTGACTGCAATAAAAATAGTAATAGCCAGAAATTGGAGATCCTCCGAGGTAATAATATGGGCAAAGATAAAATCCCAATTAATCTACCAATGTCAGATGGAAAAGGGGATTTTGTCTCAAACAACATGGAGTAGCACAAAGTACGTAATATGGGAAAACTGGCTAAAACTTCT
>VKOC01000001.1:10318477-10356457 GCA_009364415.1 Spea multiplicata
GCTCATACTTACCTATAAAAAGCAAAACATTTTAAAGGATATTCTGTTTTTAGTAACATCCTATAGACCAGTCTAATTAGATCATTATGCAATGATTACGGTTCACATTTTCCACTTGATACATGGCTTATTTCCCAATGTTTTACACCTACATGGTTAATTACAGCACAGTAACGCATATCTCTCTTGTGTAAATAGAATTATAGCTTAACACCATTGCCATCACATGTAGACAGAAAGAAAGTGGAGTAATGGGAAAACAATCATAAAGTTGGTCATTTCTTTCCTTCATTGAACTGACGGCCATGGCTCCAGAATGGAATGCATCCCAATTTTATTCAAAGCAACTGGCACTGTTAGCACTACAGATGGAGCAATAACTGAGACAAACATAAACAGCTGCATGTGTCTGGAACTTATTGTACAATTAGCTGTTACACTAAAGTGAATAAAACACACAGTTATGTGTAAAAGGGCAAAGAGCAACAAGATTACTGCCTCTATAAACCCTTTTTGCATTTCATTTTGCTCAAAAGAACACTAATGTTATTGTAAAATCAACAGTATTATCTGCTTCTTGCAATGTCTACATTTTAATATTATGTGAAGATCAGGGATATTCCAGTCATAGTGATTTGTCTTATATTCAGTTGGCAATTAAAAGATAACAGAAATAATTAGTTTAGGCAGAATATTTAGAGCATTCTCGAACAAAAACGACATTTAATCAATAATTAACACATCGATCCTGCCTAAAAACACCACTTTTCATGTATCAAACAATGCGTATTCTTGCTAGTGGCCAGTATAGTATAGTATAGTTGTCAGTATATGAGCCAGCAATGTATGAAAGATTGCTATATAGTTTACATATAAAATACATGTTATAAATCGGTCAGAAAAAAACAACAACCGCCCTGCACAAAATATTAAACCTTGCAATGTTTTCAGTGGGATTTACAGATCAGGAATATGCAATCAAGACAGGTTTTTAGCACACCAAAGAATATGTTAAACACCCATAAAACATATATTGCTACTTACAGACACAATTTTCAGTCTTTTGGGTCTCATTTGCACAGAGCATGGCTTGTTTAATGTTGTGCTCTTGATATATTGAAAGGCTACTTGCTGTAAGTGGTGTATTTCTCGATTTCAAGACAGCCATTGATGATAACTTTCCTGTACTCGAGATGATGCAGAAAAAAAGTATTACACATGCAAGCAGACAGTACAAACAAATAAAATAACTAAGTTACAAAATGAACATGCTTTTCCTCAAGGTCTAACGCTGTGCAACTTATTACTACATTTTTTTAAAAAAACATTAACAGTATTAGTTACAATACAGGTTATTGGACTAAATAAAATTGAATACAGAACTGGATTGCCTCTGAAAATTTTGTAAGAGCCAAACCTGGTAGAACTTTGTAGTAATTGTCATAATTCACAAATACAGAATGATATGGTGTCATAAATCCAACACAGCTATAACAATAACAATATGGCAGTTTGTTATAATCCTATCACAGCCTCAGATAAGTGTACCTGGTTACTAATGAGGAGAACCTCTTGCACAGGATGCATCAGGCCTAGTGAACTAAACCAATAAAATAACTCAGTATAGAAGGCCCCAGCAGACCTGAAAATTGGGCTAGCAGAAGCACATAAGCTAATTGGCAGCAGGCACAGTCTCAGCCTCAGCTTGAAGGACAGCAGAAGCGTAGCTTGATTTCTGTGGATCACACCACAGGATTAAGTAGGTCCAGAAGTACTGGAACCTGTACATAGAACTAGAACAGTAGGTGGCTGCAGGACCAGATGCAAGAGTCAGAGACTTCCTACTGTGACAGTTTAAGCAGCTAACCAAGAGTGGAGCCTGGCAGCAAATCAGGTAACATGCTAGAAATACAAAAGTACCACATCAACAGTAGTCCAGTCATTGATCTAGAGATCAATGGGCCAGTGGGTGGTACCAAGGGTCAGAGCAGGGGACAGAGAAGCCAAGGGTCAGGATAAGAGTATTATCTTGGCAGACCAGTGGGTCAATAATGTAAGCATAAATCCAGCAAGGATAGGAGCAGGAATGGGACCGGAGCATGGAATGTTTATTGTTTCGTCCTTATTAATATAATAAAAGGCTACTGTAAGTGTAAGAGATGTCTTTCTTGATTGTTACCATAACTTTTCCTATTTCTGTGCAACTTGTTACCAACTTTTTTTTTATTCAAGCAGAATGTTTAGCTTTACAATCACGACCAAGTATTCATTGGCTTTTAGACTATATATAAATTTAATAATCTAGAAATACACAATATTTATCTTTAGAAAAGAAATGCTGCACACTTAAACAAAAATATTTTCAAGACTGTTGAAAATCTGAAAACTCAATTTCTACTGTTCATTGTAATTCTAAATTTAGTTCACCAAATCTTTCTGAAAATAGAATTATAGAATTTACTAAATTATAAGTCCCCCAGATGTCACTTCAGTTTTTGGTCAACGCGCATGTGCCGCACCTGCATTCCATCTTACACCACATATTTCACCTCTGAGGGATAGAGACATCACTTTATTTTATTTTCATTTCAATTTTCACCGTGCAGTTTCTTTACGTTTACCTCTGCCCTATTATTGCTATCACTGTGTTACAGGATGATTGTGATGTTTGCAGTTAGGTGGTGGGTATAACCTCCCCTTTATCTGACCACAGGGCTCATTCACAACGTGTGTTCCATAATATATTAGGGCTGGGTGTGCCAAATGGCTCTATGTGACTTAACTCCATTTTCCTTTTTTTTTTGTCCCCTTGACTTCCGCACGGCTTATCCGTTCACCGCGTGGGAGTCATTTCTGTGCTAATCTATCTCCATGCTCCCCGGAGCTGTCGTGCCTCTCCCCCTTGTGGGAGCGAGGTACAGGTTTTGACCTAATGTTAGGTCGTTGGGCTCATTATTCGATGCTTCGGCATCCAGAGTCTTCTGTTGTACTCTCTGTGCTAACATTGGACTCTACATGTTCTCGTTTTGCCAGTTTTTGTTCTGAAATGTTTTATTTATGTTATTACACTGCTGTAGTACTGTCGGCTCTCTCCAGATCTTTCATAGATCATACCTGACATCATTAACTGTACCTCTCAACGTGAGAGGTTTGAATAAGCCCCAGCAAAGGTCTAAATTGCTCCATAATTTACACGCATCCAAGAAACATACAGCATTCTTACAAGAGACTCATTTCAAATCTTCGAAGGGAATTTAAACTTACAGACCACCGCTACTCCCATGTGTTTTTCTCTAGCTCCCCTGACTCCAAAACCAAAGGTGTGGTTATCGTAATACATAAACTACTTGCCTTCCGCCTGCTGCATATCTGGAGGGATTCGGAGGGCAGGGCCATCTTCCTAAAGGGGTATCTACGTTCGGAAACGTTTATGCGCCGAATGGCAGCCAACATCTCTTTTTATCCCGTATGCTATTAAAGTTTGGGGAATTTCAGCAGGGTCTCACCATCTTCGGTGGTGATTTTAATATGACTCTAGATCCTCTGCGCAGTCCTCTGATATCCCATTTAAACACATCAAAAAAGTGAGAAGGGCTTTACATGCCAATCAACTGGTAGATGTCTGGTGTTCGCAACACCCCAATATAAAAGATTACACATATTACTCTACAGTTCATGACAGATACACCCGTATAGACATGTTCTTTCTCTCACATCGCTATTTATTGCAGTTGCACTCATTCAGCATCGATATCCGATCATTTAGTGATCATGCTCCCATCCATCTCTCCTTCAAACTGTCTCTTCCTCTCAATAAACCCTGGAGCTGGCGACTCAATGAAAACCTACTTGACAACCTCACCTCTTTAGCTGACTTATCTGAACACCTCACAAATTATTTCACAGATAATGTCTTGGACGAACTCCCCTTCCCTACGGTATGGGAGGCACACAAAGCCGTTCTTATTAAACTAGGTGCCACTCTGAAGATGAGACTGGCTGATGTAACATCCCTTATCAACCAAATACACCGATTAGAGCAATCCCATAAAGTCACGTTAGCTCCTCACATGCTACCGCAACTACAAGCCCTCAGAGAGCGACTGGCCTTCCTCCTAGACAGTAGGGTGAAGCAATCATTTCTATTGACAAAAAAAACTGTTCTACGAACTGGACGATAAGCCGGGTAAATTACTAGTGAGAGCTCTCAGAGCTCAAAAGACAATTTCTTTTATTCCTAAAATCAGGGATCATACTGGAACCCTTAGCCATGAATCTAATGAGATTGCTAGGTGCTTCCTCAACTATTACAAAGCTCACTATAATTTGCCACCGTCAGAACATGCACAGCCCCATTATATGGATTCCATGAAATCGTGTATCTTCATACACACTTGATAACGTGCGATAAAGTTAAAACCGCATTAAAACTAACCCCTAAGGGTAAGCGCCCAGGACCAGATGGCCTCACTAGTGAATATTACAGTCGCTTCTTTCCGGTATTGGGAACCCATTTAACAAAGCTTTTTAACCTATTTGCTGACGGCCACACCCCCGACCCTCAAACTAACCTAGCACACATTGTGGTTTTCCCCAAGCCAGGCAGGGACGGGAGTGCTGCTCCAACTACTATCCCATTTCGCTAATTAACACCAACCTTAAGTTGTTGGCTAAGGTTATGGCTCTCCACCTCCAACCAAATATCCCGTCTTTGATCCATAGAGATCAGGTCGGCTTCGTCTCTGGGAGGGAGGCCAGAGATAACACCATCAGGGTATTAAATTTACTAACTTATGCCTGCGAACATACCGAAAAGGCATTCGATAGGGTAGCCTGGCCCTTTTTATTTCAAACCCTAGAGTCAATAGGATTAATAGGGAATTTTCTTAATCAAATTAGGGCTCTATATTCTCCTCGGCCCAAATCAAGGTTAACGACATCTTATCTGATAACCTATGTATATGGAATGGTACGCGCCATGGTTGCCCCCTATCCCCATTGTTATTCATCCTGACTATGGAACCCCTGGCCTGTGCCCTCAGGGAGAACGCCAATATAATTCGAATTATAAAATAAATTTGCAGAAATCCGAGATCCTGGGTGTCAATGTGCCTGACACGCTTAGAGAGAGCCTAATCAGCTCCTTTCCCTTCAAATGGCAAACTTCGGCGCTTAAATACCTGGGTCTCTGGCTCCCGGGGGACTTGTCCCAACTCCGGCATTTGAACTACAAGGCCTTACTATCCTCGGTTATTCCCGACCTCCGTAGATGGGCAGTTCCTCATATTTCATGGTTCGGCCGCATAGGGGTACTAAAAATGAATATACTTCCGAAGTTCCTATACTTACTGCAATGCTTGCCAATATTTCTCCCGAGGGCACACTTTAAGGCCTGCCAGAGCATTTTGGAAATATAACTGGGGGAACTGTAACCCACGATAGGCAGGCCTCTCCATCCTTCCAGTCTGTCTTCTTGCACCACCAAGTAAAGCACTACATGTCTACCCTTTTGCCGAATGCCCAGCTCACCAGACCACTGTCTAACTTTGAACACCTATGTATTTCGTCTCAAGAACCTTCCCACCTCTTATGTCAAATTTATACCCTACTGAATGAGGAGTACTGTACCACCAAACCGTTCTTCCTCAGCTTGTGGAAGAGGGATCTTTCCATCCCATTCTCTGATTCCGACTGGGATAAAATATTACTGATCACACATAAGGGCTCCATCTCTAGCAGGATCCAGGAGTGCTCTTTTAAACTGCTTTTGCGTTGGTATAAGGTTCCCCTAGAATTGCACCACTACTTACCCCATCTCTCTCTCTCATGCTGGAGATTTGGCACCGCGGAGATCTGGCATTTGCATCTTTGGTGGGACTGCAAAGATATACGCCCGTTCTGGGAGACTTGGGTCTCGGGACTGCCTCTTAGATATCCCACTGCTGCCACGGCCTCCCGCTATGCTACTTCTCACGGACCATCAATAGATCTAATTTCCGTGAACATCCTTGGTGACAATGCATCCAACAGCTTTACCATGCAGTGTGTTATTCACTTGGTTTGTATTTTCGTTTCGTTTTTTTTGTTTCACAACTCCGCTATGTCACGGTCTCCGTTGTACAGTACTTTCCCAGTAATCTCATTATACTTGCCTATAATGATTACGCTACTGCCACTAGAAACTCTGGTATGCCGTTCATATGCGACCCTGCCATGTTTTCTTTCAATACACTTGTGTTATACTGCAATCCGGGTCATTCATTGTATGTTTCCTGGTCCTGTACTACATTGTGCGTTCTGTTCATCGACATCACTGTACCTCTGTGTATATTACTATGCATATTTTCAATAAAGGAGAATTGAAACTAAATTATAAGTGTGCTTTGTACATAAATATCATCTTAGTCGATGATAATATTTTTACATCTGATTTATACGGCAAACATTCATCAAAGATTAGAAATGCACAATCATATCTAAAGAAAGCTCACCTAATTATAGCTTTCTGGATTTTACTCTGTTGACTTGTCATGCTCAAGGTTTAATTTATCATTACTACAGAACATGATTTGATGACAGGCAGGTGTTTCACTCATTAGTTTTTTTCATGACCAAATTTACCATTTACTTCA
The DNA here is from genome assembly GCA_009364415.1 of Spea multiplicata. Classification (NCBI taxonomy): domain Eukaryota; kingdom Metazoa; phylum Chordata; class Amphibia; order Anura; family Pelobatidae; genus Spea; species Spea multiplicata. The sequence continues at coordinate 10,325,110 of VKOC01000001.1, forward strand.
TGTCAGATCAATCAAGCTCTCTAGAAAGTTTTAAATAACTCACAGGGAATTAATGTAATTGCTGTGGCATGTTGCATTTCAGAATACAACACTTTCTAAATGTCTAAAAAATCGAGAGATGATTACAGGCAAAATAATCAGTGTTTTTATAGTGGGACATAACCTTAATTTGAGGGCGAATAATCTGTGCTACTACGGTAACCCCTTATGTAAATGTAAAAAATGCATAAAATAATTTACAGATATATAAATGATACACAGCTAATATAAATGGGAAGACTACCAAAAATATATTTTTAATCTGTCCTGATTAAAAAAAAACAAAACAATATTCCTATATGAAGTTTAAGTTTCTAATTTGTTTTAGGCTTTTATTTTTTCATTTTTAACCCTAACCAACTGTAACCATATCTTACTAATTCCCCATTAACTAACTCCCACCACACTAACTACCAAATATACAATATATATTTCTTTTCTTTTTTTTAACCCAGGTCTTGGGACATTGTCATTAGTCATAAAGGGGTCAATAATAATTTATAATTATATTTTAGAAATAAGAAGAATATAGTTACAAGATGACCAGTAAGTATTATTTTGGAATAGAATCCTACCCTGGAGAAAAAAGCCCCAGGAAAATAGTAGTTTTATGGAGTTTCTATTACTGCAATATTGCATATAATAATGTAATCTAGCAATTGGGAACTGAACTCCGTTTGAAAACAAGGAGTAGCAACAGACAATGACAAGTACCCTATAACTGATAACTGATATTTTGGTATATACCGTATTTATCGGCGTATAACACGCACTTTTATAACTTATAACTCGTAGAGCTGCACGATCTGCAGCCGCGTCTCCCGCACTTCCGGTTCCGGCGAGGGTGCGTGTTATACGCCGGTGCGTGCTATACGCCGGCAAGTACGGGTATATATATATATATATATATATTATATATATATTATATATATATATATGCTCATAATGTCAGGCCATAATATAATTACTAAGTTTAATAGGTTTAACGACAACACATTGACCTTAAGGGGTTAAACAAATGATGGCTTTCTCAAAGTAATCAGTTGTTGTTTGCTACCTGTGTGTTTTAACTTGCACTGCCTTAAAATTTGCAAATCCCACAGTGCATTTGGACAATTTGGCTATCACCTGCTCTCTGACTCTCTCCCTAAGTGATTGCAGCCTGTTCTTCTGGTTCCTTTCTTATGATCATTCCTGACTCCTCCAATTTCTTAGACTCACAATAGGTGATGTTCTGTGGCCATTTTATGATCCCCTATACACTTCTGCTGTCCAATAATGTTGGCTATCACTAACACCAGCTTCGTGTTCAGTTATCTCCTGGTTGATTACCAGCTCATCTCACTCTTCTTCTTCTCACTTCATCTCTCCTACTATCTGCTCAACTTACCTACCTTTTCTTCCCCTTTGCTTACTTCACCTCACCTTCCTTCCCTTGTCTTATATACGCTCTCATTCACATGCCCTCTCTTCACCTGATTTTGCATATGTCAATACAAACTCACCATCACATACACACACTCTCCAATACAATACACTAACATATACCAAATCTAATACTTGTTATGTCCTGTCTACCCATTGTACAGCGCTATGGAATTTGATGGCGCTATATAAAACAATAAATAATAATACACTTACACTTTCATACATGTATTTCCCTCTCTCCCATCATCAGTGCAGCTTCCTTCAATTTAAAAGTAGAAGGGTGGGTAGGAAGGGGTTGGGAGTATCAGATGAGTGCTGGAGTGAGTGGGGAGGGTTGGGTCGGAACAGGAGGGTCCAGGTGCTCAACGTCGAGGTCAGATAAGTTAGATGGTGTTATGAGGAACAGAGGGCACTGATGGAGCAGAGGCACATGGAGGAAACAGAGGACACTTGTCCTTGTGGGACAGGACAGCGACCTATCAGAGTGCAACATGTTTGATTTGATTGGTCCTTATGTTAACCCCCACGCAATATGACTGACAATTCCCACTGTAACTATTATATACATTAGATTTTTTTTAATGAATATTGGGTGTTTTATTATGTTCTTATTGAGAATATGAGTACAAAAATATACTTCTTATGTCCATTTTTTATATGTATGCCTAATATAAATGCACTTAAAACATTTGTTTATTGCTGCTCCAACAGATTCTGCAAGATGAATATAAGACTTTGCCCATACTGTCATAGGACAACACTAAGACGGCATCACATCCCAGTAAAAAGTTAAGTACTACACAAATGATGGGCGCTCGATTCTCAGTAGAAACAGTTATACATTGTTTATCACAGTAGTCTGTCAATGATTAGGCCTATTTTTAGAAACACATTTGAGCCAATTGTGCCTTAAAAGCAGCCATGCAAGAAAAAAAATCAATTGAAATTGATCACACAAAATTAAATTGAAGTTTCTAATTCTATCACTGCATTTCTGATGACCTTTTAATGAATCTCACCTCATACAGCTGATTTGTTTCCATTGAAATGCTTTCATTTTGTGTGGCCTTTTATATTTTAAGGAGTTTGATACTCATTATTGTTACTCTGCCAATTCCATAGACTTCATGTAGTATACGTAATCTGTATGAAAATAAAAAAAGAAACAAATTATATATGTAGGCTGTGAGATTAACAAGGAACAAAAAATAATGTGACCCAGTGATATAATACTATATATTACATCCATATTTACACTTTAGTTCACATAATAAAAAAATTCAAATAATATTAAAACATTAGATAAGGATTCAACAGTTTTTAACACCTCGTATAAATTGCCAGCATAGAAACACTTAAAAAAAGAATCATGGTAAATTAGAAGTTTTCTATAAATTCTGTAAGCGTTAGATGACAATTCTTTTGTTTCTTGGTGGCAGTGGTAGCAGTACAAAATTTTTTTTTCCAATGTTCTCTTGCTCTCAGTCTTTTTCTAAACTCTATTTACTGCCTGTTACTGATTGACATAATAGATTGTTCAGCAACATAGGAAAGCGTGTTGTTCTGTGGAGCCAATTTACTTACTAATTAAGCTATATATCACCATATATACTAATATGAGATATCATTATTCCTTTTTCTTAGCACATATGTACCCATTTAACCTCCATAAAGCAATTGTTGTCCGTGTGAGACCCCTGTGCTGTCCAAGAAGTTAAAGTAAACATCCATGCTAAATATGCAAATGAAAAGCAGCCAGCACTATGTGGAATCAGGAGAAATAGAGGTTCCATAGAAACATAGAATTTGGTAGCAGATAGGAAGCATACGGCTCATCTAGTTAGTCCATTTTTCCTGATGTAAAGACTCTTAATCAGTCTTTGGTCTTGTGTATATGTGTGAGAGAGCATGCATGTGTACCTGTGTGTGTGAGAGAGCATACATGTGTACTTGCGTGTGTGTGAGGGCATGGGTTTGTAATTGTGTAAGTGGGATGAAAATTCTACCCACATATGCTATTTGGCATATTTTTGAACCCAGCCAATTCAGTTTACCTCATCAAATTATATATGTTTGAAAAATATACACCCCTGGGTATTTTAGCTTTTTCCATGCTCACATTATACCACCAGCCTTTGCTGTCATATTTTGTGTTTTTTCTCAAACATTTTACTTCAGGTATGAATTTATCACTCCTGGTATATGTCCCTGTCAAACAACACCTCAATATGTGTTCAGTAACATCTCCTGAGTACAATGATATCCCCCCATTTGTTGGGTTATTTGAGAGGTAAAAGGCCACATTTTCATGGTGTGCATTTTTTGGAATTTGGACAGCTGGTCAGTCTGTGCCCATGTCCTATAATTTGGGACATCTTTGAAGTCAGCCAATTCAATTTACCCCATCAAATCATACTTTTTTTTAAAACTAGGCACCCCATGGGCATATATATATATTTATATTTGGACTTTATAGTGATAGTGTGGAATTATTTTTACATGTCACAATTTTTATTTTTTTTTCTAATTTTACTAATCACACTGTGATTAGTGAGCAGGGCTCCACTGACTTGCATAGTTGAACTCAGTACCTACATAGACCTGGATAGTCCCTCTGTGAACTGTGAATGATGTGTCAGTTGGCGCCGCCATATTGTGAGTGGCGGCAATTCTGAAGCAAAGCATGATCGCGGTGATGCAGGTATTTGACATTTGAACGCATTGCACTTTAATGTATTAAAAAGGTGCATGGTCCTTTCACATTTTCATGTGATCTACTTTGCAAATTAAGCTATATGCATCTCCCTGCATGTGATGTACTAACCTCCAGTCGTATCCAGCATTGGCTGCAGGGGTGTAACTAGAAATCACAGGGCCCTGGTGTGAAAATGTGCCTGTTCCATCATTGCCCCCAAACAACTTGTCTGTGGCTTCTTTGCCCCTTGCTCGCCCCTTGCAACATACACTCTACCACACAAATGTAAACACCCTTACACAAATTACACACACTTACTCATACTTACGAACATACACATACACATGCATTCTAACACACTCCATCTCCCCCACTTGCACATCCATGCTCACACATACATCACACATTCTTGCTGACACACACGCTCACACACACATTACACATGCATGCTCACACACACACAGTTGCACATCCATGCTCACACACATACATAAACACAAATTACATATGCATACTCACACAAACACAATTACATATACATACTATCACACACACAATTACATATGCATGCTCACACACACACGCAATGACTTATGCATTCTCACACACAATTACTTATGCATGCTCACACACAATTACATATGCATGCTCACACACAATTACATATGCATGCTCACACATACACACACACAATTACATATGCATGTTCACACACACAATTACATATTGTCACAGAACTGGGTCCATACAGACGACTGTAAAGACCCAGAGTGCCCAAAGATTGTGTTCAGGAGTTGTTGCGCAGTACCGGAGATGGATGGGGCCTGGTGCAGGGCGACTGCACTCACCCGAGTGGGCATCTAGAGTTGTGCAGCCACATACCAGCACCCTGACATAGCAGTTGACGTAGTCCAGAACAAAGTCGAACTAAACTTGGCTAGATGTGGAAATCTGAACAAAACTTGGATCTGACAAAACAAACAAAACTTGGAGATATCCTGCATGCACCCTGGAGCAGGCATGAGAAATAGCACTAGAATCATGTGCAGGATGCTGCAGGCTGGGAGTAGGGAAGCTAAGCAGAGTATCACAGGAGTATCACAGGCAAGGAACACAGGGGAAGGAGTGAGGAGCCATGATCCTCGGACGCTTCTCCTTTAAGCAAGGATAGGACATCTTAACTGGGACATGGGGAGAGGAGAGAGGAACCGAAATCCTCAGATGATTCAGAGAAGAAGGGCAAAGGTACACAAGAGACAGACAAACAAACAATTGGAGATTCTGTCACATCATAGGGCCATAGTATGCTTAGCCCACCACTACGCCAAAGTACTCCAATGACGGTGGGTCCTAACGCTAAAGCCTGCTTACTGAATTACTAATAAACTAAACATTGAATCCAAACACAGAACCGAGAAGGACATACCTTTAGACTGTAGACTGATTCAACCAGAACAAACAGGTGGGACACATCTTATAAAGGAAACAGGAGCTGAAGCAAAGAGTAGAACTAGAATCCAGGAATCAGAGGTACAGAACAGAGCATATGGAAATCCAGGAATGGATCACAGCAAAACATGGGAACTGAGGCAAGGCAGGGAAAAACAGAGATATGCAGCTCCGCAGCCTGGATGGACCCTGACACATATACACACTCACACACACAATTATATATACATGCTCACACAATTACATATGCATGCTCACACACAAGTACACATGCATGCTCACACAAACAAGTACACATCCATGCTCACACACAAACAAGTACACATCCATGCTCACATATATATATACTATATATATATATACACATACATCTCCCTTCCATTCCGCCCCCACTTGTCATCGCTCAGGCAGATTTCTCTCTGGCTGCTTGTGTTCACGTGAAGTCACGGGACCTGATACCTCACCCTGTCTCCCGTACCAGTTCAAAATAATTGAGAAAGGTCCTTTCTAAACTATTTTCAACCAATACGAGGAGACAGGAACAAGGGGTTGGATTAAATGTCATTGTAAAATGTTAAATAACAATAAAAAATAGACATATTGTCCTAGATTTATTAACAGGGGCAAAATATATGATTTTAACTCATTTTGTTCTATTGCAATCCATGTGAGTATTGCTATTCAATTACTTTTGGTGGTTTTATCTATTTAGTTTAGTTTAAATCCAGCCCAATATGTGGCATTTATTCTTCTCCAAGAAACAGAAAATCGAAAAAAAGTAATTATGGAGCATATGTGAAATTCTCACTTTTTTCTATTTACATATGCCCATAGCAGCAAATGACCATTTATAGCCAAACTTCCTACCATTATGAAGGGGAAAAATATGTCAGACTGGCACAAAGAAACACTTTGTATGCCAACACACAATTCCTGCTATTCACAACGGGATAACTTAATTTTCATAAAAGGCTCAGAAAGGAACAAAAATTGCTAGGGGCAGATGTGACATATGTTATTCTTTTTCCGCTGATCTAACATACTTCTTACTTGACAAGCTGAATATGGCAAATATTGACAAAATATACATTTAATGTATTTAAAATATTAACAGAATCATTACATTTAGGAGCTGCTACTCAAACATAACTTGTCATTTGTCAGTTGTCATCAGCTATCCTATTAGTTGCTGTAATTATGGCACCACAATATGAGCGTTTGACACTAAATATAATTGTTTTTAAACATGAAGGCAATATTTCAAACACATATCTAAAAGAAGTTTTAAAGTTTAATATTACTTTATTAGTTTTCACATTTTTGTGGGGGGGGGGGCATGATTAATCAATGCAAACTGCAGCCAAAGTCCCCAAAGTAAAGCAAATTTGTCATTTCTCAAATCTTAAAAGTAAGAAACACTAAAGTTATCTCTATGTTGATGCTGAAAGATTACAATAGTGTTTTATTATGTATTCAAAAATCGCTTCATGTGTACCATTGGGGCAATAAGAATAAACTTTTACCATACCTACCACATGGTTGTAAGTAATACATATGTAATATTTGCAGCAAAAGGTTTATCTACTTTATAATTTATTTTTAAGTCAAGGGAGTACTCACATGTCTGTCTAGAAAAACTGAACACTGGATGGACTGTCTGTAAATCAAATTGGAAAAATCATGAACCAAAGAACACTCACGCAAAAGTGAATGTAAGTTTTACTGTTCTTCTGGCTCAATTAACAAAAACTCTACTTAGCATCTATCGATAAGTAACCTGTCGACAATATAAATATGTCCTATGGAAAACAGAAATGCCAAATAAAGAACAAGCATTACTTATTCTCTGGAATTGAATGATAATCCATATTTACTTATTTATTTCCTCTTGTTAATTGGTTATTAGTTTAGGCAGCCTTTGCAAGGGTGGATTAAGGATATGGGAGAGAATTTATGGACAGAAAACAGATTAGATGATGCTAGCTGTGTCACCTCCTGCAACAAATCTCTGTTTCCATGGAGTAAAATTTAAATCCAAATATCCCCAAGGCAAGTACATTGATTATAGTCATACCAGCTGACATTGCCTTGGTACTTTGCTCAATGTAAATGGGAAAGATGGGTCAGCAGTTGATATGATTGTAGTTGATATGATTAATTTCCCCATCCGCGCGCTGAGGTAATCTAAGGAGCCTCTCTGTTTCTATTAAAGGTGCTAAGTAACTGCCCTAGGCCTGAGTTTTATTAGTCCAGGGCACAGTATATGCATTTATTTTATGCATTTTCATGCTCATGCAGTGTGTGGATGGGCATATCCAGCCACTGGCCTGATCTGCTGATTGCTTTAAGTGGAATTCAGTTGTAGAAGTACCCAGGCCCGAGGCGGTTATATGGCACACTGGGCAAATGCCCGGTAGGCCGTTGGTCATCAGCGTCACAATTTCACCCGATCTGGATTGTGCAGCACCCGATGCTGGAACAGCAGATTATGGGGGGATTATGTGGTGCTCATAGCCGGACCAGGTACTTCGATAAATGAATTCCGCTTAAAGAAATCAGCAGACTTATTTCATTTACCTTTGTGAATAATTCTGCCAAATCTAGCATTTTTGTCAGGATTATTTTAATTCTGTAACAAATATGTCCCATCAAATACTTATTCTTTACATTATAATTACGTATGGTTCTGACACTTAAGCACCAGACTTAATTGGTCATTTCAGTCAAGCAACAAAAAAAATATTTCTCAAATAGCATTATATCGTTATTACTTTGAATTCCACATACCGCTTGCAGGACCAGTAAAGGCAGTCTCTGAATAATATGAGTTATTTTAAAAGATATTTTACACATATTTAGTTTTCAAATAAATTCATTTTGCTAAGGCATAAACCTTTTTTTTAAGTGTGGTAGAGAGTGCTCATCAGTGGAACTCTAGATGTTGATTTATTGCGACTTATAATGAATTTTGCTACATTTTGGCTGCACTAATGAAAATCGAAAAAGTGAACCAATGCCCAATGCTTTGTACTAATTTAATACAACAGAATACATGCCAAGACTATGTAGGTTTTCTCTCTCTCACATTGAGCTGTTCAAGTTTTATTGTTGTTGGATGCACACATGGGACTCACTTAAATCACGGCATTTTATTTAAATGTCTGAATGCCATGATTTTGTGAATAAAAGAGGTAAAACCTGGCTGCACTCAAAAAGTATAACATTAACATTCAATCACTATGACCTTTGACAAGCTATCTACATAAATGAGTGTAATCTACCGTCTAAGCAAAAGGGATAGAAAAGCATTTTAGAAGCTAAAATAAAGTGAAGCAGTCAGCAAAATTGACATTTATCTACCAAAAACAGTATGTAAGGTTTAAAGGGATTGACAGAATGATAAATGGCATATCTTTTACAAATTTCTGCCTAAAATATTTAATCTTTTTATTGCGGCTAGAACCATATGTTCTCGGATGAATAAAATTGCCAGTCTTTTCAGGAATTATTTATCTTGTGGATTTTAGATATGGAGTACTCTATTAAAGAAAATTTAGTATTTGATATGCATATTATATATATATATATATATATATATATAGAGTTGGTAACGGTTTGCCTGGTTAACATTGTAAGGGTCTTCCTTTTGCTATGAAATGAATCATTCATGGGTTACTGCAAATCTGCAGAGCATTCTTCTGTGCATATTGTACATCCTCCCATTTATTAATCAAAAGCAAAGATGCAGATTAGGAAAGAGTAAAATTTCTATTTTTACTCAGTGTTACATTTATAGCATGCCATTTCATTTCCCTGCAGAAAGTTTGCTAGCAACAACAATAAAATCTATAAATTCAGAACAAATTTACTTTAGTCTATGCTTATTTGTGATTAAAAACAAAGTCAAAAGGCTGAAATATTGGACAAGCCACTACACCTTCGATACACAAATGTATGACAGCTTGGTAAAATGATTTAGGGAAACCTAAGGGGCATGGACCTCCATTATCATGCAAGTAAATAAACCCTCCCTTAATGTCTTATAATATCAAGGCTCTAATGAGGTGTACACATAGACTGCCCTTACACACCCTTGCCTTGACACACACACACATGGAACAGCTCACAAACACACAAAAACCTACACTGCTCTTAAACACACCTGCCCAACACAAGCTTACAAACACACATATAAACTGCCCTTATACCCCTTTCTCCCCATCTCTTACAATCCTGTCGTGGGAGCGCAAGGTATGTAATTTGAGACCTCTGCTTTAGTGCTCCCTAATCACTATGTGCCAACTATTGATGCAGAGTACAGTGGTGCAATGTCATATCCCAACACTCTGCATCATTTGTCGGCGCGTAGTGATTAGGGAGCATGGAAGCCGAGGTCTGAAGTGACAGACCAGTTGCGCTGTGGGGCCTGTCAGAAAAGGATTGTGATCTCCTGAAATAGTCCAGCAGGCTGCAGTGCCTCTCTCGCCTCACCCTTCCTATGGCCTTGATTACTATCGCCAACCTGTGCCAGTATCAGGATCAGATTTCTATATTGCAAAGAATATTACTTTTATGTGCTTGTGACGGAACCCTCCATTGGGGCCACTGGAGAGGCCTGAGAGCCCGCCTCCTCCCTACTGACTATGGGCCCTGGCTTTGCAAAGACTTATGTATCTACCCCCAGAAGTATATCATCCCATCACTTTCTGAGGGGATTATCTCTGGCAGACAGCCAGGATCTGCAACCAGGACGTGAACGGCATTGTTTCAGTTTAATGTTAGACCCCCGTCACCCCATTGTGCATTAATGTGTTGTATAAGTCAGCCCCCCTCCCCCCCTGTTCCACCACTACAGACATTTACCCCGGCCAAACTTTGTAACTGATTTCGGCCAGTAATAGATAGTGGAGGTTGGGACCCTATTGTATTGTCAATCTCTTTACTGACCCTGTTGTTTCTGGGAGCCAGATTAAGGGGGTGGTTTGTCTCTCAATATCTTGTTTTACGTTAATGTGTGCTTTCCAGCAATGTGTGTGAAAAATACAGTAGTCTTAATTTTGGTTATACCCTACACTGAGTCACGGCTAGTGACTGGGAAACTGGGGAAAGAGTGTGTTATCCCAGGCTAAGGGAGCACAAGTCAGCGGAGATAGTCGGTCGGGCTAGCCAGCTCAGTGACAGTGCTGAAGCCTTACAACAATTTCTGCTTAGGTGTACTAAGATGTCCTTAATGGTGGTGTAAACTTACCAAACCTGTCTGATTATAAACTAGTGGCTAACTATCGATTTGCAGTGGATTGGGTTCACGCCCGTTCAAAATTTGTTAACTTCCCCTGGAGCAACAGCTGTCTCCGGACATCTCCTTGGCCTCCCTCTTGCATCTATGTCTAACCCCTTGTTATATAATACATCAAGGGCATGGGAGCGTGTACGGCGCCGCATGGGTTTGGACCCTAGCTGCTCCAGATTCCTCTCCTTAGTGCATAATCTTGGGTTCCAGCATGGCAGGGAGGATGTTATTTTGTAAGGATGTACATTTACTCAAATGCAGACTAAGTTCTTCCCAGTTGTGTTCCACCCTATCCATTACTTGCAACTCCGTAACTATGTCCACACCATCTCTCACAGTTTCTCAGGTATTAAATTTAATAATGTATTGGACTCTTTCACATTACTGTCTCCTCTCCAGCGACTCCGTATGGTGACCATTTATAATTATTATTATGTATTGTTTTATATAGCGCCATCAAATTCCGTAGATCCATAATGACACGGGATACGCAGGGGGCTGGTGTTGCTTCCTGGCATAATGAATTCCCAGACTTAGACTTGGAACTGATCTTCGGAGCATATGTAAAAAATTCTAAACTTTTAGTCTCCAGAGACTATAGTGAAATGTTTTTGAAAATACTATACAAGGCCTTTGTCACTCCCAAGCATTGCTTTTCTGTGGGTCTCGCTGACCATTCCCAATGCCCAAAGTGTCAAATGTCAGGTGCAGATCTTATTCATGGTTTATGGTGCTGCAGGTCTCTCGCCTCCTTCTGGACAGAATTGCAGACGTTACTGGAGTCCTGGGTATTTCTTTTCAAAATACAGTGGAATGGGCAATTTTTGGGCTACTTCCGCAAACCCTGCATCACAATACCTCCTAAGCCGGACCCCTTCTTAGCATCCTCTCTGCTGTAGGTAAACGAGCCATTTCATCCCAATGGATATCCCCCAACCACCTTATTTAGACATTATCCTATCCAGACTACAGTTTTTGTTCCAAATGGATTGGATTAAAGAAAGTAAGGTCATGCATTTTTTCACCGTACATTGCGTCTCCACGCAGCGTTCCATTTTCCTAGCTTTTAATACTACACAATGGTATTGTCTTCAAGTTCTGAAAGGTCGGCGTACCATTCCGAGTTTTCAGGGATAATGGAGTTGGGTAGGGGACTTCTGTGTGACCCAGGGGAGTCCACTTATGAAGGCTGGGAGCCTTCTGTTTAACTCTTCCTTCTCACCCTATCCCCTTACCTTCTGACATGAATTTTGCTGTTTTTTTTTTTTTACTATTATTCAAAGATATTCCTGTGTACTTTGTGTCTGATATGATCTCATTGTCACTTATCCATTTTCAATCTATGGATACTGTTGGTATGTCATACTGATTGATGTTGTAATGCACATTGCTACTGTTATTTCAAATAACTGTTTCCTGATTAATAAAGAAAATTAAAAAAACAAAAATGTTTTTGTGGAATAGGATATGTCGAGGGAGACTACTACTTAGCAAGACATTTTGTAGAGAATGGACATACGGTTTCTCATTTGAGGTCTTGTATTATTGATTATGTATCACCTAATTCTCGAATCCAAAACAGGGAGTTTTTGTTCAGAAGATTGGAAATGAAGTGGATGTATTCTATGGATATATTCAGAGCATACACATTCAGAGGTTGAATGAACAGCGATATATAAATATATTTCTGTCTTTGCATGAACAGTGCAAGCATAATTATTTTTATTTTTTTGTTTTTATGGGCTGCCTTTGTTATTATTATTGCATTTCTTAAGTTCATGAATGTTTTATTTGTGTATTAGCTATGCATTTTTTCATATGAGGCAATTACACCATAATGATTTTAATTATACACATAAAGCCGTTGTTCTTTGACCTGAAGTATTTCAAAAACTTCATGTAACCTCCAGTTGCTGGCATCCTTAAGTTACTATTACTGACATTGGGCATGTAAAAATGTAGTGATGGATGTTTGTCTGGGGAGGATCATAATTGCCTTTTAGAAATTTTTTAAAGGGGAAGAAGATTACTACCTCTTTTTTCAGCATGAACTTTCTTTGAGGGTTTGTTCTTTATTTTGTTGGACCTTGCTACCATTTGTTACACATAATGGTGATTTGTTTGATGACTTTAATGCTTTACTATTCTCTACATCTTTAAGTTTTATAGCCCTTTGGGGCTGGGGTTTTGGGTTGCCTTGGTGAAGTATTTTTCAGTGCTTCTCCTTGTGACTGAAACACACGCACATACTAATAAACAAACTTGCTCTTAGTTTAATAACATACACTTAAATACACACACACTATCTCCCTTCCTCCTCTCCCTTGCACCAGTAACCTTAGGTTCTCCCCTGACAGTACTATACCATATGCTGACTCACACACTCATGCTAACATATATGCTGACACCAAATACTAACATACACAATACTGTTATACAGTAACACACACTCAAATATCATATACATACACGCACTCATTCAATCTATTACCATACATTTAGACATACACACACACACACTCAACTTTAACACCATACTCCTTACATATACACACACTGACACTATACAAATACATACACACATATTCACTCACTTTAACACCATGTACACCATGGGCCGCATTAAAGTAGGGGCTGATGGAGCTGCAGCTACAGGTCCCTACCTGAAAATAGGCCCAGGGCTAAACTTGCCCACCAAGGGCCGGTGGAGCACTGAAGCGGATGATGTGGCCACATGTGGCCACATGATTGCCTCCAACAGCCTATTAAAAACTATTTAATTTTTATCTATTCAGAGATAAAACACTGTCCTGAATTTGTAGACCACTTCAGAGGACAAAACGTTCTAGTCCCCGAAATCAGTGAGTGGAAAAGTAATGATTATGTGTTTTTTTTAAACTACTCAATATGCAAATCTTATTAATAAGGATTTGTTGCACTAAATTGTGGCTTCAGGTGTCCCATATATGATGACTTTTTTAATGTACTGATCCTATACTATCTGCCTAGCACTGATGTCATCTTTATCCAGTACACATGGAAGCCGAGGAGTAAAGATTTTGTATATTTATTTCCATAACAAGGCCCTCCAAAATTCTCAGCACCAGGATGCTCTTAATCGTTCCTGCGTATACACTCACTCTAACACCATAACTCACGTGTTTTGATGGGTTTTTGACTATTGTGTAATAGCTAGCCTTGTGTATACACCAGTGGGTTGCTTAGTTACCTGCAAACAAATGATTTGTGGTTAGAGGCAATGATGCTAAGAACCATTATTTTACCACCAGGTGGCCACCAGGGAGAAAATAGTGTGTGTGTGGGGGTGATTTTTGACAAAATGGATGAAGGTATCTTGGGTCTCCACTCTTTATCATTACTTTACAGGTTGCTTTTTTGTTTTTCATATTATATTAAGAATATATTGCTTCTTGGTTAATAGGGGTATATATGGTAATATTTTTATATAAAATACTGTATTATTATAATGGATTCTAAAATGTTACTTTTGGAAAAAATAATTTAGATTTTTTATTGTTTTGGTGTGCTCTGGTCATTGTTTTGCAATATTTACCCTAGTGATGTTGTTTAGATAACGAGCAGTCCATTAAACACCACTTTCTTATTTATGGTAGTTTTTAACGTAGAGAAGTGAGTCCTGTGTTTTAGATTTTATGAATCTAATTGGATGTTCTTAGACATTACACTCCCTGTTTTTCCCAATCACCCTATATACAGTGGCAAGAAAAAGAAAGTGAAACATTTCAAATTACCAGCATTAATGTCTAAATTTCTCTTAAAATTTGATCTTCAAATAAGTTACAAAAATCAACAAACACAATTTGTTGTAACTAATAACACACAAATTAGTTTTCTTGTATTGTTCTACATAATTAATACATCATTCAAACATTCACAATGTGGGTTGAAAAAGTACGTGAACGCCTAGGCTAATTACTTCAAGCTAATTGGAGTCCTGGAGTCCAATCAATTAAACTGGATTAAAGGTTAGTTTTAGAGCTACTTTGACATAAAAAAAACTACTGAAAATGTTGAGTTTGCTATTCTCAAGAGGCATTTGCTCATAGAAACTTTGCTCATAAGGGTTCATTTACTTTTCCTTGCCATTGTACTTTCCACTTTTCAGCATAATTTAAAGACTTACGCACCGGGGGTGGATCCAGAGCCTGACCTGGAAGAGGCACTCACTATAACACACACCCCAGGGATGCAAGCAACTCATTTATCCTATGAAGCATTAGCTTGTGGTTCAGACAACGTTTGCAAGTATTTTATTCAGAAACAACATTTTGGGTGATATTTTTAATGGGGAGGTCTGTGCTACCTTGTGGATTCACCTTTCACTTACAGCAACAATTTAGAGACTAGATTTTGCATTGCAGAACCATCAGAATCAACAGCATTATGAGTTATGGGGCTGAATTTCCCCCCAAAATTAGACAATATGTATGAGTTGATCCCTCAGAGCAGGGAAGGCGGTCGAGTGGCAGTAGAAATAGGGCTTTGAACAGGCACTGACAGAGAGTCAGAAACATCCAGCTACATGATATGTGACTTAATTACTCCCAACGTTAGACACTTCATATGAAATAATGGCATCAGCAGCAGACTTGGGCACTCGTTATGTACTGACAGACAGACACATCCAGCCACATTAAACCCTCATATTAAAGAAGGTGATAGAGCAGCAACAGTAGGTCACTCAGCAGGCAGTGACAGACAGAGACATCTAGTCACTTAGTATGAGACTGAATTATCGGTCACATCCCTAAACGGCTTCAAGACCACAACTTACCCATTAATGCACTTCTAACCAATGGGCTGGGCACCACAATGTTCTGTTGAGAGAAGAGCCTGCTGCTGCTCTAGGATACATAAACATAAACTCTGATTGTCAACACATACCAGGAACAATATAAAATTGATTTCTTTGGTGGCTGCAGAGAGTGTGCAATTGCGGAGGGGGCCCTGGCGGACATATGAGAACAGCTGAAGGACCACTTGGACACACAGTGTCCCCTGCTTTGGCCTGCCAAACTACTCATTATTATTAATGGTCCAAATGCATTTTATACTCTCCAAAAATATTAGGCTTTGCTAGTAGTGCAAGTGTTTTACTGAAACACAACTCAGGAACAATATTTAAAGAAAAGATACACTGTACGTGCACAGTCCCCTGCCCCTTGTGCATTATAAAAGTATGATGATTTGCTGGTGGTGTAAGTTTATTACTGAAAAGCAACTTAGGAAATTGTAAAATTATTTATACAAAAAGAAGCAAATCTTATGCAGTCCTAGTAGGACAATAACATGAACTATTAATAGTTGTAAAGCTTTTACAATTTACACCACTCCAGTCAATTTTCTGAACTAGTTACACTACTTGTTATATGAGAGTTGAGCCTCAGTCAAAGCTGAGTCTAACATCGTTACCTACTGACACTTATACTTCAATGCCCTTTCCCTTGTAATTGCTAATTGTCCAGAGTAAAACATAAAGAACGATTAGAAACATCAATCACAGCCATGATCAATGGCTCTCCACTTCATGCCACAATTGTTTTGGCTACTTCTATCAATCACTTATTCTGTACCATCCTAGACTCAGTCCCTTTGGACTGAATGAACAAATGACAAAGAAAATTCAGAGGCTTAACGTAAGTTTTTGTTTGCTTCGTTGGGGGCCACTCAAATGCACAAAATAGGACAAATTCGTTAATCATTTATCTATCACTAGCATTTTTTACAGTGCAATTCTTTTTAGATCAGGAAGACCTGTATAAGTAATCACTTATATTTCCTTATCACTTATCTTCTTTCTCTTCCATGTATGCACTTTAAATTGTTTTCTAATACACCTAGATTGCCGATTTCAACGTCTTTGCCTTGCTTTATTAAAATATAGGTGTAATGATATGGATGTTTGGAGTCCAGTGGCCGGGTAAGCAAGGTCTCTTGCCAGAAGTAACCACTAGATACCCAGATGGATGAGCTCCTGAGCTTCAGCGGACATCTGGTATAGATATCACAGCAGAACTGAGTGGTTGGAGCAGAAAAGTAGTAAGTGTAGTCAGGCAAGTCAAGGTCAGTGGGTAGGAGAAAGCAGTGAAGTCAGAAGGCCCAGAATCAGCAATGGGTAAACATAAACAGCAGAGGGCTTTAATTAATGAGCAAACAGGAACCTCAAGAGACACAGTCATAGAGAGTGATTTTTATAGGCAGAGAGAAGACACATGACCAGTCACAGCTGAGGAGGATAGCCAATCATATCAAGACTTGTAGAGTAATGGTTACCAGAGCTGCAGCTAAGGTATGGAAAACAGGCTGGCAAAGCGGTAAAGATAAGGATCACCCACATGGCAATCAGAGTTCAAGTGCGGGTGAAGTCAGTTCCTGAGAATAATATTTGTAAATTAAATAACTTGTAGATGCATTTCTGTGCAATGTTGTATAATAACTCCATTGAATGAATACTCATAGTTACATGTTGCATAGTAAGCCAATAATTTAATAAAGCACATGCTGTATTATTTAAATGAAATAACAAATTATTAGATTTTCTACCTAATAAAACAAAGACTGTGATTGTAATCTCTTTCATCTTGAAATGCATTTAATAAAAAATGACATTTAGGTGAAGATTATACCTTACGATAAAGTAAGCAAATGAAGATATAATCAGCTTTGAAATTTTTGAACGATATATATAGAAATAAAATGGTATAATTTAAGCAAGTGACTTTTGCCAGTAATATTTTAACAAACTAGGTTTTGCTATTTTCAACTGGTTTTGTATAAGCTTTCAGGCTACATAAATTCTTTGCGTATGCAGCAGAACTAAGATCCACCTTAGAAATAATTTAAGTGATATGTTTTGAAAAGGTTGACCATTTTTTGTCTCATATTTGTTTTAATTAGAATAGTTTTAAGAAACCTGTATTTTATCACAAACAGGCATGGGCATATATGTATATGATGTGTGCATACTGCCACCTAGTGGTATTTTGATAAACTACAAATGCACAAAAATTGGAAACGTGAGTATTGTACAACAGACACACACTGAAATGAATCAACCACTAAACGATCATTTGTTAAGGATACAATTAAAAAAACGTGGATATATGCAGTTTTTCATAAGAAACTGAGAAAATACTAATCTTACAATTATAACTAATAATTTCTCCAATTAAACATTAAATCACTTAATTAATCCTCACATTTACAAATTGTATGATAAAAAGGTGCATCTAAAACATCTTGATAGTTACTAATATGTATATATTATTATATATTATATAAATACAAAAAAAATAGATATATTTTATGTCATTAAACCACACAAAAAATCATTAATTTCTAATAAAACAAATGCAGACTTATCAATAAGGATTTCGAGTACATAAATGCCATACCTCCTTAACTTGTTTAGCCCATAAAATGGGACGTTAGAGATACCCTGAGATTCAAATACCCACATTATTGTACTACTGATCCAAATTGGTACTAATTTTATATTCTGTCAGATTTACGGGTGTGACCATACCTGGGAATTTGTGGGCTACGGCTACCCTTGAGGGATGTCAGTGGGCATTCCCACTGCTGTCAGAGGAAGTTTCTAATGGAAAAAAAAACATTTAAAAAATACTTATTCATAAAATACTTATTTAAGACATAAATATTGGGGATTCCATCACATTATGCGGTGGTATATTGTTTAGCCCGCCACTACGTCAAGGTATCCCAAGTCCTATCTAAAGCCTTCTCTGGACACTATTAATGAGGCAGGGGGGGCGCTCAATCCTAAGGTTTGGTCAGAACCTGCAAATATCCACAGCACAAAAAAATACAAAATAAGGGAGCAAACAATCTAAGTGCATATGCGTAAAGTCATCTCATTGATTTCAATGGAAGTATCTTCCTGCTGCTGATTGGCTGCTTAAGATGTCAATCAGTAGAGCATACTTCAGTTGATTTCACTGCAAGTACTTCACTGCAAATGATTGACAGTTTAGGCAGCCAACCAATGGCAATAAATTTCAGATCATGGAGGAAGCAAGAAGATTTTGCAGCATGGCTACAACTTCAAGTGTCAAGTAAGTGTTTTATTTATTTTTTTAAATTTTTTTTTTTCGTTTTGGAAGAATGGATTTTAAAGTACACATAGAGTACTTTAATATGCATTGTCTATAGAAGGGAGGGGCAGGGAAATCATTAATTTCACAACTAGTCATATTTAATTCGACAACTTGTTTACTCTTTTGATTTAGACCCATACCTGACTTACTAAGTAATTTAAGTGCACGTTTCTGGTGTATTACAGGGAGATGAGGTATAGACTGTTGCTTGTGTGATCAAGCTTATCTTGAAGAAAATGCCTACGCCATTAGATGTGCCCTTTCCACTGTGGCTTGTGTCAAACAAAGTTGACAACACAGTTCGTTTTTAAATAACAGGTTGCAACAGGACATCACTGTCCTTTCCTATAACCTAGCCCACTATTTTCATTTGCATGTATCAGATCTAACTATGCATTAAACAGCAATGAGCAAGGAGAGACCCTAACAAAGGTTATGGTACAAAACTAAAGAAGCTGATACTTTGTTTTAGACATTTGCCACCATTCTATGTACAAATATAAAGGGAATAAAGCAAATCACTACATATTGATGTATTCATTTTTTATAGAATATCTATAAACCTTTGTAATGATATATTCACTAGAAATCTAGCTTATGTGTATACATGAAAGCAGCCATCTTAACGTCCTGTCTCAAGACCGATGTGATTCTTTCTCAAAATTCTCATTTTATCCCTAAAAGAAACTAATGCTAGGTTGCTCATTGTAACATTAGATATAACAAATTACATGTGAACAAACATGGAATTAAAAAAAGTAAAAATATAAAATTCTTTCTACATTCACACAGCATGTTATCATAATAGAAACGCAAAGATACAATGTAAGAGTTATATTATACTATATCCACACAATACAGTGTTGAACTGAACAACTAACAGGGAAAGCAATCAAGCTTTGTAAACTCTAGTAAAAGATATAGCGTTGTATTAAGGTAACTGGTCCACTTTAAGCTGTGATACACTCTTTCTTCAATGTTAGACAAAACCAATACTCAGCTCTGTCTCCCTGCCTCCTATACCTGTTCAGGGAAAGTTTTGAGCCTAGTTTCATGGGTGTATAAATTCCTAACCTTGAAGCTTGAACTCAATTTTTACAAAAATGGTTGAGTCATGCCTCTTGCTTTACAAGTACTGTCAGCATTTACCAAAGTGATTGATAAGTTGAAAACGGCAGTCTGATTGCTTTACACCAGGTAAGATTTGATTGATAACTGAACATGAAGTAAAACTGATAGGATACTTTATCTTGTAGCAGATGTGGTGTTATCCCTTATAGTAAGTTACATAATATTTTCTCTAATGATCTTTTAATAAGAAAATGTTTTTGGTTTTTTTTTTAATGAATAAAATATATAAAAGTTACAAGTTGGCGTTTTGGAAAGTGGCAAATCAGATCTATTTAAATTTGTATCACATTTTTGTTTTCATTTTAATGGGTAAATATCATATGCAAAACCATGAAACTATTTAATTCTTACGGAAGCCGTATATATGACATGTTGGTATAATAGCAAACAATAAAAAATATAAATTGTATCTAGCTCTGCACTTCTCAAGTTGAACACAATCATAATCAAATAAAAATATTAGTATGATATTATCAGTTGGTAGTTTTAATTTTAGAACTTTATAACAATATGTCATTTGGTGTTAAATTGTATTTCATGAGAGTTATTCATTAATTTTCAAGTGCAAAACTTACTTTTTTTTTAAAATATACATTGAACCTGCATGTCTATGAACCTGTTTTTCTAGATCCAATTTGCAGACAGCTATGTGGAAAAGTACACATTCACCTTTCTGCAGTCATTTTAATACAAAAATGAGAACAATTAAGGAAAAGAGAATAATGTACAATCAAATAGATATGTATTATCAAATACCCTTTAAGAAAATCAAATTGTATTACTACATATATAAAACAACATTTTTTATTTTTTTTAAAGAAAAACATGAATATAGACTACCCATAGCTTTCAAGCTTTGGTTAGATTTTGTTTTTTTACAAATATGCTGCTTTTAGTAGTAAAATAAAGAAGGTGGATAATTATTGAATTGGGTTTTACCTTTTTTACCATATAATGTCTTAAGGTAAATTTATTACCTACTCTACTACTTTAAAGTTCTACTCTAATATGTTCAAATTATACATGCAGAATGGCCTTGTGTTCATTAAATGAAATCATGAATAAAATTCAAAATGGCTTCTTTAGTGATATATATATATATATATAGTTTATTGAAAACTTTTTATATTCAATAAATCTATACAATACAATTAAGCAGAGTGTATTAAGTAAATGAATGCTTGCAATAAAAAAATATACTAAAAATACGTAGGAAAATAAGTTCTTATGAACTGCTCAAATAGCAGGGCTACCTTAACACAAATATAATAATACAAACATAAAAGAATACAAGTAGTATGTGGATAATGAAGCAAATGGTCTGAAAGGCCCCCAAAATGCCTTTGGTAAGTAGGTTTTCCAGGAAGAATACATTTTAACATTAAGGAATGTTCCTGTGGATTATTCCACTTTTACCACACTGTATCATTATTGTTCTTTATGAAAAGTGGTTGGTTTTCTCTGCTCCTATTGACGTTACATCCCTTGTGATCAAGAAATGTATTGCAGACTTTACGGATTATAGATGTAAGGAAAAACCTTCATGGGAATGATGTTGAAGAATCCAGTAAACTCTCACATCATTAAATGGGGCAACAATGCCCACATTTCTTTTAGGAATAAGTGAAATGTATGTGGTGCCTTGACCCTTTCCATTAGCATTAAAAGCAAAGTTCTCAATAGAAAAAACAAACCAAAGCATTGGTTTAGAAGTAATACTTTCTGGATCAAAATAAAAGAGACAATGCCAGGGTAACCTCCTCTTCAAAACATGTAAAAAAATATTTTTTATTTAACAGAATAATCATGTCAAAACACAAGATATGACTGTTCCTTTAACTTACAAAGGTTTTTTTTTCCACGAAAGTTAGCATACCTCCATACCAATAGCCATTAAAAGGATCAGAATACTACTGAACTGGACTGAATATAACATTTGATTCCATTTTAGATTCTGTTAAAAAGTAATTTAAATAAAGAGTTACTAAAAGAGAATACACAACACTTGATATCATAATT
Organism: Spea multiplicata; assembly: GCA_009364415.1. Lineage (NCBI taxonomy): Eukaryota > Metazoa > Chordata > Amphibia > Anura > Pelobatidae > Spea > Spea multiplicata. The sequence continues at coordinate 10,347,320 of VKOC01000001.1, forward strand.
AGGAAAATTATAGGTCTTCATAAAAAAAATCCTTTTGTGTCTAGGTTCTATGAAAATGATCAGCTGTAATTCACAGCATGTTCATATTTCATAATTGATGAACAAAAAAGGTTGAAATGTTCCTGGAGCCCTAAAATAATAAGAACCATTAAGCTGATTGCAATTGATTTATATTACTTCTGAGAACTTATATGAATATGTATTTATTGCACATTTTAAAAAGGTGCCTTTAACAAGGTCACAGACATAAAAACACTGTCATATCATTATAACTACTAATATATGTCTGTGTTCAAACCATAAAATGACCAATTAGAATAAATGACGTTGTATTGAAAAAGAGCAAAACTGTAATTTCGGTGAGTATAAAAATGCAACTTGTCATATTAGTTCTTATTAAACAATAGCTTATACCTACACCTACTGTTTTGGGAAATGTCTCCCGGGATTCATATTGTTGATATACAAAATGAATATCATACCTTTGGGGAATTTTTGTTATGAGAACTTTCAAGCAAAAAGTATGAAACAAAAATCAAGCAATCAGCTTGCAATCCAACTGGGAACATGTTTTGCGCTAACAATGTATTGTTGTAGCTTATAAAAGGCATGTACTCACAACATGCTCGTTAGCTTTACAAAATGTCAGTGTTTTCTAAGACACCAGAAGTTCCAATTAGTTGTTCTAAATTTAGTCAAAAATTTGGTATATGGAGACAATGAAAGCAGGCAGTAGGGGTTATAGTTAGGAAGAATATAGGCAAGTGTCCAACATTTAGAGATATAAGCACAGGAAAGAAGAATATGATGGACAGGACAGAAGTTTCTGAATTATGAATTATTTACCTGACTTGTGATCATTATTGTTTTCTACCGCAACAAGTTATAAATCCTAAAATAGTTAGAATATAAGTGTAAAATATAAGTGTATTTTCAGTCTAGTGGAAATAAGTAACAAAAATAGTTAAGAAAAGAAAAAAAACTTTTAGGCTGCATGAAATCGACATCAGAAATTTGCAAAATCGGTTATGTTTGAAAATATTCTACAGTTAGTACAAATTTCTGATTTTCTGTAGGTGAAAATGTATGTACATTTTTAGATACACGAATTAATAATATATTTATTTTATTTTATACATGAATTCTTACTACACGCACATACTTTTCCTTCTATTTCCGTGACATTCTAATATTTAAATCTGTGATAGAAATTGTCAGCATGATAGAATCATAATATATTTATTTTACTTTAACCTCTACTGACTTTTTAGGATAACAAGCCCAATGTGGTATATCGGAAAATATGTTGGTTATAGATATCTACATTGTTTCGTGTTACCTCTAGGATTACCAGGGATGGATGCTAGGTTTATACATACGTCTTTGAATTTTGATTGATAGCTTACATATAATGTTAACGTATAAGTAAAGGTAACACATTGCAGTTAATTTACAAACGATTGTCTTACAATGTGTATAATACTATTAAATTGTAAAATAATATTATATGATGATTATTTTCATCCAGTCCCCTTTTGTCATAATAAAGGTACAAAACTGCAGACATGCCATAGGTGGTTGTAAAAGTTCTAAACTGATTTTATATTCAACACACATAGTGCCTATTGCGTAGGGTCTTAACTTTCTAAACAAGCTGACAGTGAAACTCTTTTAATAGACTTTCTTGAAAATTCTACAAAGTCACTTGACAAATATTTTAAGCAAATTGTTCTAATAGCCGTCCTCAAGGAAACCTACAGCAGTCTAGAATAGGAAGGAGTCAGTTCCAGATGGAGTGACCCAGAGAATCTACTCCTTCACCCCGAGACCCTAGGATTGGGGCAAAAACCCTGAGACTCAGGGCTAAACCTAGGTATGGTCTCAAGCAAAGTTCTTTTGTGGCCTTTATATTGTGAAGAAATTTTACTGTATAGGTGTGAGTATGGGGTCCTAATTTGGGTTTAATAGATCTGGATCCAGGTCTCAAGATAAAATTGTGGTAACTCATTGTTACATATGATAAAGATGAAATTGAAATATCCCCACTCTATAACAACACAGTATTTCAGTTTCATAACTTTTGGCCTATTTTGCTATGAAATTAAACTTGAGAACAAAAAATAATTTTACAATAATTATAGTGAAAAATAATCAATGATTTCCATCCTTAAGCTTAAACAATGTGTTTAGGAAGCTACGAAATAGCCAAGAAACAATTACTCCCAAGAACCATTGTAGTGTAATAATTGGATTATGAGTCATAACCTCATTATCAAAGAAATGGGAAAAATTAATGCTGAACAAAACTGTGACAAATATCAAAAAATGTTTAACACACTTCATGTGTTCTGTTTCTATTTAATCTAGTTTAATAGCAAAAGCAATTTTGTAAGATTGGTTTAGTTATAAGCAAACATTCTGTAAAATAATTGGGTTTACATTCTTCAGTGGTTTTCCATTATATGTGGGTCAATTTTAGATTCTCTGAAAATAACAAAATGTTTTTGCAGCATAAACAGAACACATACATTTAATCTATTCTGTGTTTTAACACATGCATTTACAGAAAACCAATAATTTATAAATATTGACTCATTTTTTAGAAGTTTACTGTAAAAGCGTAATAACTTTACTAAGTAAAAGATGCAAGTATACATTGTCTTTTACACAATTAATTAGAAAAACAAAATAAAATAAACTCAGTATTTGTTGTAGTGAGGTATTGTGAAATATTGTTTGTAAAACCCCATTATTTTACACTGTTATATGGTAACTCAAGAAATCAAACCATAAAATAATAAATCTACTGAAAGTAGATGCTTGTGACTTGCTGTTGCCTTCTGTCGAGAGAGTATGAGTGTTCATGTGATGGCATGTGTTTTAACCCATGATTGGAAACAGTGGACAGGCAAGGGGTTAACACGTTCGAGGATACAGAGATGACAAATTATGCATATAGTTTATTAACAAAATCAAAATACAAGCATTAGCCACCAGGAACGCCACTGGTGCCACCACTATCGCAAGGAATTCTTCTCTCGGTCATGAACAAGAGGCTTAGGGGCACCTTGAGTTTAGATTCAAGGGAAACACCACAGCAGCGAGCGTGAGGTGACCGGGAGATGATGGCACCATTGACATTGAGGAAAACTGTTGAGGGAAAGCTAACATTGGAGGGAAGATAAGAAAGTGGAACAAACACAATAAACCAGTATGGCGGCAGCAGTTAATGACAGATCAGCAAAGTATTAACTGATGGGGTGCTTTCAATTTGTCATAAAATATGGAATAAATATGGGGCCAAGCTAATATCTCGCTGTTGATATTGCATGATCTGCCTGTACTTCTCAGCATTGAGACCATTAATTCTGACCATAAGTGCAGCCCCAAACTTGCAAGGAACCTTCATGTCCTTGTACATCTCTCCAGCCCTTCAGCGAACAATCTAGCTTCTGCTATACCCAGTCCAGAGCACCTGCTGACATTTTTCTGCACCCCAGTTCCTATTTTTTGTGAATAGCTAAGTCGCTTGGTCCTGTTTCCACGTTGGAGGTATGGTTTTTGGCCAAAAGTCTTCCCGAAGACCACTTCTGACTATACTTCTCTGGACAGTAGATGGGTGTACTGTTTCCTGCCAATGCATCTGGACATCTTTCAATTGTTAAGGGTGGTAAGTGTGACGTTTCATGTGCTGCACCAAGTTTCTCTGGCCGACCACTGTCGCCATGGTTCTCAACATTGCCCGTTTCTTTGTGCTTCTTCAAAAGAGCTTGCACAGAAGATAGAAACCCCTGTCTGCCTTAAAATTTCTTCCTGTCTTATTGATGACTTTTGAGATTAAACTTCAGCGACCTTACCTTGTTAGTGAGTTTGGCTGATCTTCACACAGTTTTAGTCCTTCTCCACAGATGTTTCTCTTTCAGTTAATGATTTTTTCAACTTACTTAAACCAATTTCCTGATTGTGTGCACATGTACCCAAAAAAATTGTTGCTGTTTTGAAGGCAAAGGATGGCCACACCAAATATTAATGTGGTTTTAATTTTTCTTCTGTTCATTCCCTTTGAATTTTGTTAAATGAAAAACTATTAACATGCTATTTTTGAAGGCATTCTTACCTTACAGCATTTTGTTACACCTGCCTAAAACTTTTGCACAGTAGTTCATGTACAAATATACAGTGTGCATCATACGCTAGCTGTGTGTGCGTACATTCATGCATACAATTGTTATTCTAAATATTTCCTTTAAAACCTCCAAAATGTTATTTATTATTACTGACAACTGCAAATGTGCTTAGAAATGTAAGAATCCTTTCTCCACAGCAGATTTTTCTATGGATCTCTAAGGCTGTGATCTCCACATCAGGGGGATGGACTCCTCCTGGAGTAGCTGAATTCTCAGAAAATTGAACTGTAATAATACAGCACTTTATTGATCTTTTCATGTAAGCACTGTGTAGCAGAAACATATGTGTCTGATACTGACTTATTAGGAGTTCAAAACAGCCTATTCCCAGAGATATACTCCTTGACTAAACTTAAAACTTATTTTCACAAAATGAGTCCAAATAAACTTCCAATGTAATGCTGACATTTTAAAATATTTAGTTAGATCGCCATACATTAACAGAAACAGAAACCTCAAAAAAGGCAAAACAGCAAAAATGAAATAACAATAAAATAAATGAAAAAAGCTAAGCATCAAGATGACTATTATATCCCCAAATTGCAAGCAAACCACTTTTTATAGAGTTTGTGAAACTCTGTTCTAAATCCAAATGCACTAATCCCCAGAAAGGGCTAAGAAAAATTTCGATTATATTCATGGAATCAGTTAAATTGAAATAATAGAGTTAATTTTGTAACCCAACTGCTGCTTCCCTTATTAATGCTATATTCTCTTATAATCTGCGCAAAATGAGGGCTTTGGTTCAGATCCACTAGGAGAAACTCAAATACGTTATTTATATTGTTTTCCTTCACATGTCAAGCAGACACAAATTGGGTTTGCATTGTTTAGATAAGATATCTCTATCCGCATAATTTAAACTTGTACCATTTAAAATAAAATGTTTTTGCGCTTGTTACTGCACATGTCAGAACTGTCACATAGTATAACCATAACAAGATCTTATTTTGTAAGTCTCAGAGACCGCAAAGCCTGTTTCTATATTGGACAGTTGTCACGGTAAAGTCTTATTATTGAGGATCCAAACATAATCAACATTCTTGGCTAGGTTTAAATCAATCCCTAAAGTTATTGGGAATATACAACTTAAAGAAAGAAATCACAATTGTCCCTTTTGTTAATTTAGTTTAATAGTTGTCACGCAGGGTCGGCGCCAGCTTTCTCCCGGATCCCTGGTGCCGGCGTTGTCTCGGTCGGCTGCTTCTTCTGCTGAGGAAGATGGCGACGGAGCGGCGTCGGGTGCCAAGAGAGGGGCGGCGCTTCTGCACGCCGCTCCGGCACCTCCTTCTTCTGCCGTCTGTGTGCAGGAGAGGGTGTGAGGTGCCACTGAGGAGGCTATTACTAGAGGGGCGGCTCTTCCAACGCCGTCTCCCTCTAGAGACTGTGTGAGGGGTGGTACTAAGGCTGGATCTACAGGCTTGACGTCATACGTCACACCTGTGATCCCTATAAATGCCCCAAGCTCCCTCTCAGCAGTCCTCAGATATTCTAAGACGCTCTGTGTGTTACATAGCGTCCCAAGTGCTGTGCTCCTTGCCCTATTTTGAACCTGTGCCTATACCTGTGCCTGCACCTGTATCGTTACCTGCGTCTTTGCTTATACCTGTGCCTGCACCTGTATCGTTACCTGCACCTGTGCCTATATCTGTGCTGCACCATTACCTGCACCTATACCTGTGCCTGCACCTGTACCGTTACCTGCACCTGTGCCTATACCTGTGTCTGCACCTGTACCGTTACCTGCACCTGCGCCTATGCCCATATCTGTGTTCTTGACCCTGGACTGTTACCTAGTAAAGTGAGTCCGGACTTTACCAGTTTTGCTTCCCTGTTCCTCTGGTCGTCCTGCATATTGGGCTCCTTCTCTTAACGGAACACAGCCACCTAGTGGTATCTGACAATAGTTGACACGTGAAACAGCACATGGCATTCCAGTCTCTGAGTTTTATGTGGAAAAGCTTATTCTAAAACATTTATCAACAGAGCAGGAATATTTATTTGGTGGCTACAGTAATAAGAAAATTTGTCAATTGATCACATTTAAAGCATTGCATTTTATCAAAAATACTTTTTCAGGAAATAGTGTGCAGGGAAGAAAAATGAAATTGCCAGATGATATACACCCACGGTAGTCAATGCAGGGAGAAGACATAGAGTGAAAATAAATGAGAATCTGTAGTATCCTCGCAAAGAATAAAGAGCGCCACTGACCAACGTTTGCATCTCAACATATAGTCTTGTGTTGTTTACAATTTGGATAATTTTGTATTTTTGTTAATTGTCATATTTTTGTTAATTTTGTATTCTACTTCATAACAGCATTATAGTGGAATCGGGGGGGGGGGCACCTTATAAGTAAAATGAAATAATAGTGCTACTATTAATTATATCAGGCCATTTCTTGACTAATTTGCTTGTGAATGTCCCTTTGATTCTAGACAGATCAAAATTTACCAAAGAATATGAAAGAGAAATAACCATTTATTTAAATTGTAATGTGTATACATATTTATTTAGTTATATTTGAGTAGCAAGGAAGTGTAGAGCTGAATGGCTTTGTTCCTTTTCAACTTTGACTGTTGGAGTCTTAATTGTTGATCTTAATCCTTAAAAAAAATCTTGCTTTAACCAATATGTCATCTTTTGCTTTAACTTTGTTCTCTAGAACCAAGGATAATCAAGGATTTTCACCCACTGATTGTAATTTGCTAGCGAGGTTGGAGCAACTAGTAGGAGGTCAGATGATGATAACTGATAACTGCAGAAACAATGATTAATCTTAACAGGTCAATTATGTGTCCTTTGGAAAATATAAAAGACGTAAAAAAATGGCATGCAACCAACTCATAAACAGAGAAAGTAAGGCTGGTTGTTACGCTATTTGTAAAATCAAATTTCACAAAGACATTCCTATAATAATGATAAAAAATAAAAGTAAAATTTTCTCAAATATACATTACAATTGTTCTTTCAAAAAACATTTCTATGTTTAAAAGAAAAATCCCAGCATTTTATATTGGTATTACATTTTCAGGAATCTCTAAAGCAATCTGTGTCCCCCAATCTTTGTGTTTGATGTGTTGCCTTGTGTTCACCTGGCGCTGATCATTGTAGAACACACCTTGTGGACTGTCCAAGATGTTCGGAGTATGATAGCTGGCATTTTAAGGGAACAGTCCAGCCATCATATGCACTTTGAGGTATTTGACAGGGGAGTAGTCTTTTGAAATTTACGTGTGGTACCCACTGCAAAAGCATGGTGGGATTCTGCATAATCCCCCATATGTATTTACCCCTTCCCCTAGCTATTTTGCTTGCAGGAGATGTGTTCATCTGAATACATCTTCTCCTACAGTAACTCCATGCATAGACAATGCTATTGATTTCAATGAGGTGCTTTCTGATTGGCTGGAATGATTGAGCTTCTCCATAAGGTAAATAATTTCTTTTCTTATTATTTTGCAGATTTAAAGAATGCATATTAACATTTTTACAAAGTATTTGAATATGAATTATTATTTTTTCAAAGACTGTTCCAGATGAGAGAGAGTAATTGACAGAGACTAAAGAAGATGCAAGTGGGGAAGAACATATTTAATATACTAAATATTAGATTTGCGCATTTGTATTCAGGCGAACATGAAAAAAACACGAAGGGTGCGTTTTCGTTTTTGAGCCCAAGTACCGGACATACGAACATGGCGGCTGCAAAACGTACACGAAGAAACACAACACAAAGAATCTTCGTGTTCGTCTTCGTTTACTAATCTCCCTGATCCCTACCTTATCTACGCAGCATCGCAGGGGCTAACGGGAGTGGAAATCCATAGGTTCGCTGTCAGGAGGTAAAGGACCGTGCGAGCGACTCTGTTGGTCACCAGCAGGGGCCTCCTCTGGCATCAACCAATTAGTTGATGCTAGAGGAGGCCCCTGCAGGCGACCAATAGAGTTGCTCGCACAGCCCTTTAACTCCTGACGCGGAACTTGGCCTGGGGAGACCATTCGTGGAATACGTAGATTTTTTCCCCCACAAAGACGAACGCAAAGAGTTGGCCGGCGCCCAAGTCTATTAAGTATCATGTAAAATGTATAATTATGGAAAACTGACAAATTAACTTTAAGCTCAGGAGTTTAAAGTTTCGTTTGGAGGGCATGGACAGCAAGTGGTAGCCACCGTGGGGAATTCAAGAAAGAAGACTTTGGCAGGTTAGCCTGGCAGAGGTATATAGAAAAGCTTGGAATTGTGAAAGGCAGGAAACAAGGACTCACATCAGTAGAGATCTGCAGTAGCCCAGATGGGAAATGACAAAAGAGTGAAAGTCTTTCTTGCATCTTGGGTGAGAAAGGGTCATATTTCAGAAGTGCCTTGAAATGGCAGGATTTTTAATATGATGGGAGGAAGGGAAAAAAATGTTAAGTTGTGAAAAATGTTAAATATGCTGATGTATATATATATATTGCAGCTTGATATGAAAATATTCTTGGAAAATATTCCTTCTGATTGAAGGATTAGTAAAGAACATCTGATGGAATATTAATATAAACAAGCATGTTCCATATACCGTATATTCCGGCGTATAAGACGACTGGGCGTATAAGACGACCCCCAACTTTTACAGTCCAAATATAGAGTTTGGACTATACTCGCCGTATAAGACTACCCCTCTACCCAGCGTACAACAACCAGCCAATCACGGCAAGCAATGTACCTTACCGGTGATTTGCTGGTTGATTTGCTGGCTGACATATACATACATGCACTGCCCTTACACACACACACATATATAATATATATATGTGTATATATATATAATATGTGTGTAGATATGTATATATATCTATATATATATCTACACATATGCCTGTCCATACATACACATTTATACACTGCCCTCACCACACACACCCCTGCCTTTACACACATATATATATATGTATATATATATAT
>VKOC01000001.1:10356557-10370902 GCA_009364415.1 Spea multiplicata
CATACAGTGGCAGAGCTGGGAGCTAGAGGCCTTGCACCCCCACCTCAGGACTCCTGAAAGGTAAGTGAACTTCAAAGAGGGAGAGGGTAGATAGTTAGGAGGGGGTAGATAGGGAGAAGGGAGTGAGACAGGGGAAAGGGGGTATATAGGGAGAAAGGAGTGAGAAGGGGTAGATTGGGGAGAAGGGAGGGAGTAGGGGTAGATAGGGCAATCATACTCCTATCATGCCAAGTCTGCGAGTACATCCTGGAATCTGGATATGCCTGGGCATGATAGGAATGTGATTGCTATTAACAATCATATATATATATAATATTGTTATTTAATTGTTTTGTCCTATTTTGGTGTGTTACTTACTTTAAATAAAAGTGTTAGATTTTTTTTATGGTGTGGTTCGGTCATATTCGGTTTCGGCCAGGTAAATGCTGCATTTTCGGTTTCAGTCCAGAATTCGTTCCGGTGCATCCCTACTACTAAGCCAGACAATGAAGTGGTAGGCCTACACCACATCAATGTTTGGCATAGTATATAGTGATTGGAGTTATGCTGCACTATTGTCAATGTCTGGCTCAATGTATAGTGATAGGGATTACGCTGTACCACCGTCAATGTGTGCCTCAGTATAGAGTGATCGGTGTTATGCTGTACCACCGTCATTGTCTGCCTCAGTATATAGTGGTAGGTGTTATGCTGTACAACCGTCAATGTCTGCCTCTGTACCACCATCAATTTCTGCCTCAGTATATAGTAATACGTATTATGCTGTACCACCGTCAATGTCTGCCTCAGTATTTAATGATAACAGTGATGCTGTACCACCTTCAGTGTCGGTATATAACGGTAGAACTATGCAGTTTTAAAGTGTGTGTGGGGGGTTGCCACATACAGGATCCGCCCCAGGTGCCAAATACTCTAGGTACGCCCCTGGCTGCCGCCCCCTCTGCACCTAAATTAAAACATCGTGGGGTTTTTTTTGTTTGTTTTAACTTTATTTAACATCCTCCATGTTAAATAAAGTTAAAACAAACAAAAAAAACCAATGTTTTCATTTATGTACCGGGCAGGGGTGCGGAGCGGTCGCTTGGTGAAGTTTTCAGCAACCGCATTCGGTATTCGCCCCCCTTCTTCCGGACTCCATCTGCGGTGCGACATACGTTCATGCTGAAGCGCAGATATTCGGCCCTCATTGCTTGGAAGCATTGCACCACGTGAAGACGGCGCCTCCCGCTCCCGACGGCAGGACTTTCAATCAAGGTAAATATAGGGAAGGGCAGAGAGGGGGGGGGTCAGTTGAGAAGGGGCAGAGGTGGTAAGATTAGTGATACAAGGGGGTAGATAGTGAGAATAGGGGAGTTTTGATAGTGGAGGGGGAGTTTTGTTACAAGTTTTATTCCTTTCTTTTTTTGGGATGGGGGGGGGCGCCAGAGGAGTAGTCCGCACAGGGCGCCAGAACACCTAAGGTCGGCTCTGTCTGTATCCTTACCCTGCTGCCTGCCCGGAGAGGAAACGAGGGGAGAGAAGGGAGGAAGGCACAACCGTCTTCCCGGCAAAATGGTAGGGAAAAATATATATACAGCAAGAATGGTATACTTAACTCCTGAGGGAGTAGCAAAGAAAAGAGGAAGTTTGGTGGATTCAAGCAGATATATAGGAGGAGGAGTATCCATGACGGGCCCTAATTGGATGCCTAGATATATGCCGATTGTTTTTTTCTGTTATATATTTTCTAAATATTTTCTTTGCTGCTGAGGGAATAAAGAAAAGAGTTAAGCATAACTGGAGCCTCCGTGTCTTTATAAATGCCCCAGCATAGTAAATTATACATGGACAGTATGAGAATCTATGAATGTCTCCCGGGATTATATATATATGATGAAGTACAATTCACAGTAATAGTAAATGTCATGGGTGTGGGTGTCAGGCCACCTTGGAGTCCAAACGCAGGGATGAATTCATTGTTAAAAACCTTAAAAAACAAAAAACAATGGGAAACGTATCTCTGCACTGAGACTTTAATAGCAATCTTCCTCTCACTTCCTGTTAACATAGAAGAGAAGGAAAAGCCTGGAGATTTCTGCTCATCCTCTTCCCGCTCTCAATGGACAATCCAGCCATCATATGCACTTTAATGCATATGGTAGCTGATTGGTCCCTTTACATTTGTGTGATGCCCCCCTTACAAAGGCATGGGGGGATTCTGCAGAGTTTCCCCACATGTATTCCCCCCTTTCCTGCCCCCAGCTATTATCTTGATAAAGATATATCCTGCCAAACACATCTCCTGACACATGATATACTTCATGCACTGGCTCCAGCACTGGCTCCAGCACTGGCTTGGTGATGATATCTAATGAGACCCTCCCATGTGCATGCAGAGAAAGCGCTCCCATTGGTTTTAATGTTTGAAGCAGCCAATTAGTGGCCCCAAACCCTGCAGCTTACACTAAAGGTTAGTCATTTATTTTTGTACTGGTACTTACAAAGTGCTTTAAATAACAGTTGCTTGTCTACAGGACTACCCAGAACACTGGGCTGTACCTTTAAACCCTCAGAAAATTTCTGCTTGAAAGTTCTGTCCTTATAAAGTTTGTGATAAACTCTCCCTTTGCTTTTTGTTAATTTTTTTTGCCACTTTTTGGGTCCTCCTTTCTTCCCGTGCAGGCATTTCCAGCATTTCTATAGGGTTCAGATTAATAATGCAAACCTCTGCTGCTTCCATTGTAAAAGGTGTCACCTCCAAGCAGTCTCTCAACTAGCTGATGTCACCACACTGCAAAACACTCTCTCTCAGCTAATGGAGCAACTTCTTCATCACTGCAAGGAAATCTCAGATAACTAACATTTACACTCACTGCTGCTCCTGTCATGAGATATTTCAATTTTCAAGATGCAAGCTGCAAATAGCAGGAAGCCCCTACTAATTCCTCATTTTCATCTGCTCACCATTGTTTGGTGCCACAAGAAGCCAATCGACTAACATTTGTTGTCACCAGAACAGTGCTGCATGGGTGCCCATATCTCCCATGCCTTCTCTCCTCATGTAGAGGTCAAGGTTCATTATCCTGCTTTCCATATTATTTTCTTTTCTATTTTCTAAATGCCCTATTCCACCACACTTTACATAGTAATTAACATTGTCAAAATCTCACTCCAACCTTTAGCCTTATAGGTTTCCTATACCTTTTTTTGTGCAGAGTTGCATTACCTAGGGTCTGTCTTTTTTAATGAACCTTTTGACCAGCTTTGGTTTAGGGTTTTGGAATCTATCCATTGCAGCTTAATTTGCTCAGTGAATTGTGGTTGTTAGGTATTAGGAGGCACTTTGTCACTCCTGGAGAAGAATATGTTTCATGTCTGCATAGGCTATCAATTTGTCTAGCACAATGTATGAAAGTTGATTTTTTTTTAGCTTGAAGCATAGTTTGTCATCCATTCATTAAACTGGAAAAACCATGCCAGGCAAGGAAAGACATTGCAGCTAACGTGGACCTATTATAGGATGTGAATTTTTAACTGTCATCTCTAAATGACACATTACTAGGATGAAATATGTCACAGATCAGTACTATGACAGATGTAGTAGAGGAAGCAAGTTCACTTTCTAAATTTTTTGAATTATGTCACAAACCTACTCACCAGTACACAATGTTGGGCAGTTATTATCACAACATATAAATTGTTGTAGCCAAATTGATGAACAGTGAATGAAATGGGGCAGCAAGGACAAAAATTAAAAAGTACCACACATGAGAGGTGCCATTAGGATTGTTGTCACCCCCTGGATCTTCTCCTGTACCAGACCATGCAGAATACTAATAAACTTATAGTTACTTGTAAACCATAACTTAGTCTATATCACTGAATGTAATTGCAATAGTAATGACAAACAACTAGATAAATGTCTGGTAATCGCAAAAAAAAATCCCTTGTTTCCAACTCTGTCCCTGCAGTATGTAGGATGCATACAAAACAGACAATACAATTCATTAATCATGGCATGTCCTATGTGATTCCCACCCTGATTAATGAATCGGATTGTGTCTGAGTGTGTATGCATTGTACATACTGGCAGGCTGTATTTGGCACACTCTTTCTGCACCATGTGGGACATGCATGCACCTGGAAACACATTCCATGCTTCCAACAAAAAATTCCAAAAACGCCTTGATAAAGTTCAGCTTGAATGGAGAAAAATCATTATAAATAATAAAATGTGGCCATTATTGCCTTAAAAAATAATAAATTCAATTTACTGGATATTGTCTGGCTTGTGAATAGACACAATGATCTACAAAATACTTTGCCTCTTGTCTTGGCCTGCTTTGCCCCTTGCCTTGCCAGTTGCCACTTGCTTGCCTTGCCACTTGCTTTGCCCATTCCCTTGCTTTGACTGAAGTCAGACTATCAGGCATGATTTCTATGCAAAAATTTAAAGGTATAGTATTTCAGCCCATTGCCAATTTGCAAATATTTCTTCTTAAAGTAAATATGAAATCTCCCATTGAACCAATAAGTGTATGTTCCATATATGTCACACATCCCCCTCTATAATATATTACAATACAGTGTTATTTTTACTGTGAAAACTTAAAGATATAGATACCAAAATATCTGCTCATTGTTTACCTGATTCCTGGGGCGTTGCTATGTCTCCAAAAGATCCAGTGCTAGAACCTATAGCAGATTTGATAGCGGTGCCTGGGTCCAAGAATAAAATCATGCCCAACCCTCACCCACCAAAACTATGCCCATCAGGCCACGCTACATCCGTTATCTATATAATGATTTACCTTCAAATAAAGCTCACCCTGTAATGTAATTCATTTTGTCAATTAACCCTGCCCTCTAATGTAATTTGGTTTACCAATAAAGCCCACACCTTGGTGTAATTCAGTTCACCAATAAAGCTCACACTCTAATGTAACACTCTAATGTGTATTATACATACACCACAAACACACACACACACAGGAAGACCTAGTGCTCTAAACTGTTATGCCATGATACTCTCCCTCTCCTCCCCTCTCCTCCTCATTCTCTACCCCCTTCTCTCTCCCCCTCACATACTTCTCTCTCTCTCTGTCTTCAACATCTCCTTATCACCCTATACCACCATCTCCTTACCACCCTAAACCATTCCCTTTACTTAATTGTCATAGCATCTGCCCCATCCTCTACACCTGCCCCTTAATTTACCCTCGCCCCAATGCCTGCCTTTCCCATAACTTACCTACAGTATATAAACCCCACTTCCTTGGCGATGATCTCCCTCACTCTCTGTACCCAAAAAGAGTGAGGGAAAAAATCTGTAAACTCCAGCAAGTGCACTTTAATTGGTTTATACTTCAAGCAGTATGACTGACAACTTTCATGGTGACTAGCATGATATACCGTATTTGCGAGATAATACGACAAGGTTTTTTTTTCAGAAAAAAAATACCCCTCGTCTTATAATAGAGGTCTGACTGTGAGACTAAGATCCAGATCCCATGCAGCGCTGCAGGGGACCTGGATCCTCCTGTCTGGTAACCTGAGCTGCTGCCGGCAATTCCCCTGGGGCTTCTATCACCGAGCGCCGGCGAAAGTGCAAGCAACAGCGGAGGTTGTCTACATGCATCACGCATACCTTTCCTGGCTGCTAGAGAGGAGAATTCCCCGCTGCACTGCTAGCAAACGTCCGCTCATTGACAATCCCTGCTACTGCTGGCACTTCCGCCGGGGCTTCTATGACGGAGCACCGGCATCACAAGACCTTCCGGTGCTCAGTCATAGAAACCCGGCAGAGCCTCCACCCGCTGCCCCCACCAGACACCAGGGAGTCAGAAGCACTGGTAAGGCTTTTCTGGAGGCGGAGTGCCCCATTATATGCCTTTTAAGGCATTTCTGGAGGCAGGGTGACATATAGGGGGTATAAGGCATTTCTGGAGGCAGGGTGACATATAAGGGGTATAAGGCATTTCGGGAGGCAGAGTGGTATATAGGGGGTTAAAAGGTATATCATGGGGCAGAGTGGCATATAGGGGTTTAAAAGGTATATCATGGGGCAGAGTGCATATAGGAGGGTATAAGGCATATCAGGGAGGCAGACTGTCAAGCCTGGGGGCAGATGTGCATAACTGGTTGCAGGTTTCAAAAATAAAAACAAAAAATATATATTTTTCTCAATCATAGCTTTTTTTTTAAATATGAAAAAATAGTGTACATGAATTAATATTTACTAGTAAAACTTTTTTCTTATAGGGTCCTGCAACAAGTTATGCACATCTGCCTCCAGGCTTGCCAGTCTGCCCCCCTGATATGCCTTATACCCTCCTATCACAAATCAATATATATATATATAACATACATCAAAGAAGTGTACAGCAGAGCATAAATCATAATTATTTGATTTGTGTTTGGAATGTAAAACACAATGAGGGCAATAAAATTATACTAGCGTTGCTTTATTTTATAGATCCAGTGTGACTTTAAACGAACTTCTATGTACAAACTAATAACACAAAACACATCATGTTAAATTATACAAATTCATACAAGAAGATTATCCAAGTCATGTTTACAAAAAAACTCCGCAATTATATAGCACATAAATGTTACCTAAACATAATGCAAAGTCACTTTCTCTAAATTAATTTTCTTAAGATTGGAAATAAGTATTACTACAGAGAATTACAGCGAATATATTTTTTCACTTTTCC
This sequence comes from Spea multiplicata, assembly GCA_009364415.1. Classification (NCBI taxonomy): domain Eukaryota; kingdom Metazoa; phylum Chordata; class Amphibia; order Anura; family Pelobatidae; genus Spea; species Spea multiplicata. Next base: position 10,363,256 of record VKOC01000001.1, read on the forward strand.
AAATGTAATATGCATGTGAAGCAGATAATAACAATTTTCATTTATACATTTCCTATTATTATTGTAGTAAATTATTGAAAATGAAATCTTACCATTTTTATAAATCAAAGTAGACATAAATGGGGGAGTGAAAATATTTCTTCAGTGATAGATATATTTTAGAGCACTGTACTATTAAAAAAAAACAAAGGATGTAAAAGCAAGCCATGCCTTGTTCTGTACCTCTCGGGCACCCAAAAGAATACAGTATGTTTGGAGCCCCATTCATCTCAAGAAAAGCTATGTGGATGTTGACACATTACCTATCATGAAATGTAGGAGAAGAAAAATGATGTAAAAGTGATCTAGAGAACCATAAATGTGAAAAAGGCTATATAAAATCAACATTTGAGATCTAATTATTTGCATTATTATACAGTGTGTTATAGCATACCATGGCACTCACTGTCACATGAGCCATACAAGGAAGAAAGAAATGAGATTGTAAGGTTTAGAACTAGACACACAGATCCACTTCACCAGGGGTTTCAACTCAAGGTCAAGGATGACCAAGACATTAAGTCTTTATTACATTGGCACTGGCAACTGATCTGTAATTTTCATGGGGCCAGCTTACTATGGGTATTCTACTGTCACCATTGCTTTAACTAAATAGAATACAATACCCTATTGTTCAAATGATATTGCACCTTTGACAATGTAATATTAAAATGTACATCAACTTGTATGTTGGCTCAACCAGCCAGGCTAACCCACCTCTTATTTACACTGTAGTACTGTCAAATTGTGTAGCCTTTTCACTGCGCTGCATCCACTGCAAATTGAATGCATTATATAAACAGTAATCTTAGAAAAACTGTATCTGACAAGTATGTATAGTGCTTCCTTTATCATTATTAAAAATGTTTTGTTATTTTTTTACAAGTTTTCTGTAGAAACTACATACTATGGATTCCAAAGAGTATGTCTGGGGGTGATTAACAACCTTTTTACTTTATCTTTACAAGAGCTAGAAACCTAGAAACCCTTTGTATGTATTAGACAACCTTGTTGCACCTAAAGTGTAAAATTCCTGTTTATTTTATACAAATATTATTTTGCAAAATCTTGAAATGGTATACGGATATAAGAATTATAATGAGTGAATATAAAACATATATATGCGTTGATATAGTGTTATCTTCATTCAAGTGTTTCAAAACATCCTATATCATTTAACACCTAGGTTCCAGGCTCCAGCCTCAACAATGTTTGTTACAAAGCCACAAAATCCAGGCAACAATACGTGTAATAAAATCAAAATATTTACCATTATCTTGATCCACTTTGATGTTTGCTGTGTAATGTGAAATACCTAAATGTTTGCTTATGTAAGATTAATTAGACTGTAGCATTTAGAAGTGTGTGGCAATTTATTATTACTTATTAATCATATGGTACATTTCAGCGAACAAATGTATACTTCAGTGAATCTGACCTAAAGTCGATATTATAGTCAGGGATTGGGGTCATAGGGGTCATAGGCTAGTCTTCAAAACACTGGTGGTCAAGGAAGTTCTGAAATGTAGTTATGTAGACGACCAATAGGCTCACTCGCACTGCCCTGTAACCCCTGACGGCGAACCTACAGATTTCCGCTTCCGGCAACTCCTGCAATGCCGCAAAGATAAGGTAGGCTAGATGGGGAAGGGACCAGAGAGATTAGTAGACGAGGACGAAGATCTTCGTGGTGTGTGTCTTCGTCTTCATCTACGTTTTACCACCACAGTCTTCTCTTCTTCATGTCTTTGGCCCGAGTCTAGTAGTTATGGGTTCAGCAACACAAACATTACCTCACTTATGTTATTAGACAAAAAATATCAGTAATTCAGGATAACTTCACCACAAAAGCAGTCTATAACTGAAATAAAATGAAAATTTCCTTGACAAAAGGAATCTATCAACCTCAGACATACTGTATGTTACATCCTTCCTGGGCCTCGTAAGAAAGGTACTACAGTGTACAGGCCTTATGTGACTAATTGTGTAAGAAGTAGAAAACAATGGAGTCAGACTCCGTACACCTTAAAGAAAAACATGTCACAGACTTAATTACCATGTTTTCAGGGTTCTGAGCGGCCAACACCAATTTCTTTGCGGCTCGCTCTGCTGTCTGCTTACGGACACCTTGCCCTCCACTGTCTGAAGTGTCCCCATTGTGTTGGCATTATGTCTGCATGTGCAGTGCCTACCTTGCCTATAGTTAGCGCTGGCCCTGAGCATCTCCTAGTAAAGATTTATCAACAGCAGACCTAGAATAACCCCTACCTATCAGATACATTATAAAGTCTAACGCCCCTTCAACCCCAACATCCAGTTAAAACAACACTGTGTCCAATGAGTTGGACCCTAGATGCAAGATCACCCTGATGGTAACCAGGAAATGATCTGATAGAGGTCTGGGTAGGTGGCGTATCACTGTGGCCAGTTATGAAGGATTCAAGACAGGTGGCAGTCAGGTGTGGCCAGAGGTGGCTAAGGTCAAGACAGGCTTCTGGCATAGTCAAGGACAGCTGAGGTCAATAGAGCTGATGTACTGGTGTGATCAGGGATAGCAGAGGTCATACACAAGAGTTCAAAGTAGAAAAATATAAATCAGTAGCGAAAGACAGAGCAAGTTCTTGCATATGCAATATGGTATCTGAGCAGATTTTAAAAATCTTCCAGCACAATGCATGGCCAAGAAAGGAGGATGAGGGGGCATATAAAAAATTGTAACGGCCCTTTACATTTTTTAAAATGGCATTTTATGTAGTTTGTACTAAAATACATTGGAGCTTGCAGTGAGGATATAGTGCTTCACCAATATGGCTGCCACAACTTCTGATATATGCTGGAGCCTGAGCTTACATGTACCGAACTCCACCAAGATGACCGCCGCAAGCTTTCATCATGGCCATGCTCATCCGTGCTCATGCTTGGCCCCAAACTTCTGTGAGCTCGAGCAACTAGGAACAAAGGACCTGTGCCAACCACTGGAACTGGCAAGCGTGCAAGTGACTTAAGTAACAAAAGTAACAAACATATCTGGTCAATGTTAAATCCCATACACTTTCTGGAACAGTAATCAGAAATATGCCTTGCTTTGATCCAGATATTATAAATCAAACATAAATAAACCAAACACTACCCCACACTAACCCCATATAGTGTCAATTCAACAAAATCATTTTATTGGCTAAATTCTTACCCCCAATCTTCCACTACTGGAAATAAATCTAGTAACACCATATTCTTCATCCATTCTTCCATCACCCATGCCTGCGGCCGTTTAGCCACTGCCCATCATCCTTGCCAAAATAGACCAACGCCTTGAGGTCATTAAGTCACTAACCACAAAGTTACCCTGCCAAATTGCAGGACCATTACATTTTGGGAAAAAAATCCCATACGCTTAACTCTTTCTTAACCTTATTGGTTACTTTGGCAAGGGGAAAATATCCCAAATTCCTGGGGCAGGGCAGCACTCAGCAAGAACTTTCCCTTTGCCCTCACAACATAACTTACAAATTAACAACTTTTTATTAATGTTATTCTATCCCCTCAAACATGTCGGCCCGCTTTAATAGTACAGGGATTTTCATTACACTTTACTCATATACACAACTGGCCCATTAAACATCATACTTCACTGCGCTCAAAGCGCACCCATCATTATTTGTAAATGGTACACTTGATTATAGAAGAAATTGGATTTTTTTCTGTAAAGAGTACAAGACACTGTAGTTACAATGCACATGTAACATCTTTAATCTATTAAGTGCATTAATTATATAACTGATGCAACATAGGTTTTCTTCTCTATGCCCTTGAGTTAGACACATCCTCAGGGGATGACATGTTTAAAGATGAAAAGTAATGATTGTAGAATGCTCTCTAAGTTGAGATTTCTATTCATTTGAATTAAAACATTTCATTAGACATAACTTCTTCGTCATAAAACAAAAACACAGTAATTTGTGTAGCCAGAAAAAGAAAAGGCAAAATATTACATTCATTTCTAGCTTATAAGCAAATAAAACCTTTAATATATCCAGCAATATATAAGTACTAGCTTAAATTGCTTTTTAAGTTTCAGTATAATTGCAAGCAGTTTCTATAAAATTAACTCATTATTGACATACTGTGATTCCCAAACTGTTGATGGATTAAAGCTATCATCACATTAGCTTGCTATAGGGTACTACTAATCAGTATTGAAATAACCATTGTAAGGACCAACAGTAGCCTATGTCATTATAACAGTGCCCCAGACATCCTAACAAAAAATGCATATTAAAGTGCTTTCATATATATATTTGAAACCTGACCCTTTTCACCCAATAACCTCCTTTAGGAAAAAGCTTACACAGGTCACAGTGGGTCCATGTGACCCAGGCAGCACTTTAACAGTTTTCAGTGCTTTGGTAAAGTGATATGGTAATCCAAGGTGCTTTCCAAAGAAAGAACTAAGATCCAAATACCAAAGTAGGATCAACCTACTGTAGCCTATTGCTACAAAAGCATGTCTGAAATTGAATATATAACAATAAAACAAGAGCAATGGTAATAAATATCTCTTGATAAAAAAGTCCTTTGATAGTCCTCAACCCATTTTGCCTATTAAGTGGCTTCTTCTGGAGGAAACCCAACATATTACTCTGCTCTGTATATTTCCACATACCTCACACTGCCTACAACGTATCTTTCTGTGTACGTGACCACATTAATTCCTGTAACTCACGTAGAGTCCTACTTCTTAAATAATAAGGATTTCTTGCCACTGCTGAAAGAAAATCCAATTTATCTTCCCAGAAATACCCAGTAACATCCCCTGTTAAAACTCTCTTAGATACAATAGTAGTTTTATTATTTTTAAAACTTTTGGGTTTGGAAGGAACTAGGTGTTTCAAACAGTCTTGAAGCCTAACTTATGCGGGTGTCGAACGCTGCTACACTTCATCTGTCAGCATGTAGCCAGCAAAACACCCCTAGCAGTGCAAGTCCTTAGCATGTACTATTAAGTCCTAAGGACTGTTTGGGACGCTTAACTCAGGATGTGATAGTATGTCCTAAGGGCATCAAAGATATGTTGAGTATGGTTGTATATTAAGGCATGTTGTTTGAGGTTTTGTTGTATCCAAATCAATACATAGACCCATGGTCTTCTGTAGACATTGATTGTTTCATTCTGGTAATGTGTTGGCAGGATATAGGAAACCACCCAGCAACTGAGAGTGGGTTGCCTGTAGCTCATGAGTAACATGTTGGAGACCCTTGACTTACAAAGATGTCACCTTCATCTTCATTGAAATCTTAACTGTGCTGCCAAAATTCATGGTTCTTTTTCTACCTTAAGACTTTTTTATGCCACAGAAGCTTCTGCATTATGTCTCATTTTTTATAAGATTTTCACATATAAAATCTTAACTGGAAACTGACTCCTTTGAGAGTTGATTTATATTCCATGCTTAGTATGCTAAACTGAATGGATTGATCTTTGTTGTATTTGTAAAATTTTGGTGTAATTCTCAAAGAGGATTTTGATTCTTTTATTTTATCTGCAACTTTTCTACATCAGAACACTGTGTCCTTGAAAACTTAAATTTTTATCTTAATATAGAAAAGCAATGGTAATTTAAAGCCTCCCAGGTAAAATCTTCAAAGACTAAATGGTTGCTGATAAAAATGGATAAAAGTCGATAGTTTAGACCACTCAGTTGCTTTTAAGATTTTCATCAAATATATCTCAGCAGTTGAAACTGACTAGAGAATGTTCCCAACTGAGTTAAAATAATAAAACATGAGGAAAGTTACCTTTGTTTCTGTTCAGGAAACGTGAGGTGGTCAGACATATGAAAAAAAAAATCTGTAGTTAAGGTACTAAAAATGTACTAGTTGGAATATACAATATATGGAACATGCTTGTTTATATTAATATTCCATCAGATGTTCTTTACTAATCCTTCAATCAGAAGGAATATTTTCCAAGAATATTTTCATATCAAGCTGCAATATATATATATACATCAGCATATTTAACATTTTTCACAACTTAACATTTTTTTCCCTTCCTCCCATCATATTAAAAATCCTGCCATTTCAAGGCACTTCTGAAATATGACCCTTTCTCACCCAAGATGCAAGAAAGACTTTCACTCTTTTGTCATTTCCCATCTGGGCTACTGCAGATCTCTACTGATGTGAGTCCTTGTTTCCTGCCTTTCACAATTCCAAGCTTTTCTATATACCTCTGCCAGGCTAACCTGCCAAAGTCTTCTTTCTTGAATTCCCCACGGTGGCTACCACTTGCTGTCCATGCCCTCCAAACGAAACTTTAAACTCCTGAGCTTAAAGTTAATTTGTCAGTTTTCCATAATTATACATTTTACATGATACTTAATAGACTTGGGCGCCGGCCAACTCTTTGCGTTCGTCTTTGTGGGGGAAAAAATCTACGTATTCCACGAATGGTCTCCCCAGGCCAAGTTCCGCGTCAGGAGTTAAAGGGCTGTGCGAGCAACTCTATTGGTCGCCTGCAGGGGCCTCCTCTAGCATCAACTAATTGGTTGATGCCAGAGGAGGCCCCTGCTGGTGACCAACAGAGTCGCTCGCACGGTCCTTTACCTCCTGACAGCGAACCTATGGATTTCCACTCCCGTTAGCCCCTGCGATGCTGCGTAGATAAGGTAGGGATCAGGGAGATTAGTAAACGAAGACGAACACGAAGATTCTTTGTGTTGTGTTTCTTCGTGTACGTTTTGCAGCCGCCATGTTCGTATGTCCGGTACTTGGGCTCAAAAACGAAAACGCACCCTTCGTGTTTTTTTCATGTTCGCCTGAATACAAATGCGCAAATCTAATATTTAGTATATTAAATATGTTCTTCCCCACTTGCATCTTCTTTAGTCTCTGTCAATTACTCTCTCTCATCTGGAACAGTCTTTGAAAAAATAATAATTCATATTCAAATACTTTGTAAAAATGTTAATATGCATTCTTTAAATCTGCAAAATAATAAGAAAAGAAATTATTTACCTTATGGAGAAGCTCAATCATTCCAGCCAATCAGAAAGCACCTCATTGAAATCAATAGCATTGTCTATGCATGGAGTTACTGTAGGAGAAGATGTATTCAGATGAACACATCTCCTGCAAGCAAAATAGCTAGGGGAAGGGGTAAATACATATGGGGGATTATGCAGAATCCCACCATGCTTTTGCAGTGGGTACCACACGTAAATTTCAAAAGACTACTCCCCTGTCAAATACCTCAAAGTGCATATGATGGCTGGACTGTTCCCTTAAAATGCCAGCTATCATACTCCGAACATCTTGGACAGTCCACAAGGTGTGTTCTACAATGATCAGCGCCAGGTGAACACAAGGCAACACATCAAACACAAAGATTGGGGGACACAGATTGCTTTAGAGATTCCTGAAAATGTAATACCAATATAAAATGCTGGGATTTTTCTTTTAAACATAGAAATGTTTTTTGAAAGAACAATTGTAATGTATATTTGAGAAAATTTTACTTTTATTTTTTATCATTATTATAGGAATGTCTTTGTGAAATTTGATTTTACAAATAGCGTAACAACCAGCCTTACTTTCTCTGTTTATGAG
>VKOC01000001.1:10387234-10398397 GCA_009364415.1 Spea multiplicata
GTTTTTATAGGTGAAACTGTGAAATGTTTTCCTAATTTTTACCACATTTTAGATAGTGGTCAATCAGAGTTGAATAAAGACATAGCAAAACATGTGCAAGCACGATAAAGGCGAAAAAAACCCCGGCCCTAAAAGGTTTAAAGGGCAATAAATACAAGTGGCATATTGCCGTTTCAAAACCTTATTTTTTCAAATCTGGTAATTCTGCCTATTTGGGAAGCCAGTCAGTTTAATTTACCCCATGAAATACCTCAGGGTATTTCAAATGTTGTAACACTTTCCATGCACTTATTCTATTTCCACCATTTGTAAAATTTTGTGGTAGTCATGTTTTGGTGATTTTTTTTTGCAAACATTGCATTTGTTTGGTATGAATTTACAGTTTTTGGTACATGTCACTATCAAACAACACCTCAATATGTGTTCAGCAACATCTTCTGAATATAGTGATACCACCCATGAATAGGTTTGTCTGTTTTTTCTCTGAAATACACACGGATGTACTCCCAATCCCATCACATAAGATTCTATCTTGTACTATCTGCCTTGCACTATTTTTATCCAGTACACATGGATGCCGAGGAGTTAAGATTATGTCTATTTTATTTATTTCCATAAAAAGGCAGCACCAGGCCCATGATGCTCTTAATCCGGACCTGTACCTTTAGCTCTGCCCTTTCTTCCTAGCATCTACCACACCTTTCTTCTCAATCTCTCACCTTTCTACACATATCTCAATTTTCTTCCTATCTCTTACCTTTTTCCTTCTTCTTTTTTCTTCTTTAAGTCTTGTGTCACAAGTTGCGGTGGAAGTGAGAGGTCTGTTCCTTCAGACGTCTTCTTCAGCATTCCCCCTTTGTGTGTGGACTTCCATGCTGGGAGCTGGCATATGGTCATATCCTGGAGCTCAACATCAATCACCGGCACACAGTGCTGAAGCAGAGGTCTGATGGTTAGAGGGAGATGCGTGATCTTCCCAACCTGCCTTGTACCCAATACTTGCAACTACTGATGTCCCAGAAGTGTCCCAGAAAAATCAGAACAGTTAGAAAGTATGTAATATACTCCAGTTTCATCCCCATCCCTATGATAACTTCTTAACGTAACTAATGGTTCTGTTAGAGATGTGTAAAAATAATATGGTTGAAAAGGTAAGTAATTCTACTGCCTAAATTTAATTCAAGGAATAAAGCTAGTTTTCATAATCCTCCTTCTTACATGGTAGGCTTAATGTTTCATGGTCTAGATCTCTCTTTGCAAGTATCTACCTATGTCCATTAACACTGCACGCTATTTTTAGTTTCCTCCCAAATAAAAGTTGAAAAATTGTTTACAAAGTAAAATCAATAATTTACATTTCCGCCGGGGCTTCTGGTGCTCAGTCATAGAAGCCCCAGCGGAAGTGTCGGGTAGTGCAGACATCCACCTGCTACCCTACTTGACACCAGGGAGTCTGGAGCATGGGGTACAAGTCTAGGGATGCATTGGTAAGTCGGGGGGGCATAAAGGGGGGTATAAGGCATATCGGAGGAGCAGAGTGGCATATTAGGCAGGCAGAGTGGCATATAGGGGTTTAAGGCATATCATAATATGTGTATTTCTTTTCAGTGAAGTATAGTTGGGAAGTAATACATGCATATATGACACGCAGACTGATTAAAATATGATGTGGGCGTGGCTCACTATACTTAGTAGTTCAACTTTCCCATCATATCATTATCACGTGTGCTCAATGTAACCATCCCAACAATCCGTAAACTAGGCAGAACTATAGACATAATTGTTAAGACATAATAAGTTATAATTAAATAACCATAATTAATCAACTTTACATGACTAGTTTGTGGAAAAACACTGCTGTTTTACTGTGTGTTACTGTTAAGTGGTATCATACAGTGGATGACTGGAACTTTGAATTCTTGTGTCTGATGCTCTATTGGCAGACCATGGAGAAAAGGTGAGGAACCAGCGAAGGAGAAAGATGTCAATGCATACACAGAAGATAGCTGTCCAAATATATATCTTCCCAATGAGCAAGAGAGACCTAGCAAGAAAATGCAGGCAACTTTCCCTAGTCCATATATAGCTACCAGAATGTCTACTGGACTTTAGGTACGGTAATATTTATATAATGACTGGATGCTTTCTGTGTTTCTTTTACATACTTAAAATAATAAATAATTATTATAACTCATACAAAGGAGTAGCATATGATATGTTTTACACATACATGTCTTATACAAACAAAGATTTAAAATAAATATTTTTATGTCCGAACAAAACAAAAATAAATATGTTTATGCCCCAACAAAACAAAAATATCTATTATTTGCTTGTTACATTCTATAGAGGCCATCCTCTAAAAATAAGAATGCATATTCACAGTCCAAAATCAATAAATGTACTAATCTGCTAGTACATATAATTTTGCTTTAGATATGCTTTGTTCTAGAGGGCATTGAAGCCCTCTGTCCAGACCCCTGTACATTATTTTTTGCGTATTATACGTGTAACACAGTATGCTCTACCTGTGTTAGAACACACTTGAAAAATCAATTTTTTCCCCCTAAATAGCACATCCTTGCTTAATGCTATAACAATGGCCTTTATTGTGGTTTCAGAGATATGAAGGGCCTGTAGACCAGAAGAATTTGTGCACGTGAAGATTTAAAACATGTTATTTTTCAAACCTTGACATAAGAAGTCTATAAATTCTTGTGGCATCTGTCCTTGAACACTGAATCTAACATCTGTTATTAGTTTCTTTGACAGGTTCCTGTGAAGAAGTTCCTTTTACCACTTTCACAGATATTTTAGGATAACAAGCTAGCAGCAGGGGAGCTTCCTGGTTTTCGTTGTCAAGCCACGGCACAAAATGAAGTAATTCATTAGTTATGCTTAAAACATGATGACGTTTTGTGCCAGAATTCCTCAAAGTATTTATTATTGAAAATTATTGAAAAATGTATTTATTGAAAATATGAAATGGTTAGGAGTCTAAAGCATGTGCACACAATATTTATGTGTAACCCCAATGATTTATGCAAGTTAATACATTATATACGTTTGTTTTCTGGACCTTTCAGATATAAACATAGACAAACTTTCAGAATGTCAATAATAAAATCATTCCAATAATAAAATGGTAATAAAATTCTATATCATTATTTTTTTTTCATATGGGTCATTTGATTATTGTATATTGCGTAAAATATAATTACCTGTGTAGGCGATTTCCATTGCTCATATAGTGGAGATTTAGCTCAGGATTGATTACACAGAAGATTTTGCAGTCATTATGAAACTCTTTGTAATCATGTGCAGTTTATTAGAACATTCATATTTTACTCTATAGGTAAAAAAAAAATCAGAAAAGAGATAAATGCTATTTTTGTATCTACTGTTGTTCCATATCTAGGACAGCCTTTTCAGTAACAAATGCACTCCTAAATTCATGTACCACATTTAACAGGAGGTAGAGGCATTACTCAAAAACAAATGTTAAATTCTTGTGAATAGCTCGAGGAAACCTACTCAGAAATCATTATTTAGCCCTGCCATGTTTTTTTTTACTGTGAAACAGCTAAAGATACTCAGTATTGTATGTATTAGAATGCAAAGGTAAACGCTAATACACATTTGCCCTGTATTTTCCAGATAATTTTCCAAATCCGGTGCCACCAGCAAAGGAAATTTCAATCATTTTCCAGAGAATACTTAAACAATCGATGCTCCACGGTATTTCATGTAATCTAAGAATTTTAGGAAGAGATCATTTTCTGACATGGCACGATAATTTGGTGCTAAAGTGCAACCAGGTGCCTGAAAGTTTAGGAAAAAAAAGCTAATCTTAGGGTTAGTAAAGCTGGACCTTCTTGGTCGCTTCTGTCTATATCCAGTGTTGTGTCACCATGGGTATGCTGTGCATTGGAGATCTGGAAGGGCTTTATCAATTTTTATGGAATTAACAAAAAAAAACATGACCTTGTATACCATCCCAAGGCAACGTAAGTAAGCTACAAAATATAAAGAATCCAGTGGCACTTTATTGCCGGGCATTTATGAAAAATAAATTCTCTTATAGGTTTCTATTTTCTAAATACACGGTATTCCCCAAACAACTGTATTAAACAAATAAATATGTGTCAGAAAGACATATTTTTGGTCCATAAAACATTATACATTTAAATGTTGGGACTTATGCACTGTACGACAATATAACAAGAAAAACTGTTTCTTCGTGAGTTTTAAATGGCTTATTTATGGTAACATTCCAAAAGTATTTTTTTTAAAATTAAATTGTGTCTTAATTTAATTTAAAAAAGGATAGAATATAAGGGGAATATAAGGATTCAGCAGATTGGTTTTAATTTTAAACTGTCTGCGTCTGATAAATCTTGTTTTAAAATCCCCTAATGTGATAAAGTAAAAGACTGATTGCTCTAGAATTAGACAATTATCAATCTGCACCTAATATATCAATTCATTTTAACTACAAAAGGGTGAAAGTAAAAAAAAAAAGTGAGGTGAAAACTCAGTAACTAAATCAGTTGACCTTTCTTACTTAAACAAACCAGTAACTTGATCTCCTTACTTGATCTTTTTCGATTGATAGATACATGAGCATTAGAATAACATCAGATCTCTGCATTCCTTTGCACCCTAAACTCCTTTCTTTACACTTACAAATATTAAACTAGCCAAAAATTTAAACAAACCGTCTAAAAATTATTGTCTGAAAATGTAGCAAGGCTGCATGAAATGTACCGATTAATCACAGTCCATAGCCACGCCACTATAACATATTGTTAGTGCAGCAGAAGTCTCCTAAACAATATTAAATCATTCCATTACATTGTCTATGTGTTGTGAAATGAAATGCTTTTGTCTCTGCATTGTCGTGAGTCTTATTTATACATTAAACGGCATAAAACTTAATTTCAAGATTAGAACCATTTACACTCATGTATTTTGTCTTTTAGTGTAATGTGAATGTGTTCTGCAGTAGCAAAAGGATGCTGGCACTGAGGAATATTTCACAGAGATTCAATTCTTTCTACAAACCAGTCCCATTTTCAAAAATAGAAGATTGTAGTTTGATTAGAACTCTAGAAAAAAAGGTACACATGGTGTGAAGGTTTGACTTATGGCTGTTCATTGCTAATCAGTTGACCTCTCCGAATAGGGGGATGGGCTAGAATCGCATTGCTGTCTTATCCGCAGATTGTTGATGAAATAGTGTGCTATTGTTTCTCATTAGCAATCAGAGAGAACTATTTGTTTTAATGTATTTGTGTGTATGTATATCATTTGCAAATACGGGACAACGGTTTTATTGTAGTTACATAGCAGTCTGATCCACAGACCATTACTATATATATATATTATATATATATAATATATATATATGTATTTATATTTATTTAATCAATTAGTTTATATATAATATATATATATATTATATATATATATATTTATTAGTTTGACTTGTAGCCTTGAGGATTGTAGTGGATGTAGAATTAGTCTGTACAATTATTTGCTACAAATGTAAATCACGAAAGGATCACAGTGTTACTGTTATAGATGATTATTAGATGCAGGTATTAGTAGTAGGTGTAACAACCAGTCATCCATTACACAATGCATTTTGGACTATTTGATTCAGTATAATGAGCGTGTCTAATTGAATCATGCGTTGTGATGTCATAGTGAGTGACCTTTTAAATACTGGTAATCGTGCTAGGTCCACTTAGTTCTTTTGGCCCTGTAGAAGTTCGGTCTAGTGAAAACATCTAGCTTTTTGATCATAAAACAAAGCAAGAATAAAGTACATACCCAGCAAACATTAATCTAAGACATAAATATTGGGGATTCCATCTCACTAAATGGCCATATATTGCTTAGCCTGCCACTATGTCAAAGTAGCCCAGGTAGGTTGTGGGTTCCCCTATTTTGTAGATTTTTTTGTGCTATGCATATTTGCAGGTTCTGACCAAACTTTAGGGTTAAGCAGCCCCTTCTGCCACACAGGTGCCTCATTATATATATTGGATGGGGAGAAAGTAGTATTTTATAATTAGCTCTGTATTTTTCGGGCAACAACACAAATATGAGTACCAGAACTTGACAGAAACATCTGGTCTTAGAAGAGAAGACACCAGCACAAATAATTACTATATCTCTAGACGAGACACAGACTGTAAATCTGTCATCATTTGAATCGAATCATGGACATCTTAAACTATTAAGGAAAATTCTGTCCTTCTCCAGTTCCATTGCGGGATAAATTCACATGGATGAACAAAATAACTGCATCTTGAAAAAGCTCTTCTTAATAGATCTTAAACCGGGTAGCACAGGATTACTCCAGCATTGAGAAGTTTTTTGAATTTGGTTAATGTCTGACATTAAACCCAGAAAAGATAAGAAATCAAACAAAAAGCTTGTTATTCCTATATCAACACAAACATGACAAAAACATTGAGAATTTGTCAGGTCAGTGATTATTCTCTTACACATTATAAACACAATTTCAGTAAGTAGGGGTAAATGATATCTTAATTGCAGTTATATATACTGAGATAAATATACCATATATGAATTAAAAGGAATGAAATTTCTCATACTCATACTCAAGAAACAACATTTTGAAAACTTTCTGTATAATTACATGCAGACTTGAGCTGTTGGACTCCTTGTAGAAGTTATTCAAGGATAAAGATGAAAATAAAATAAGTTTATGTGAAACATTTAGATAAGTGAATCTTTTTTTTTTCATATTTTATGGTTATACTAGATTAATGATATATGGAAATTTTCCCTATTGGGTCAAAATTAATATTTCTGAAACTATTTCCGTTATGTCAGGGTCTGTGGGAAACATTCTGCTGCTTTGTTCACAATCTGATTAAAATTATAAATGTAGAAATAGCAGATTCTTTCTTGATAGCCCAAGTGGTTGGCATACTGTAGCTGGCAATCTGTAACACTGTATAAGTGGGTGAATTATGTCTGTACCGTAGGACTGCTCTGAGAACTGTTCTTTAGTACAAATTTTAGGATATGCATGTTGTGTCAAGGCTTTACCTTCTATACCCAAGTTCTCCGAATTTGGTAGTAGGTGGCACTGGGTTGTATCTCAAAGTTTTGGAGACTCCCTTGCCATTTATTTGCAACAATTCAACCGAGAGTCTTTTCACAGAGTTGTAAGATCATCTGTGTGCGACCTAGGGTTGTGCACATTTGCCAAAAGTGTTGCACCTTGCCATCTATATAATCGCTAAGTCAACACCTCACCCTCACCTGTTTAGTGAGTCAGTTGGTGATCATTTGCATGCACTTTATTGTAATCTTTTATTCTATGGATTTTACCTTGGCTAGTCCATTTGCCACACTTGTATTCAGACTTGCCTGACAGTTTGACCTGTTTCCTGACTACAAATAGTCAGTGTCTTAGTGCTTTAGATTTCAGAATAAAGAAGTTAGGCTCCTTGTAGCCATGTCACATGGAGTCTTAACCAAAGGGGGACATGATCTGTATAAGAAGAAAACCTTACCTTGCAGGGTTTGCCCTTTGTTATCTATCTGCACAGTATAGACAACACTGATCCTTTTGACTACACATTTTTTGAAAGAACATTCATTCATTACACATTTCATGGTACTATATCAGAATTGTGTTTGTGACATGATAAATAAAAATATCACCATTGTCAGCTTATATAAACTGGATCTAGGGTCAGTAATGCATTAACATATGCTGATTTAATATAAAATACTACAATAGAGGAAGCTAAAATGTATTTCTGAAAATAAGTCTTGTATTTTAAAAATGGCTTTGACTTGTTATCTGAAAACAACTGAAATCCAAATTATAGTCACTGATGAGAATGCCATCAAACTATATAAATGATTCCAGAAATTAAATTTTATTACACATAAAGTATATTGTATATACTAAGTATAAACTATTTAAAGCCCATCTACTCTGCCCCGTACTTATAGCTATCATGAAAGAGTTTTTGTTATTCCAAAGTCATAGCAGTTTTCAGTGAAATAGGGTTGCAAACAATTAAAGTTTTACACTTGAATAAAAATAATTTATAGTTATCACTTTTCCCAATGCTTTAAATCAAATTGGTCTTGGCAATTATGCCACTGAAATACATATGATAATATTTGACACATTATATCTTAGCAGCCCAACAAACATTGATTGTGGAAAAAGATCAAATATTCCAGTGGCTCAGAATCAAGAATATTAATGGTATGTGGTCTAAATTGTTACAACATGTAAAATAACTTGGGAAGGAATATTCCCAATTAAGGACACTTACATGTTATTATTTAGTTTAGAATAACCAATAGAACCCCGGTGTTACTTCAACACCACCTACAGACAGTAAATATAATTACACCCTGTATTACACAAAAATATTACCAATATGTTGCTTCTTTTTAATCTTGATGGAAAATATGTTAAAAAAATGAAGGAACCGTTGAATAAAATGCAATACTTGCTTAGATCTTTTTGTACATCTGTACCATAGTAGTTTGCATAGCGGGAACACTGATATGCTATAATATACTTATACCAAAGTATGCTTATCCTCTTTCAAAACAAAATGCCTCCATTGTGTGGAAAAGTGGAAGTCCATTTGCACAATGTTGGTGTCGGCTTTTCTCACTAGCCCACAGAATGCCCTATTTACATACCGTAAGTAGAAGATAAAAAAAACTACTTGGAAAAAAGCACTCATTTAGGAATTACCATGGAGGTAACTATTTTGCCGGTTAAAATCCCTAGGGGAGAAATGACTGAAGTAACAATTCCTCTATGTTTCCTGTACTGGTAAATGCATCCCAATGTTACAAAGTGACACAAATGACCAATGACTGGGGGAAATAAGTTTTTTTCCCATGGAATTTTTCACTGGCTACAAAGTGCTACTTTCCACCGATTTTAACGATTTTAAGTGAAACGTTTCACCCACCCAACAGCATATTCTGGCCTAGGCCAACTAGGCCTAGGGCAGCAAGCCCAGGGAGGCAGCACCCCCTCAGCCAAAAAATGGCAGCAGATCTCCCCATTGGGCATTGCTGCCAGTTACAAGTGTGATTTTCCCAACCAGCCCACATTTACACTATGAAGGGCCATGTCAGTAGCAGTTAGAGGTACTGCCTTGGATCAGGCCTATGGTAGCGTAGAAGAGAATGCGTTGCTGCATCCACCTCTCTTAAGTACTTCAGTTTTAGTAGAATGCCCCTTAAACATTTAACAACACATTGTTAAACAGACTAATGTTTCTTTGTGTTTTAGTACTTCTGTTATTACTAATCATTAAGATAATAGATAAATATATGCCAAATACTTCCCATTATCCAATTTAACCCCTTGACTGCTAACGACGGCATGGTGCCGTCGCTAGCAGTCCCAGTCAGGTGCTAACGACGGCACCATGCCGTCACTAGCACTCTCCTACCTTGATGGAGGTCTGTGGACCCCCATCACCACCTATCCCGGTGATCTGCCCCTCATATTGAAGGGCATCACTGGGACCACCCGATCCGGCCGGTGACGTCGCGCGTAATGACGCGATGACGTCACCGCGCAACTTTATTGAAAACTGACAATTGTCAGTTTTCACGGTATGGGGGCATGCTGCTTAGATGCCTGTATCTCAGGCATCTAAGCAGCTACAGACCTCCAACATATACTGTTGGAAAGGTAATCGCCTCACCTTTCCAACGGTATAATGTTTGTAAAAAAAGAATAAAAAGTATTATGTTAAAAAAATAAAAATGTACACAAAAAGTAAAAAAAATGATTTGGGGGTCTCTAAAGGCAGATAAATAAAGATCAAAATTGCCTAGAGACCCCCAAATTAAATTATCTAAACATAAACTGGTTTAACTTTAAAAAAAAAAAAGTTTAAGTATTCTAGCTAAATGATCACTGTGGTAGCCAATGTTACCACAGTGATCATATAGCTATAAAAAGTCACATTCCCTTTTTAAAAATGGCCGATACTAAATTTTAACCCCATGATCCCTTTGATCATGGGGTTAAATTTAGCCAATGGTAGAGGAAGGCAATTTTTGAAATCCTGATGAACTGCAAATATTATTAAAATCAGCCGTTTAGCCTGTAGTACGTAAGTTAACCATGTCATCCCTGGAGCCCCTTGCATTTTTACTGCAAAACTTATTTTTGCTGTAAAAGTGATTTTTTTTTTCTCCCTTTACGATCATTTCTTTGGGATTGTAAGGGGAAAGAATGGTGTGTGTGCTTCTGTGAGTGAATGTATGGAAAGTATGGTGTGTGCTTCTGCGAGTGAATGGAGATATGAAAAGCGTGTGAATGGTCAGTAATTAGGGTTGTAGCCTTGACATGGCATTACTGCTCACGTAAGAAGTTAAATTATGGCACAAAAAGTACATATTTTCAAAAACTACACCCCTCGGCGCATCAAATGAGGGGCTGCGTGTGTTTCTAGTACAAACCTGCAGTGCGCAAGACACAAATGAACATGTCGCTATGGTTAGAAAAAACATATTTTCTAGCCAAAGCGACATATTCCGTCATTATTTGTGAACTCAACTTTTGTCCTAGAAATACATGTAGCCCCTCATTTGAAGCTCCAAGGGGTGTAGTTTCTTGAAATGTGTACTTTATGTACCCTAATTTAACTCCCCAGATGTCTACACCACCTTAACTTCCGATATGGCAGATTGGAGAATCTTGTTAAAAAATTGTCTTAAAACATTTAGGGGTGATGGCTGCATTTAGACAGCTCTAGACAGCTGGGAAGTTAAATTATGGTACCTAAAGTAAATCTTTTCAGAAACTACACCCCTTGGTGCATCAAATGAGGGGCTGCATGTATTTCTAGGACAAACCTGGAGTGCGCAAGACATAAATGAACTTGTCGCTTTTAATTTTATTTATTTTTATTTTTATTAGTGTGATATTCACTTATTTGTTGTGCAAGTCAGATTTGTGATGCAAATACAAATAAGACCTCATTTGTTGCGGCTGGGGGTGTAGTTTCTAAAAATATATAGTTTTGTTGGCATATTTTAACATCCCGGGCAGCTAGAGCTGTTTAATTGACGCAGCCATGCATTAAATTTAAAGATGTCTTTTGTGATAGTCTAATAAAT
>VKOC01000001.1:10398497-10441530 GCA_009364415.1 Spea multiplicata
CATGCACATACATGCTCACACACACATACATACATACATATGCATGCATGCTTACAAACACTTATACACTTTCCCTCCTCCCCCCTTATAATCTCCCCTCTTCCCTTACTCACCCCTTTAGCTCAGCTACAAGTTCCTTTACTGCGTGAGCAGTATCATGTTCAACCGCGGAGTCATGTGACCTCGTGTTACGTGACCCTGCTCTATTCCTGCCTACCTAGGCCAGTTCAAGCATTAATAGATGGCGCACTTCCCTTTATTTGGGGCCAATTAGAAGCAGAGCTATGATCTCCCAAATGGGCCCTTATGGAGACTTTGGGACGAAAGTATGCTGTACAAAGACAAAGATAATGTACAAATGGCTCTATAAGTGGTCAAATAGCTAACGCAGCCCTGTAAATCTATTCAGTTCATCTAAATCTAAAGGGCTCACTAAAAGACCAATGAGCACTAAACTTAATGAAACCTAACCGTTTCTTTAATAAATGAAGGAAAAACACTGTCAGTGAGAAGTATAAATACACTGCTAGTGAGCTATCCCTATTGAAGCCCCAAGTAAAAAAAAAACATAAAAGCTGTAAACTACTCCACTAAAGGAAAGACCAGATTTGCATTTTACCGTATAGTCGGCTTGGTCAGAGGTACAAACAAACCATAAGAAATCCCTGTGGCAGGGACAGAGAGCTGCCTACCTGGCCATTTATTGTTTGACCAAGGAGGTTGTTCTCATGAATGAAATCAAGTAACGGCACTATCATGAGTTGAATTTTTCTTGAAATTACTTACGTTTGTTTTGCGTCATTTTTATTATGTTTATTTTCTCTTTAATGGGAACATAAATCATCAAACTAAGGGTATAACAACAGAGACTTGCTGTGCCCCTGGTAATGTTAACCTCAATTGAATTTGACAATCAGGAAAGGACCCTAAAATTCACTACCTCTACTAGGCTTTTGAATTGGAACAGTTATCATGCTATTTCTTTACAAGGCAATATCCCAATTGGCCAATATCTTTGTTCATGGCGTAACTGTACTGATTTTAATAATTTTAAAAAGGAGGGAGATTTATTGATATCAAGATTTTGGTCTAAGGGCTACCCTCATAAATGGTTGACATACAATAGGTCCGTTAATGCAAATAGGTCTGATTTAATTTTGAATGTGACACAAATCACATTTGACTTTACAGCTATTTTGGCCTATTATTTCTACTGAATCCCTACTCAAGTCCATTACAGCTAGACATGCTTCAGATTTGAAAAAGTCTACATTTATCAATAGTATGTCCAAAGAGACTTGTGCATTCATTTTTTACAAACTTTATTTTTAATGCACATTAAAAACATTTGCAAGACGAAAATGAATGTTAAAAGTGCTAAAAGTTTGGATTTCTTAATTTGTTGCCACTTGTAGCTGCCATTGCTAGCCATTTTAGTTCTGTTACAAGCCGTTTTGGCGGTCCTTGATGAGGTAAAGTGAGAGGGAGTGTGTTTACGAGGGTACATATTAATGACTGAATGGTAGAAGTAGCCAAAAAAACTGCAGCTTCAGGGACATGGACAGAAGTTTCTTTGGTCTCCCCAACCCTTCCCTGCTGCCCGATTGCTCCATTAAGAGCGATTACGGCATTGCACAGGTTAATATTTTTCCCCACGAGCTTGTGGGGACCAAATATCAGTTAACACTGTGCTCCATAGGAGCATCAGCATTGAAAGAGTCAATTGGTATGAATTAAGTATCTGCAGCAGTTAAAAAGTGGGCTGATGATGATCAGATCACTATGGCAGCCCCTGGATGACCCTGCCCTAGAAAGAGAGAAGGGTCATCTAAAGTAATAGTGAAAACAAAACACAAATTATTCATTAAAAAATACATAATTATTACCTAATCACTTGTCAGTGACATCTTACTGATGCCTCCCTGATCCCTGATCAATGTCAGTGGCCTAAACTTGTCACTTACAAGTAATCTGATAAAAAAATATTTTAAAAAGTTTCAAAATTGAAATGCGCTTGTTCCAGTTTTGACTCCACAATATCAGAGAAACATGACTTATCTATGGGTGTGGGGTATTGCTGTACTCGGGGGTTGTTACTGAACACAAATCAAGACCTGTTTTGTTCTTTCACATATCCACTTTGGAAGGCGCTGCTGTGGAATCAGCTGAATGGGAAACAAATGACTAAAATACTGTGCTTGGATAGAATGGGTTTGTGAAAAATAAAATTTTACTGCAATGTTTAGGACAGACTAGCACTAAAATGGTTAAATTAAAATTGCTAAAATTCCCCTAGTAAAATACTTTGGGATGTCAACTTACAAAAAATATATACTTTTGTTTAGCAGTTTTTCTTTGTCGCTATACAACATTTTAAAAAAATCTTGTCTAAAAACAGAGATGCGCGTCATTCATATTTAACCCCTTAATGACAATACTGTTTCTTACTTGTAGTATATTGTGGGGCAATGGCTCTTTTAACATTTTAAAGTGTTGCTAGGATTTAGCTGTGGTTTTGCTTCTCATTTGTCGTGCTCCCAAACATATTATTATTGGTTTTTTCAGGACAAACAGGGCTTTCTTTAGATACCATTATTTTTATCATATCATCATTTTTTTCTATAAAAAAAAGATAAAATATGGTGATTTTTTTTGTTAAAAAATTGCTTTTTCTCACTTTTTTAAACAAAAACTTTTTTCTTATCTGCAAAAACTAATGAAAAAACCTGCTAAATATGTAAGTAGCTACTTTGTCCTGAGTTTAGAAATACCCAATGTTTTTATGTTTTTATCCTTTTTTTCTGCACGTTATGGGGCAATAAGTACCAGTAGCGTTTTGCTATTTCAAAACCATTTTTTCCCATAAGCTGGTCATTCTGCCCCATGTGCTATTTCGGGTATCTTTAAAGCCAGCCAATTAAATTTACCCCATCAAACCATATATTTTTAAAAACTAGACATCCCAAGATATTTCAAATGCTGGTATTAACCATTTCCATGCTCTAGTTCTACCATCAGCCTTTTTTCACACACATTGTACTCCAGGTATAAATTTACAGATCCTGGTATATGCCACTGCCAATATGTGTTCAGCAACATCTCCTGAGCACAGTGATACCCCACATGCATGGGTTTGTTAGGTTGTTTGGGGACTTAAAGGCAGGGCCGGCCCTACAATGGAGCCGACTGGGGCAATTGCCCCAGGCGGCACTTTGAAGGGCGGCACTTTGCCGCCCAAGACTTTTTTTTTTTTTGAAGCGGAGGAGATAGAGAGGTGCGCCGAATGGTTTTCGCTTACCCGCTCGGCGCCCCTCTCTCTCTCTCCTCTGCGGCGAGTCTCCCCGTTTGGTCTCGGTGCCGGCTTGTAATGCTGAGCGCCAGAAGTGACGTCAGTTTCCGGCGCTCAGTATTACAAGCCGGCACCGTGGCAGAGCAGGGAGACTCGCCGCAGGAATGTTTAAAGGTAAGTACCAGGGGGTGGGTGGGTAGATAATGGCGTCGGCGAAGTTTAAAATGCCGCCCCCGGCCTCGGCAGGGGGGGCGGCATTTT
Source organism: Spea multiplicata (assembly GCA_009364415.1). NCBI lineage: Eukaryota > Metazoa > Chordata > Amphibia > Anura > Pelobatidae > Spea > Spea multiplicata. Next base: position 10,402,048 of record VKOC01000001.1, read on the forward strand.
AAACTTCGCCCCAGGCGGCATTACGTCTCGGGCCGGCCCTGCTTAAAGGCCCTTTTTGAGAGGTCTGCATTTTTCAAATTGGAATTTTGACATGTCAAAAAGTCTGCCCACATATCCTATTTTGGGTATCTTTGAAGCCAGCCAATATTTACCCTATAAAACCAAATATTTTTGAAAACTAGACACCCATAGGTATTTGAAATGCTGGTATTTGAACCCTTTCCATGCACTAATTTTACCACCAGCCTTTGTGAAACTTTATGGTAGTCATTTTTTTAGTATTTTTTTCACACACGTTGTACTTCAGGTATAAATTTACCGCTTCTGGTATATGTCCGTGTCAAACAACACCCCAATATGTGTTAAGCAACATCTCCTGAGCGCAGTGATACCCATGCATGGGTTTGTTGGGTTATTTGTGACGTAAAAGGCCACCTTTGTGAGGTGTGTATTTTTTTGCCATTTAGACATCTGATCCTACTGCCCGCATGTCCCATATTTGGGACATCTTTGAACCCGGCCAATTCAATTTACCCCATCAAATCATACATTTCATACAACTAGACACCCTATGGGCATTTATACTGCCAATATTTTAACTCTTTTCATGCAGGAATTTTTGTGAAGATAAAGAATTGTAGGACTTGCTCATAAAAAACGTATTTATTTTTCTTTGGTGACAGTGGGGATTTTTACATGTTACCATATTTTTTTTAAAACATTTTTGAACATTAAGTTTTTTTTGTTTAAAATATTTTTTTTCCATTTTTTTTTACTTATCACACTGATTAGTGAGCTGGGCTTCATTGACCTTGCATGGTTGGATGCAGTATCTGCATTCAACCTGCAGGAGGAGCTCGAGAGTTCTCAAGAGGGTCTGGAAATCATTTTTTTTCTATTGTTGATTCCATCTTGTGAATGACGGCAACATCATTTACATGATGGCACTTGTGGTTTCTCTTCGGAGCAATCACAAGGCTATCGGGGTAAGGGGGTTGTGTTGCTACATGCTTCGATATCGAGGGATAACCCTGTAAGTGCCAAAATAAATGAAAATACCAGCCGTATGAGCTGTTTCTAAAAACAGGATGAGTACCTAAATACACTTTTGGAGTTATTTTTTCCATTTGCACTGGTTATATATATATATATATATAGTATAATATATAGTATATATATATATATATAATATATATATAATATATATATATATACAGTATCTCACAAAAATGAGTACACCCCAAGCATGGTGGTGGGAATGTTATGGTCTGGGCCTGCATGATTGCTGCCGGCACTGGGGAGCTACAGTTTATTGAGGGAACCATGAATGCCAACATGTACTTTGACATACTGAAGCAGAGCATGATCCCCTCCCTTCAGAAACATGGCCGCAGGGCAGTATTCCAACATGATAACGACCCCAAACACACCTCCAAGACGACCACTGCCATGCTAAAGAAGCTGAGGGTAAAGGTGATGGACTGACCAAGCATGTCTCCAGACCTAAACCCTATTGAGCATCTGTGGGGCATCCTTAAACAGAAGGTGGGGGAGCGCAAGGTAGCTAACATCCACCTGCACCGTGATGTCGTCATGGAGGAGTGGAAGAGGTCTCCAGTGGCAACCTGTGAAGCTCTTGTGAACTCCATGCCAAAGAGGGTTAAGGCAGTGATGGAAAATAATGTTGGCCACACAAAATATTGACACTTTGGGCCCAATTTGGACATTTCCACTTAGGGGTGTACTCACGTTTGTTGTCAAGGTTTAGACATTAATGGCTGCGTTGAGTTATTTTGATGGGAAAACCAAATTGACACTGTTATACAGGCTGTGCACTCACTACTTGTATCTTGTGAGATCCTGTATGAATATAGTTTTTATAGGTGAAACTATGAAAATATTTCCTTTTTTCCTATTTTTTCCCACATTTTGATAGATTTTTCATACTAAATGATGGAAACGTACCTCCTACCACAGGTGATGTGCATAAATTTCAGCTATCTGGATTACCAAGTGTCTCACTACCTGGTGCTTTATCTGTTGTTTATTTATCTTACAGTGACTTGTTCAAAGCCTTTTATGTTTAATTTGCTGTCTTTTACTAATGTCAGCCCAGTATATTTGTGGATATGTCATCTACTAATTAATTCACTATTGGAAAGTATGAAAGTATATGCACCATGCTGGCAAAATTACTACCACATGTATATAGATTGATTATACCTTAACACTGATGTGGTATCATGTGGATTTCATGTACACGGCACTCTCCATTGCATTCCCAAGGCAACCATATTTGCAGTTTCATCCCTGAATCATTTAGAGATAAATGATGTAACTGTTAAAATAAATTAAAATGTTTGCATAGTGTATATGTGACATTTTACACTCTATCATATAAGGCCTTGGCATTTGTAGGACAACTTTCAACCACCTATTTATTAAGATGTTTCATATGTTCCACATTTCATTACATTATTTCTCCCATTATTATTTCTCCCATTTTTAACGAGAATGGATTACAGTTAGTCAATAAGGAAGTTTACAGTAAATAATACCATTTAATGTATAATACATTTTGCACCTGCAATCATGAGGCTATTTCCAGTAGTAAAATGCTAAACTCTATGACTCCTTAGCTATTGGAAATGAACATGATTGACTGAATGAAAGAGAATAACAATATGTATTTGTTATACAATCTGGAAATGAATATGCTACATTACACAATAATAAAGTACCTTTTACAACTTCCAGCTGTTGGTAATGAACATTGTGTACTTTCCAATGAGTATTTCGATACAAATCCAGCTGTTTGTAATGAATATGCTACTTTGGACAATGATACAGAGTAGCTATTTATATTACTGTATATTCCTAGAGCTGTCATTGAACAAGGACACTTAACAGTGATACAGAGTAACTCAATACACTTCCAGCTGGTTGTAACAAGAACGTCAGAGGACTACTTATAACGAACATGGAGCACTGTAGAAAGATATCAATGAAAGATGAGTTTATCATTATCTTTTATTTGGGACTTTAGTTTTCCAGGTGTAGACTGGAGAAACCAAAGAACTTGGTCATCCAGAAGTACAGACATCATCCTTAATTCTTTGTACTTATTTTCCTTAGGCAACTGGTAGAAGAGCAAACAAGGAAGGAGGCGGTGCTAGGTTTAGGATTTAAAAATGGAGACTTGATATTGGCTGTCACTGAATGTATGTGTTTGTGCTCCTCAATGTGGTTGAACACCTTATGGACCCGGCTATTTTTTTAATTTTGTACCCTTTGTGACGGAGGCTGCTTTATTGCTTCTGCAATAATTGTGTTTAGCTGTAGTGTTCTTCTTTCTCATTGGGTGTACCTGTATAACTTATATATTGTTTTTTAGGACAAAAAGGGATTTCTTTAGATACCATTATTTTGATCATATCATTTAATTTACTGTACTATAAAAATAATAAAATCTGGTTAACATTTAAAGAAAATGACATTTTAATGACATTTATCTAAAAACATTTTTACTCATTTACAAAAACTAATGGAAACATTTGCTAAATAGATTCTAATATCTGTGCTGAGTTTAGAAACTAAATGTTTTAAAGGTTTTTTTTGCAAAGCATAAAAGTACAAGTAGCATATTGCCATTTATTTTTCTAATCTGGTTATCCTGCGCCTGAGTCCTAATTTGGGACATCTTTGAAGCCAGCCAAGTCAATATCAACAATTTACTTGCACTAATTCTGCCACAGATATAACCTGGTGGGAACTTCCGGCAAAATTGCTGCACAAGTGACATCTTCTCCCTGATCCTCCAACTGGGGGAGAGCACATCACTGAAAGTGCCCCCAGTTTTGCGGGAGTTCCCACCACATTATGTCTCTGGAGATCTGGATAAAGATAGAAGATAGCAGATTCATTGGACAAGGGAGACACTCTGGGTTTTTTGGGAATGTCCACCTGGGATCAAAAGGCTAAATCCATGAAATTACCAGCAGCTCCAAAATCCAGAAACGCCTTTGTTTCTATGAATCCAGTGGACTAGGTCAGCTGGATCAATCATGAAAGTTAGTAGGGAGTTTCAATAATCCAGGCGGGATATCACAAGGGAGTGGATTAGTAATTTGGTGGTGTCTTGCGTGAGGAAAGGGCGGATTCGAGAGATGTTTTTTAGTTGGAGGCGGCAGGATTTGGTGAGGGACTGGATGTACTCAGGAGATGTTGCTGAACACATATTGGTGTGTTGTTTGACAGCGACAATTTAAACAATTTGCACTTCTCAAATGTGGCCTTTTAGTTCCTAAACAACCTAACAAATCCATACAGGGGGTATAGCTGTACACAGGAGATGTTGCTGAACATATATTGTGGTGTGGTTTGGCTGTGGCATATACCAGGAGCTATGAATTCATACCTAATGTAAAGTGTGTGTGTGTGTGAATTTTTTTTTTATAAAAGTTGGTAGTAAAATGTGTGCATGGGAATATTTAAAATACCAGCACTTGAAACACCCTGGGGTGTCTAGTTTTTTAAAATATATGATTTCATTACCAGCTTCAAAAATATATGATTTTCATTGACCAGCTTCAAAGATATCCCAAATAGAACATGGGGTAGAATTTTCAACTTGTCAAAATTTCAATATGAAAAACGCACACTTCCCAAATGTGGCCTTTATTACCCAAAGAAACCGACAAGCCCATACATATTGGGTGTTTTTTGGCATATTTCAGCAGCAGTAAATTCACACCAAAAGTACAACGTGTGTGTGGAAAAAGGGTTAATTTTCAAACATATATGGTTTGATGAGGTAAATTGAACTGTCCGACTTCAAAGATGTCCCAAATAGGACATGGGGCAGTATGACCAGATTTGAAAAAAATAGGAATATGCTACCTGTACTTATTGCCCTAAAACTTGTAAAAAAAAAAAAAAACCTTCAATATTTGTAACATAAGGATAAATATTAGAATCTTTAGTAGGTTTTTTCATCAGCTTTTGCAGATAAGTAAAATATTTTTCACCATATTTTATATATTTTTAAATTAATTAATAATTTGATATGATCATAAAATAAAGTATCCAAAGAAACCCTTTCTCGTGTGGGTATAGTACATGAGAAAGAAGAATATTGCAGCAGAACCGCAGAAATGTTAAAACAGCCATTGTCATGAAGGGTACAAAAACCCCTAAGTCCTTAAGAGATTCAATTCAAGTGTGATGGGGTCCACATATAGGATGCACCCCTGGTGCCTGATCATGGGCTAATACTGCCAATCCCTATTTGCAATATATTTTCTTAACCATCTTATAAACCCATTGAACCCTAGTGCAAAATTGACATGTTGGAATCATTTGCATCCCTTAGTTAAATATCTAACAAGGTCAGAATATTTAATTCTCCCATAGGCCAGATGTTTTCGTAAGCACAATCAAAAAGCGCTTGCTAATACAAACAGGTTGTGAAAATTTAACCAGTCTCAACATGTGGGAAAAAGGATTTCATCACTGGAGCCCTCCATACTTAATCAGGTTGAACATATGGAATGTCACAATGTACTAATGGAGGTTGAAAATACTTCTGGTTATTGATTCAGTGAGATAACAAATTACCGGTTACCTTTTTGACAGTAAAAAAAGGAAAAGCACACATGATCAAATCTACCATATATAGGAATTTCAGTGATAGAGCAGGTCCAGTAGGTAGCAGAACTGCAGAATTAGAAATGCAAAGTTAACTTAAAATATTAGAACACTTGGATAGTTCAGCTGGGAGTTTATATAGACAAACCACTGAGCTGTGTTTCTTGTTAGTGCGTAGGGGCATGCAACATTCACATGGAGTGACTCAAAGGTATATTGTGCTCCTGTGACCTTTTGCCACAGAGCATGCAATACAGACATGCCCATAATTACTGTTCATGCAGGTGCTACCACTGGGATATCATCTAAGGTAGTATATCTTGTATAGTAGCTGACCTTTACTATGCTGCAGGCACCTTTGGCCTATCACTTTTTTTTATTTTATTTTGCTGGCATAACTGACATTTTCAGAATAAACTGTTTGTTCTATCTAAAAACATACTTCGTGATAAGCCTATTATCCTATTACTCTTGCTTTCATTTAGATTGGTTTATTGTTATAACAAATTACAAATGCATTCAACTCACAGCGGATCCGGCAAGCACTGTTAGAGGCACGAGCAGTGTCACGGCTCACACACAGCTGTCATCCTGCCTCAGGGAACATTCATGTGATAGATGATGCCACTCTGCATTAAGCTCTTATACCAAACTAAGTAGAGCCTGAGAGACTGTACAGATTTGTAAGGAAAAAATAATTTAAAGTTATGATAACCCAAAGACAATTCTGAAGCATTACAAGGTATTAGCATTCTTGTATGTTAGCTAATAGTCATGATGCTAACATTATGATTGGGATCTATCAAAATGATAATTTTGGGAAGTCCACTAAGCAAATAGTATTTTAGAAGGGACATGACTATTTTATTTTTAATAAGATTAGGGATGCAGGTTATTCACTTGCACATGTGTTCTGTTATTTGTCTACTTGCCCACCACAAAAAGAGATAGCGATCCCTTTTTGTTTATTGTATTTTGTTTTGGTGTCCCAATGGTTTTCTGGTTTCAAAAAAGTTGCGTTTTTTTTGTAAATTTTTTAGTTCCATTTTTTAACAATAATACAAAATCAAGACAGAAGTATTAACATTAAGTCAAGCCCAGTTCAAAAAGTTACATGGTTCAACGCTAGGGGAAAAAAGGAAAACAAAAATAAAAATAAAAAGAACACCAAGAAGGCTATAAAGTAATAGCTGTATTCTTAATTTCAATTTGATACATTGTTATGTATTATGTTTATATGTGCCACAAACATCAACTTATCATTTCTAGTTGTATGTCTTTCAGGTCAGCGACACCAAAACAAGAATACAAAGAAATCAAATAGAGCAATACAAAAAGAAAAATAACTAACAACGCCCCAGTTGGCTTTCACTTAGGGGTCCATAAGCCCAGATGATGACCTATGTGATTGTTAGAGGTGACCAACCACCAATGGTTCCGGTGGAATATGAGATAGCATGTTGAAAGATTGCTTAATAAATGGTTGTTAGTTTAATTAAAAAAACATGTATGTGTCTCTTTCTGTAAACTAGCATCTATACAAGCTATTTGGAACTCAAAGAAAAGTTTACTATGTAGTAGCCCCATGGAGTGGGGGATATAGGGTAAATGCATAGGGAGAATTCTGCAGAATCCCCATGGATTTGTAAAGGGGTCACCATGAAATTGAAAGGGGCCTTTGAGCTGTCATATGCGTTAACATGCACGTAATGGCTGCATATAATGGCTGGAGAGTCCCTTTAAATAAAAGTAAGCGGGTTTCTACCTTATACCCATATAAAATACATATGGGCTGGTCAGCGGGCACATGAAAACTGTAAAATGTACCCCCTTTAAATACCCGCTAGGCCCTTCAGTCTGGGCCTTGTCATTTGCAGTGTAAGCAGCCTACTGCTGTGGCTCTGTATCCTGGTCCTGTACATCCCCTAGCAGCTTCCTAACTGATCTACAGGTTCTGACCAGGCTTGTTTGTGACCATGATTGCTTATGCCCATAGCCCCAGGTCCAACAACCATCCAATAACAAGATTACCCCCCAAAACACAGGACACCATTAGTAGGGTAGGGATTTTGGCCACAGCCAATATAAACATTTCCCATGCCAGCAGTACCACACATAACTGCATCCTGAAATAACCTACCAGGTGTTAAGCCCAACAGGCAGATAATTACTACAACAAGCCAAGAGTCTGCAACGTCTGCAAGCTTGCTGATGACAAAGGGAAAGAGGTAAGCTTCACCTCAGGCCCCCAATGTAACCCTTATAGTTGCAACAATGACAATGGACTCTGACTTCAGCCAGTAGTCATGACCCCTTTCCCTGTTGTTCCAGGGGGACTGGATACCTAATTTGGTTTGTTGACTGTGTCCTTTTGTTACAGACATGGCTTGTTTTACCTTGTTCCTCTATACCAGATTTGGCTTGATGATTGTGTATGTTACAGCTTGCTTGAGGGTTTCCTGCCATGTGCCCTGCCTGTGAACTTCCTGCCATGTGCTCTGCCTGATGGTTTCCAATCCCCCGCCAGCTTGACTACAGAGAACAGGCCCCTTCCAGTCCAGCTGCAGAGTCCTGTCTGAGGTGTCATCCAACCACAGCATTCCTCAGAAGACTTCAGTTGTGTTCCCAGCCACATCACCCTGTCAAGAGACTTTCCAACCCATTTGTTACCTACATCCTGTGTCCTATTTGTGCCTTGTTTTGTTGTATAAACCAGTCCTGTTTGTATTACCCGATCAGTCAGTAGACTCTAATATAGACTGCTTGATAAATATACACCCTTGTGTGTGTTTTCTTCTAGACTGTCTGTACCTGTCCATCCGGTACCGTAAATTTTGGAGTACAGACAAATCCCCAGGTATCACCTGGAACAGGGCTCCTACCTGACCTGCTTACCTGAGTCCTGACAATTCTCTTGCACCCCTCATTCTTTTACATAGATGGTATTTTTATTATCTTGTAAACCAGCCTTGTGTGTGACTCCCTTTCCTTGACTGTACTTATATGATTGCCGTTATCCATTGGGGGGTATCCCCTGCAACTGGGCCCCTATCCAACCTGCTGACAACTATACACTTACACCCCCATAGACACTTACACTTAACATTGTATACTGAAACACCACACTGTACACTAACATACACTTACTCTAACACTATACTGTACACTAACACACAACACAGTTTAACACTGTCACACTCCAAAAACACACATACTCACAGACTGTGCACTGACACACTCATTCTAATACTGCACACAATCTAGCATTGTACACTAACACATGCACTCATTGCAGCACTGGCACTTCCCTCTCACACACACTATATGCTGACACACACATTCTAACACTGTACACTGACATACCTTAAACAGTTAAACTTGTACACTGTTATTGCCACACACACTTATTCTAACACAGCATATTGACACACACAGATAATTTAACCCTATACACCGTGTCACAAACCTCAATGCTCCTCTTCACCAGAGTACCCATTTCTAGCAGGTTCACTACCAGCTGCTCAAACCACCACTCTGTGTATCCACTTCCCAGTCAACTTTATTGCATCCCCAGTGGATGTGACAGTACACACCTCTATATGATCTGATATGAGACATAAGAAACAATAAAGTAACCTTTGGCACTTTAGAGGTTGTGTCCTACAATCCCTATTATGCCCATGCTGGTGTTATGCATAGCCCCCGTCAGCATATAGCTAGCCAGACATAGATATGTGACAGTGCATCTCATTGTGAGCATAGGCATATAGTGATCCCGACACTGATGGTTGTACTGCATAACTCCCATCAATATGTATTGAGACCGACAATAATAGTGGTACAGGATAACTCCCATCATTATATAGCAAGCTAGACACTGACAATCATACAGCATAACTCCTATCATTACATAGTGATCCAGGCAAACAGTGGTACAAAATGACTCCTCCCATTTTTATATATATATATATCCAGACACAGACGGTGGTACAGCATTACTTATATAATGACAAAGTGATTGTCAGGATTCCACCCTGCTAGCCCGGACCATGCATAATTATTTTGTTATAATGCTGATTTGCTACCACTAGTGGCCACCCTCCCCCTCTGGAAAGCTCAGGATCAGATAACCAGGTACAGCTGAGTCGGATCACCTGAGTGGAATGGCCAATATAAACCTGCCGTGCCCTTTAGTCAGGACATGCTCAACACCCAGGTGAGTGCAGTCGCCCTGCACCAGGCCCTGTCCATCTCCGCTACTGCGCAATAACTCCTGCACTCCATCTTTGGGCGCTCTGGGTCATTACAGTCGTCTGTATGGACCCAGTTCCTGACAGATTTAGTATAACGCCTTTTAAATATCAAGCCGGACACAGATGGTGGTACTGCAAGGCTCCCATAACTATTTACTGATTCAAACATTTATAGTGGTACACCCATCACTATATACTGAGCCAGACATTAACGGTGCATCATCATAATTTTTGTTTGCATCTTTGCTTTTTCACTCTTATTCACACGCTCTCTTTCAATCACTCTCTAATGCTCTCTCACACTATTTTACATTCTCACTCTTTTTCATGCTTTCTGGTACTCTCTCACGAACTCTCACTCACACCTAAACTCTCATTAGGGCTGTCTCACACTCTCACTCACTCTCTTACACCATCACGCATTCTTATTCATGCTCTCTCACTCTGACGCTCTTACATTCTCACTCACATACTCTTGCACATGTTCTCTCCCACACTCTCTCTCTTCATTCTCACTCTTATTCATACTCTCTCACAATGTCACTCTTATTCATGTCCTCTCACTTTTATTCATGCTCTCTGATGTTCTCTCATACTACTATCTCATGATGTCACATATACACTGTCACTCACACTCTCTCACTCTCTCTCAAAATCTTATTCATGCTCTCACACAAACGTACTCTTATGCATGCTCTCTCATGCTTTCACTCAAACTCTCACTCTTATTCACGGTCTCTAACACTCTGTCATGCTCCTACACATGTTCACACTCATGCTCTTACACTCTCTCACTACTGTCTCCCTAACTTCTTTACTGACTGCTTCCATGTCCTTGTCTCCTTTACTGCAGCTCCACTTCTTCTTTTGCATCTTCTTCTTCTGTCATCTTTCTTTTGTCCCTGGTAACAGGTCTGCCGACCTCACGGAGCACTTTCTCAAAAGGACTGAAGAGGTTGTCCGTGGAGGCTCTGCCCCTTTGAAAAACCACTCCAGAAGGCCTGGTCATGAGGAAATAGACACATGCGCATGCAAGATACAACTTCACCGAGCCACGAAGACTCAGTAAAGCTTGTTGGAGGGCTACCACCACTGCCAATCTCTTCAGTGGTGAAGAGAGGTGAGAGATGCATAAGCCGGGACAGATGCTGGGACAACGTCCCAAAAACCGGGAATGTCCTGGTAAAATTGGGACAGTGAGCAAGTATGGGGTGTGTGTGACTTCCATAGTGAGTGCCGAGAAGTCATACCCCAGCACTCAGCAATAATCGTTGGCATATATTGGAATGTTGAAACAGAGGCCTGAAGGAACAGAACTCGAGCTCCTTTAATTTTGGAAAGGGTAAGGAAATGTGATTTACCCAACCGACCCTTCAACATACACCTGCAACTGCCGATTTCCTTGGACACTGACAGTATCAGGACAAGCTCCCAAATCCTGGGATGACGTCCCAGGAAAAACGGGACAGTTGGCAACTATCCCACCAACCATAAAGTGCCAGGGCGGCATCGTCATTCCCAGTCTGGCCCAAGTAGTTCAGAGCAGCTGTATACTGTTACTTTGCATTGCACTGGCAACATTTACAGATCTAGCCATTTACAGAGTTGGGGCCTCTGGAGCTTTCATCTTATCTGTGGTTTCTTTTAATTGCTTGTTCATATCACTTGTTTCATGACTATTCAGCCACTTCACATAAACATTTTCATGCATCATCATAAGCCTTTGCAAACACGGTTGCTACAACTTCACATGACATTTAAAATACTAAAAGGATTAAAAAGACAGTTTACATTTGCCTCATCTCTTTATTGTTTTCTGTAACAGAATACATGTTCACCGTGCCCTTCTATAATAAACAAAAAAAAATGTTTTCACTTTATCCTCAGCTAAATTTCAATACCCTCCACAAGGTAAGCGGTGCATCCTGCCCTCCAAAATTCTTGTCAGTATGCAGATCTTAAATGGACGCTTCAGTGCCCGTATGCAGCCCTGCAAACGAATTTATAATGCTATGTAGTTTTTTTTTTTTAATGTATTCACTCCATTACGCAAGACCAGCTTTTGTTCCTCAGATAAAAGTAATAGTGCCCTTGGGAATCTTTTTTTCTGAATACCTTTTAAGCATACATCTCATAATCACTACTAAAGAATTTCTATGCAATATTGAAATCAATTAAAATGTACAGCACAAACAGAAAACGTTTAAATGCAGAACACTATATCCAAATACATCTAATGCACTCTTAACAATTTGTCAAGTCTCAGTCAACAGATAACCTATTATTTAAAATAGTGCACTAAATGTGTTTATAACACTGAATGGCTATTGGCCTTATATTTTCAATGATTTGGAGACAAGTATTTCTCAACCAAAATGTCACTACGGAAAATAGGTAGATTAGTCACAAAACAACCCTGTTAGCTAATTAGGTGGGGGCCCAGGCAATGTACTATGAAAAACATTATAGGGTCGTGCATGGTGATTGTGGACCTATGATGATAATAATAAGACTTGGGCGCTGGCGGAAAATTCATGTTCATTTTCGTGTTCCGGGGAAAGAAATGTTTTACAGTTTTACAAAATTTGTCCCTCTCCGTGTTCGATTCTGACAAAATTGGTCCAGTTATTTAATTTAAGGAAATCCCATTCATCTGCCCTATTGCCATGGAGACAAGAAATAAACAAGTAGAATAAGTTGAATAGGAAATTTGAGACCAATGGATGGAAGAAAGAGGGTCAGAATTAGCCTAGAGTTATAGAGTTAAGGTTAAGCATAGTAGTGGACTGGTTAAATGATCTTAATTTTTAATAGGTGTTATTAATGAAATAAAATCAATTCTTGAAATATCAAAACTTTAGAGAGTCTTATCCACTATGAGAATTTGCGGGCTGAGGCTCACCAAGTCTCACACAGAAGAATCTCACGTTGTAAAATTCTCAGCACAGCAGTGTCACATAAAGGAGTTATAGTAAAATGAATGGATCCCCAGCCTGTTCTGCTTTTATATAGGCTCTCTTTATTACTAGTGTGCTTTTACTGTATTTGCTTGAATTTAAGACATAGTTTTATAATACCCATTGTCTTATATTCGAGGTAGTCTTATAATCGAATCTCAAATAGACGTCTGACTATTAAAATCCAGATCACTCGCAGCACTGCAGGGGACCTGGATCATCCTCTCTGGCCGCTGGTGATCCGCGCACACAATCTCAGCTGCTGCCAGCACTTCCTCTGGGGCTTCTATGATCGAGCGCTGGCATGACCTTCTGGTGCTCTATGATATAAGCCCCAGAGGAAGTGCCTGGCAGAAGCGGAGGTTGTTTCCACGCATAGCGCAGACATTCACCGGCTGCCAGAGAGGAGGATCCCCCGCAGTGCTGCAAGGGACTGGAATCCTCCTCTCTAGCAGCCGGTGATTGTGTTTGCGATGCCCATAGACAACCTACGCTTCCACCCGGCACTTCCGCTGGGGTTTATATGAAGCAGCACATGACCTTCCAGTGCTCAGTAATAGAAGTCCCGGTGGAAGCGTCAGGTAGCAGCGGAAGTTGTCTATGAGCATTGCACAGGCATTCACTGGTAGATACCAGGGAGTCTGAAGCACGGTGGACAAGTCTCGGAATGCACTGGTTGGTCTGTGGAGCAGAGTGGCATTTAGGGGGTATAATGCATTTCTGGGGGCTGAGTGGCATATCAGGGAGACAGAGTGGCATATAGGGGTATAATGTATTTCTGGGGGGCAGAGTAGCATATAAGGGGGTATAAGGCATATCTGGGGGCAGAGTGACATATAAGGGGATATAGGGCATATCTGGGAGCAGAGTGGCAAGCCTGGGGCACTTTTGTGCATATCTATGGGCAGATGTGCATAACTGGGGGTCAGGTTGGCAAATAAAAACAAATGCATTTTTCTCAATCATAGTTTTTATTAAAAATGAAAAAAATAGTTTACATGTGAATTAATATTTAAGGGTAGTCTTCATTCCGCCTTTTTCTTTTTTTCCTATATTAATATTCAAATATTGGGGGCCATCACATAATCAGGGTTATCTTATAATCGAGCAAATACGGTATTTATTTTTTTGAAAGATGCAGCACAGCCATTGGACAAGCCCTCAGCATGAAGTGACAGGCGTGAGCTGATGATCAATGTCCCTCCTCAATAGCAAATGAACAAAGATTTTAAAATGCATTTGTACGAAAGAGTATGCGCAAGTCTAATAATAATAATAATATGTAAAGTTTTCAAGCATGGGTAGTAATTATTTGTTAGCTTGCTGATGGCCTGGTGGCAACTTAACCCAGTCTAGCTCAAATGCACTACTCATTATAAAATCACCTAAAAATGGGGTAAACAAATAGTATGAAGAATCTTATAGCTAAAACTAACAAAAACTTAGCCTGATCTGTTAATTTATCTTATTTGGTAAGGCTGTCAGGGACAGTAAAATGTCCCAGTAAGACTCATCATATACACTATATGGACCAGTGGTGTATGCTAACTACATGTGTCGACCCCTGTGACCCTGGTGCTTGTCTCCTTGTATACGTTGTATAATTTATTGTTTTATATAGTGACATCAGATTCTGTATCACTGTACAAAGGGTAGATAGGACATAACAATTAGTATATAATATAGCAATATGACATACAGAAATAACACGAGGAGGGCCCTGCTCAAATACTATTGCATGATGTTCATTTCTTAACGGTTACATTGGTTGTATACAAGAAACATGCTAAATAAAAGTGTAAACAATGTTTATAAACAAACGTGTTTGAGCTTTGTTCCTATGACATTGATCTGCTGTGCCGCATTGGTTTGTGTTATTTTTTTATGTTTTGGTTGTGCAGTGTAAAACTGTGCTATGACGAAGAGGAGATAAAGCAGAAAAGAAGTCTAGTGATTACATTAGGGTTAATTCAGGCAGAAAATCATCATTCTGTTTACAAGCCCCTAGTACCATTTTCATTACAGTTCATTGTACAAAAGCTTGCACTGTTTGGAAAATCATTCAGGCTCACTATTTAAAGTTCATATTTCATAACCGAACATTTGTTGTCTCTCGCCAATTTGCTGCAAAACTCACTTTTCAGAACATTTTGGTCAAGTAGAAAACATAAAAATATAACATTTACCAATCTACCATTTTTATTTTACAAGATAAAAAACACAAGATCAAATAACACATACAGGAATATTAACCCCTTTGTTACTGGGTTATTTTTTTGCATATCTTTATTTAACCATCATTCCTCGTTTCCATGTTTAATGTACCCTCACAATATATATCTATATATCTATTTTTATATATCTATATATATATATATCTATATATATATAGATATATATATATATATATATATTCTTTTTTCAAGGAAAGATAGAGCTTTCTCCTTTTACCATTTTGTACAGTCTGTAATTATGATTAATATGTCAAAAACATTAAAAATTGCAATTATAATTAGGATTTCTTCTACAAATTAGGTCCTACTGATTAAAAACCCAGATTCAGTAGAATACCCCACATGCATGTTTTTTACATTTTAAAATGCTCCCTTACATACTACACTATTTGTACTTGGTTTAGAGCTTTGGATTGAGGGCAAGAAGGTTTTTCATGTATATTTCTAGTGTAAGGGACACAACGTATATTTTCCCATTTCTTTAATGTAAAAAATGTAATTTTCTTTCCATTTTTTAATTATTATTTTAATTTTTTTTTTACGTTTTACACTTTTTTGACTTGAGATCCATTTGAGGTCTTCATAGTCCTTGGGGACCTGTCTTGGAACTGAATTGAGTATCCCTTATGACATCATGGTGACGGCTTTGAGCGCCATTACACCAGATCAGTTAGCAGGAATTTAGCAATGCTAGCTCTCGCCATCAGGGGAGACCCTAGGCTAACTAACAACATCCTGATCTGCTGGTGCTGGCAAAAGGAAGATGATGATTATTTTTTTGTATGAAATTGTGAATCAATTGTAACTTATAAACAAAAGGCAGGTTGTCATAATGTTATGGCTGATCGGTGTAGATGAGAACCTTCAGACATGTTTGATGTGCCCTTTTACCTCATCTGCTGGTGCTGGCAAAAGAGGGATGGTTATTATTGTTTTTTGTTTGTATGGAATTGTGAATCAATTGTAACTTATAAACATCATTTCACCCCCAATCCATGTCATAATCACATTTTGTATGATATTCCATAATTAGCCTAGGGTATCTAGTTAAAGAGAATTTTAAGCAGTGTTTATACCATGACCGTATCCGTTCTACACTTTAAGGGTTGTCTTTAATGGACCCTCTAATGAATGTGTCTTGGACAGAATTGGGTAGTGTGCATTGGGTGGGCTGGCTGTTTTGGGCTACTATAGCAGCAGTTGTGTAATCTGGCAGCAATGCCTAGCCCTAGTGGGGCAGGTTAGGTTCAGCCATTCTGATGATTGGTAGTCTATCCTCTGCATTCCTGTGGATAGATTGCCCAGGTTTGCCATTTACTCAATAGACCAGTTGGGGTCCCTTGTAAGTGTCCCATTTCCATTACAGAAATTTGTGCCTGGCTTCAACTTCTTCTGTGGTTTCTTACTGTTTGGCTTTGGCTTTTATATATATAGGCGCCACAAATAATGCACTCAATAATGTATTATCCTTATATGTTTTTGTTCACTTTTTAAGTTTAGTCTATGCATATTAGAGTATTGAATACCAAAGTGACTTTATTAAAGATAATAGAATTCTCACTGTCATGAGCATTGGTAGTTGCAGCATACATTTGACTATGACAATGGCGGAAGTTAATTTAAGCAGTATGACATACAGATGTTTTCACGTTGTACTGTCTAATGATATCTTCTGTTGGTTTGATTCCACTGACATATTAAAAGTGCTGCTCACACACCTCCCACTGCTTGCAACGCTATACCCTTTTCATGATGGAGCAAATAGCTTTCTCTTTAAATCTTGGGCGGCTCCATTTACTAATTCATATCTGTACACATAACTTAAGCCCTCTCATCTTGGAAGGAAAATAAAGGATAAAGTAATGCTAATGCAATTAATGATTTCTCTTTTATCTTCAGATCCCTGAAGAAATGACCCCTTGTTATATTTTAGTCTCAAAGCATATTTGTAGCATAAGCAGCCAAGATAAAAGAATAAAAGGCAGGTGACTTTTCCTGCATATTCTTCAAATGCTAATAACTCAAATTTCACAGTTATGCTAAACAGTATTTTTCTTGTACTTTGTTGAATTTCTCTGGGTGCAGTTTTCATAATATCCCCTTTGCAGAACAAAGTATTACAAAGAAAGTTTTTCATGTTCATGGTATTAAATATGAATGCTGCATAATATGCTCTATTATCTCACTACAGTACAAGAATAATTTTGTGTCCATGATTACATGAGCTGTCGGAAAGCATAGAGTGAGATATCATTGAATGACAAAGCAGCAGGCATACGTTCACATCCAAAGAGTGAACCAAGGTAGCAATAAGGCCAAAATCTGATCTTATAAGTCATTAAGCACAGACTCTTTGGGGATCCTGTATTTGAAATACATACTTAAGTAGAAGTGCTGTGCAAACTTACCAGATGTCAGTAATTAATGACATTTTTTAAACAGAGCTCCAGGTTTCAGCTTTGTGAATCTATTAAAATCAATTCAACACTTTTTAAATAGCAACTAATAACTGTGATGGAGGC
The DNA here is from genome assembly GCA_009364415.1 of Spea multiplicata. NCBI lineage: Eukaryota > Metazoa > Chordata > Amphibia > Anura > Pelobatidae > Spea > Spea multiplicata. The sequence goes on from VKOC01000001.1 coordinate 10,419,660, forward strand.
AGGGGCAAATTGTTTTTTTTGGTTACAAAATGTTATTGTAGATTACATGTTATGGGTTGACCTGAGGGTAAAATTGGTATAAATGTGGCAAAAAAAGAGACTGAGATGGATAGGGCAATATGCATTTGGGTGAATAGGGTACATTAATAACCTAAACAAATAGAATGGGTCCCTAAACCAATGGGGAAGGGGTGTGAATGCTGGCCTATGCAGGAATGTTTTGTGTCCCTCTCACTCATTGGTCATGTTTACAAATCTGTATCAAGCATGTACTTATTCTTACTTACTTTTCAACCAGGATCAAGCAGGGAGAAGATCCGGAACTTCCCACCATCCTGCCCAAAATGGATTGCTAAGAAGACTAATATCGGTATTATCAAAAAATACAGTGGAAATTGGGAGAGACCAAACCAGTGTGGGCTGATGTGCAATACATTTTTGAAGTTCTTGGTGTATTTGTTGGGTGTACCTGCCTTATGTGCTAACTTGGTAGTCAGCTGGCAGTGGTTTATTTCTCAATTTCTTAATATTGTGTTTAGTCACAGTGTCAGGAACCACTTTTTCCCTGCCTGAACCATGGCTTTTTCATACCTGTGGCTTTAAATCTGCTACCACTAGTGGCCGCCCTCTGGAGCATTCAGAACTCATTACTAGGATCAGGTGTGCCTTGTTACCTGGGTTGAGCCCTAGTCCATACATCCAGCTGGGCCTTGTTACCTTGATTACCCTGCCTTTATGAACCTGCCCTGCCCTTCAGTCAGGGCCTTTGTATTGAAGTCTATGGACCTTGCTCCTGCTCCTGCTCCTGCTCCTGCTCCTGCTCCTGCTCCTGCTCCTGCTCCTGCTCCTGCTCCTGCTCCTGCTCCTTGCTCCTGCCTCCTGCTCCTGCTCCTGCCCCCATGCTCCTGCCTCCTGCTCCTGCTCCTGCGCCTGCTCCTGCTCCTGCTCCTGCGCCTGCGCCTGCGCCTGCGCCTTTCGTGTCCTTCCAAGTGGACTCCCTGCCTTTTGTGTCCTTCCAAGCGGGCTCTCTGTCTGTTGTGCCCTTCCAAGTGGGCTCCCTGCTAAAAGACTTATTACCGGTATTTTATTTTGCTATATGTCTGGTTTTGTGCTTAGACTGTATTACCCTTATTTGCTGGTCCTGTTATATTGATAAAATACATTGCATCACCTGGATTTAGGCTTGTGGTGTCTTTGTCTGCATAATCATGTACCGTGGGTTACAGACTGAACCACAAGTATCCCCTGCGCATGGGCTCCTACCTGACCTGATCACCCGAGTCCTGACACACAGTTGTGGTTTGTGGTCACCTTGCCAGTGCCTAAGATGACTATATATTATCTGCAACTGCGGAAATTGGGAGAGACCAAATCAGTGTGGGCTCATGTACAATACTGGTTTGAAGTTCTTGGTGAATTCTTTGGGTGTAACTGCCTGATGTGTTAAATCAGCCATCAGCTGGCTGGTGGTTAATGTTCTCAAGTTGGCCTGGTAGTGAATATGAGTAAAGCCCTTGCCTACTTATCTGTGTCTAGTGTCTTATTGGGGAAGAGTAAAGTATTTCTACTGATATCTGTATGGATGCTATAGGCCTAAGTAGCCATGCTACTCAGCCCACAAAAGGCATGTAATGCATATACTTATTATTACTAACTATACAGGACATTTAAAACTATACAGCATATACAGTATGTAGGGTTATCTAGCCCTACTCATCTTGGTGCTAATCATGTGTCTTTTTACCTTTCAAAAAGCTGTCAATTTTTTAAATGTGTTCTTCTTAAACCTTGATATTTCAGAAAGTCATACAACCTTAGTGGCACTTAAGTAATTAACCTTTCCAGTTTCCAGCGAGTTACAGCTCACCTGCGTGCCACTGAAATTCTTGCCATTAAGTTCCAATGTGTGTGAGATAACCCACTGTCAAAACAACAATTAAATATCAAGAGGTTGTCCGCTATTTGCATTTTTAATATGTTAGAAAACTAACTTTTCTCAGTGACTAAAATAAAAGCATTTATTTTATTTTTTCATCCCTGCAATTATATAGAAGGGTGACACGTTTAAGTTTAATGAGAAAACAATAAACTTGTTTTTAAGCATTTAATACAACGGGAAATTGAGATCTCCATTAATTAGTTCATGCATTAGCAAGATGCTTTCATGTTTTGAAACCTTCCCAGCTGTGTTGACAAGCAATTAATATTTCTGTTTGCAGTCACTTTCAAAACACAAATAGTGCTTAAGCAGACCATGCTGGGGTGTTTAACCATTCCGTGCCTGAAGATTCGGAAACTTATTGGTACTTTCTAGTGCTTAAATACATTTTAGAACAAGAACCACTGCAGATTGATTTTTAAATAGGAGGAGTATTTCACTTAAGTTGAAAGTGACCCCATTTTTTCTGCTATATGGGTGAAAAATACATGTAGCTTTCTGCCACCCAGACCTGAATTATCTTGCTAATAGACAGGGTATCGATATAGGTCTGCTTATGATTACACCATTAGACCGCCAAGCCCCAGTAGCTCTTTTCTCCCCGATGCCTTCCTTGGCGCTGTAAGATGCTAATCAGTTTCTATGACAACAACTGATAAGTGTCTGCTTTGTGCCACTTGATTAATTAAGGGTTCCTGGGAAAAATTCTAAATGAGGCACAATTTTACATGATTAAATTTTTTTTTTTTTATAGGAAATGATATTCAAAATACTGAACATGTTTTTGCTGCTGCATTTAGTGGACATGACACCTTTAACTGTATATACATGCCTGGGAATTTGTCACACTTGATCCTTAATCTCCAGGACATTTCTTTCTTTCTCTTGACAAAGGAGGAGTATTTTCCCTCCTAACCAAGATTGTCTGGAGCTATTCCCGCCGCAGCTAGGCCAACCCCATGCATAATTAGTCCCCAGAAGAGGCAGAGCTCTGGGTATCTTGCCCTGGTAAGTTCTCCGGTATGTGTATACGCTAAGGGCAATTTAGGCCCAATGACTACCAGAAGACAAAAGTCTTCACCATCACTTATTAGCAAGTCTGAATGTCCGTCTTGGTTTGTCCTCAGGAGGGTTAACCCTTCAAAATTTGGCCTCTCAGACACAGAACACAGAAAGTTCACAGAAAACAGGATGTTTATGACAGTTTTCGAAGTATGACTTACACAGAAATTGTACTAAACTCTGTGCATGACTGGAATTGGGGTTTTTGGGAAGTCTTTGACCCTACATTTATCACACTGTAAATTAAGGGTGTGTTTAATAAACCCTATACAGGGGTGGGCTGGCCCAGGGGGCAGAAGGGCCAGTGTCAAACTAGCAGTTTCGAGAGTGCAGGGGGTCACCTATTATAACAGTTATAAAGATAGACATTTGATTTTACTTGCCCTCATGCCATCTGGTGCCAGCCCCCGCCCCCCGACTCTCTCTATATATATGTATTTATGATTATACCAAGATAAAAACCAGACAGAATAAATCTAGGTGTCCAACTGCCATCTGCTGCCTGTTTCAATGCCACACTCATATTTTATAATTAATTTTGGAAATAATAAACTTATAGTAGAAATTGGCTTTCATGTGTCTTTACACATCACATGGATATATTTATGTCATCATAAGCAATATTCTTGGAGTTCTGATAGATGAAAGTCTAAATTGACCTTGGGATTAAAATTTTGATTTTGCTTGGGGGTATTTAGCTTGAGTTTGCATGTTGATGTTAGTACGTTTTATGTGTCCGTTCTTTCACTCATCAAAAAGATTAAAGCTCAGCTGTGTCAAAACCAGGCAGCTAAAATGTCTTTCACACTGCCTTTTCAATTATAAAGCACAATCTGTACCCAAATTAACAAAGGCCTTTTTAGTGACCCAAACCAAATGGAATTCTGCTACATGTCTTTTCAGTAGGCGAGGAAAAAGACATTTTTGATGTTTTGTCACCAGAATCAAAGGCACTTATAGGTTCAATTCCAGATTGTGAAACTTACTACACCTCTCCTGCATTTTTCAAACATGAAATATACTACTTGAAAAAATATCAAATATTCCTCTCCGTTAAATTTGAATTAAAGTTAAAGTGGAAAGTACAGTAGTCATTATAAAGGTTAACACAAGCCAGAGAATTCACACAAGTCAGAGAATCTGAAGTTTACTTTGAATCAGAAGAAAAAATCTTGCTCTTGGCACTTTACACGTAGGGTCCATGGCCTTGTGTTTTGCATATACCATGGATGTTTAAATTATCTCCACTTTTTTGGAAATCTAGTCCACTTATTCATCATTCTTCTATGAGACTAATGCTTTCCTACATTACATATGTAAAGGCTGTTTTCAGCTTGTATTTGTGGGGGGTATTTATACGCCTTTAGGACCATTTCCTTCAGGGTTTCGTTAGAGCTTGCAGGGCGTTTCTTTCACACTACCAGGGTGTTTCGTTTACACTTCCAGGGGCTCTTGCTCACGTTTGTGCATTTTGCAGCACTTTGTCTCGTTTTCTACTCGTTCCATGTAAATAGAATAACATTAACCCCTTAATATATATATTTTTATGAGCAAGTCCTTCAATTAGCGCTATATCTTCACAAAAATTCACGCATGGAAAAATAGTTACAATATTAGCATCATAAATGCCCATAGGGTGCCTAGTTTTTAAAATGTATGATTTGATGGGGTGAATTGAATTGGTCGGCTTCAAAGATGTCCCAGCTATGGGACGTGGGCACAGACTGACCAGATGTCTAAATGGCAAAAAAATACACATCTCACAAAGGTGGTCTTTTACCTCCCAAAAACCCCAACAAACTGCGCTCAGGAGATGTTGCTGAACACATATTGGGGTGTTGTTTGACACAGACATATACCAGGAATGGTATATTTATACCTGGAGTACAACGTGTGTGAAAAAAATGCAAAACCTTTTTACTACCATAAAGTTTGACAAAGGCTAGTGGTAGAATTAGTGCATGGAAAGGGTTATAAACCCCTATCCTACCTACTAAGGCGGAGGTTTTCAGGGTCTAGGCAGATTTCAGACCCACTGGATATTCGCTATTTTGCATTAAGCCTGGGGGATTAAACAAAAATTCATAGGAAATTGTTGTCTGGCAGCTCATATAATGTGAGCTCTGCAAATCAGGTCATTTAAGGCAAGGCAGCATTGTCATGGAAGTGGGGACTGAGCTTGCAATGAATACAATTCTCCATTATGGTATGTAAATTCTAATGGATCTTTTATTACTTTCTTATATATAATTCAATGCAGAAGGGGCTTGTAGGTAGGACATCGCATCATGAAAATGAACAAAAGGCTATATATTTCACTTATAATAATGTAATGCTAGCCGGAGTTGCAGCTATTTAATAATTGGTTGATGAAAATGGACTGAATAGTATAAGGCTATGCAAAAATAATCATCACTTTTAATATAGTTAAGTTAAGCATGTGAAGTACAAGTGAAACGTCCTTGTTCATTTTTCTTTCACTGGCTTAGATGGAATAAGGCCTACAGAATATAGTCTTACTGAACACACGGGTAGATGCAACCAGGGACAAAAATAAGTATATACTATCCGGTTCCTTAATGGCCCCTCAACACAACATGAATAGGAAGCAAAAGCATTGTAGTCAACGTTCCCAATTGAAACCATTTAAATACACAGTTCCGTTATTTCATGGGCTCAAATGTAATTGGACAAATCAACACAATCATAAGAAACTGAGAATTTGTTAATGCTTTGTTGAGAATCATTTGCAGGCAATGATTGCTTGAAGTCTGGAATGCATGGAACCAAATGCTGGGTTTCTTCCTTTGTGATGCTTTGCCTGGCCTTTACTGCAGCTGTCTTCAGCTGTTGTTTGTTTATGAGTCTTTCTGCCTTAAGCCTTGTCTTCAGCAAGTGTAATGCTCAATTGGGTTGAGATCCGGTCATTGTCCATTTGTAAAGTGAGTGCCGTCCAATCAAATTTACTGAATTAGACTGAATTTGAACAATATATCCCTATACACTTCAGAATTCATCCGACTGCTTCTGTCGCATAAACAGTAGTGACCCACTGCCACTTTCTTTAATTGTGTATTTGTCTCCGCCATTTTTGATGGTGGAACGCAAGTTTTCGCTTTAGGAACGTATGCCTCCACCATTTTGTGCGGTGGAACGCATGGTGGAACACATGGTGGAACGCAAGTGTTGGCCATCTTGGAAGGCGGATGGCATGTGTCTGCTGCTTCTGTATTCAGTGTGGGACCTGGACATGCCAAATAAGTTCTGACCTTGGGTGTAGCGGGCTCGAGGTCCGCGACAGGTCATGTGCTCCATCATAGAAGCCCCAGAGGAAGTGCCGGGCAGAAGTGTAGGTTGACTGCCCGCATCGCGCAGACGTTCACTGGCTGCCAAAGAGAAGGATCCAGGTCCCCTGCAGCGCTGCGGAGCATCCTCCTCCCTGGCAGCCAGTGAACGTCTGTGCGATGCGCGCAGTCAACCTCTGCTTCCGCCTGGCATTTCTGCTGGGGCTTCTAAGATGGGGTCATGTCATGCCGGCGCTCAGTTATAGAAGCCCCAGAGGAGGATCTGGGTCCCCTGCAGCACTTAGCCTTATAGTCAGACCTTAATTTGAGGTCTGATTATAAGATGACCTTGAATATACGACTATAGAGTATTTGCTCTAACCTTGTCTTATTTTTGAGCAAAAAATGGTATTTTTGAAAACTAGACACCCCAGGGTACTAGTATTTTAACTCTTTCTATGCACTAATTCTACCACCAGTCTTTGTCAAACTTTGTGGTAGTATTTTTTTTTTCCACACACATTTTACGTAAGGTGTGAATTTAAAGCTCCTAATATATGTCACTGTCAAACAAACCCCAATATGTGTTCAGGAGCATCCCCTGAGTACAGTTATACCACCATTGCATAGGTTTGTCAGGTTGCTTGGGGGTAATTGGGGAATGCAAATTCTGCCATTGGCCTATTTGGGAAATCTTTAAAGCCTATCAGTTCAATTTACCCCATAAAATCATATATTGTTGAAAACTAGACACCCCAGCAGTATTTTAACTATTTTCATGCACACGTTTTACCACCAACCTTTATCAAATTTCCAGTCATGTTTTGTGTGTTGTGTCAAATAAGGCTACAATATGTGTTCAGCAACATCTCTTGAATATAGTGATGCTCCCCATGCATGGGTTTGTGGGGTTGTTTGTGGGCTAAAAATCCACATTTGGAAAGTGTGCATTTTTTTAATTGTAATTTTGACATGTGGTCAACCTGCTTCCTTGTGTTATTTGGGATATCTTTTGAAGCTGCCCAATTCAATTCATCCATCAAATCACATAGTTTTAAAAACTAGACATCCCAGGATATTTCAAATGCCCGTATTTTAACCCTTTTCATGCACTAATCTTATCCCATTTCTTTGTCAAAATTTGTAGTGGTATTTTTCGTGTTTTTTTTCCACAAATATTGCTTCAGGCATAAATTTACCACTCCTGGAATATGCCACTGTCAAGCAACACCCCACTATGTGTCCAGCAACATCTCCTGGATACAGTGATAGGAGGGTTTTTTCAGGTTATCTGGGTGGTAAAAGGCCACCTTTGCAAGATGAGCTTTTTTGGAATTTGGACATCTGGTCAGTCTGTACCCATGTCCTATCTTTGGGACATCTTTAAACCTGGCCAACTCCATCAAATCATTCTTTTTAAAATTACACCCCATGGGTATTTAACATACCAGTATTTTTACTCTTCCCATGCAAACAAAATTTGTGAAGATATAATGCTAATTTTAGGACTTGCTCATAAAGATAAACTTTTTTAATACATATATATATATTTCTGTTGGAACTGGCATATTCCCTTAATATCAGTGGGTAATTTTTTTATTTTTTATTTATTTTACTAATCACAATTACTTGCATGGTCGGATGCAGTATTCAGTCTGCAGGGAGAGCCCAGAGTGTGCAGGAGGGTCTGGAAAATCTCTTTCAGTGGTGCTTGTGACCACTCTCTGGAGCGGTCACAGTGCTTCCTGAGCTGGGGTTTTCTTGACGCTGAATGTCTGACTGTCGTTGAGAGAGAGAGAGAGAGACATTTTGTTTCCTGACGTGAGTGAGCAAACATCAAAGCCCGTGAGTGGGGAATACCTTGATGGTTTGTATTTTGGCAAATAGCAAGCCACCTAAGCATAGTCTTGTTTACTAAGTGCTCAGCAGAGCAAGGATTCTGTTTCTGTTTTGTTTAATATGATGCTGATTATTTTGCTGTATGAAAATCAATAAAACAGGCAAAGTCGTGTACAATACAAGAGGCACAGTTGCCACAATACATGCAGTCATATATACATACATACATTCTCCCTACCTTAACCCCTCTGTCTCTCGCTCACTCAATCACCTCCTAACGTCACCTCCTAAGTAGTCAGCTTTTTCTCTGACTACTTGCACACTTTGACCCTGCTGCATTCCTGCCTCCCTGACCTGGTTGCCCAGCCTGTCCCTAGGTACTTAAAAGTACTGGAGTGAAGCTTATTTCAAACGAATAGAAATGTTAGAACAAAAGATCATTATTCTTAAACTAGATGGTCAGAGGCTTAGATGTAAAGTAAGGTGGTTTTACTTTACCGGGGTAAGATAAGTGGAAAAGCCTCTTATTGGTTGAGGCTAAGACAGTGAAGAAATGTAAAAAGGCAGGGGATAGGCATAAAGCTAAAAATTCAAGGATAGAATAACATAAAAAGCATATAGATTCACGTTCTCAGAAACTGTTGAGTTAGATAGACTTTACTGCCTTAGTCCACGCAACATCCCAAACATTCTATAAAGTATGGAGACCCTGGCTGCATTGATCTGACTGCATGTACACTAACCTGTCTTAGGCGTGTTTCTCACATACTCTGGGTGGTTCTCGGCTTCCCTAGCAAGGACCATGCTGGGGCAAAAGATGTATTGGACTTCTTCATTGATTGTTACTTTGAAAATCCATCTAATATCTTGTGCACATGTGCACTTTTGCACATGTTAAAAGCTTACAGACCACAATGCACGAACATATTTTCTCAGTAATATCATCTTATACTCATATCCTACAAATAAGGACAAATAATTAAAATGGCTATGTGGTTAAGGCTGATGACAACAAACGTTACATATACGCTGCAGCCAGTTTTTGATGCCTACAACCACAGACCACATGGGGAGTGTGGGCAGCTTTCAGACTTGCCACAGCAGTCCAGTAAGATTTTCATGCTCCATTTGCCCAGCTGCTTTTTTTGTCTCCTCAGTAACAGAGATCTCACTTGTAACTGACTCATGTACAGCCTTTGTAGCATTATTTCCCCACAATATACATCCTTCAGAGGTGGACCACTGGGACATGATGTCATCAATGAGCAGAAGAGATGACACACAACTAGAAGAACTGCCTCAGTCCAGGCCAAGAGCACAGACCCCAAGTCCGCTACTGGTAAGCTGTCTCAAAACAGCAGCAGTGCACATTATCAGATTTTATAATGTAGAACAGTGTCTTAACCCCTTCCGGACCGGCGTTGGAAAACTGGGTCTTCACTTGAAGACCGCAGTTTTTTAAAAAGTATTTAAATTCCGTGCTCGTGATTCGCTGCAAAGCGATCACGTGCACGGAATTGAGGGGGAGTGGCTACTACGGATCGCTGGGGACACACAACGGTCAGTAGCAGCCGCCCCTCGCGATCCCAGCGTTAAAAGCGACGCTGGATCGCGTGTCATTGATGACGTACCTGGTACGTCCCGGTCTGACGGTGACCTTTGACCCGGAAGTACCAGGTACGTCCCGGTCTTGAAGGTGTTAAAAGATTGTATACACCGTTGCCCCCTAGAGGTAGGAAGCTATATTGCATTATCCTGTGACATGAATGGGTCCCATACGCATCAATACAGCTCCATGACACTGGGGAATGCTGTTGTTTCAGTAGCATTTATTCATGGTCCTGAACAACACACAGAATAGGGCAGTGTAGGATTGGTGGTGGAAGGGAGGTATGTTTCTCCTAGATTCCTTTCCTATGTGAAGTAACACCTTCTAGGTGATTAATTTAGGTGAATGAGAGGGTGGATATAAAAGGGAAGCCAGGAGGGCAGGTATCTCTCTGGCTGAGGACACAGAAAAAAATGTAACAAAAAACAAAGATAACTCCAGCTCACCATTTAGATGTTTTGCAGAGACGCTTCAAATTGCAGGGAGCACGGGATAGAAGGCCGAGCCATATCCTCGGTTAATCCAAATAACAGTTTAGATAGAAGATCCAGCTCCACAAATAAGGGTTAAAAATTCAAACTTTAATTAGACCAGTTAAAACATGATAGACAAAAAAAGAGAGATGTGCTCAAGTGATTGAGAAGAAATACGCCAACGCGTTTCAAACCTTACGGTTCTTAATCATGGCTTAAAAGTATGTTGCTGCTACTACACCTTATATAAAAATGGCTCTGTTTAGAGATTGATCTATGTATACGCCCCCTCGTTAACCCATAATTAGTCAACATAGGGAGTGGGTGCAATTAATACAAACCAAATCAAGGGAGCGGGTGCAATTGATACAAATCAAAAAGCAAATCAAGGGAGCGGGTGCAATTGATACAATTCATGGTACACATGGAAATTCTACACCAGATGATAATTCCAATACGTATAGCAAATGACACAAAATCAACTTAATAATAATAATATTATATATAAAGCTTAATAAATATATGCTAGGTCATTTCTATAATTCATGCCCACAGGAAATCTCGTGTCAAGGCATAAAATCCAAAAAGCTTCCCTTAGGCGAAGAGCACGGGACCAATCACCTCCCCTTTTAGGGGGGTGAACGCGTTCTATGCCTATTACCTCTAAATTTGTTGTGTTACCATTATGTATTTCACTGAAATGTTTGGATAAACCAGACATGGATCGTAACGAAGAAAGAGCTGTACCTAAATCATGTATGTGTTCATATATACGTCTTTTAAACTTTCGGGTAGTGCACCCGACATATTGTACATTACATGAAGTACATGTTGCTAAATATATGACATGCGTTGTATCACAATTAATGAAAGTTTTTATAGAGTAGCTTTTGCGATTACTTAGTGACCTAAACAAATTAGTTTTCTTGATGTAACTACACAAGTTGCACCTGGGTTTAGAGCATTTGTAACATCCTTTAAGATGTAACCAACTACGTACATTATCACTGGTTGAAAAGTCACTAGGAGACAATTGATCACGTAGTGTACAGCCTCTTTTCGCTACTACTTTAACACCATTTCTGAGAATCTCACTGAGGATATCATTTTCATAAAGCACCGGTAAATGCCTGATTAAAATATCCTTTATGTGTGTGAACTCAGTGCTATATGCTGTGGAAAATGTAATATGCTTTGGATCATAATTAGCGTGTTTTTTGGGCTTGTGGGATGAAGCATCTGAATCTATGGTGAATAATAAATCACTACGTTTTTTTGAGCTTACAATATTTTGGGCTCTATTTAAGACAGTATTAGAGTAACCTCTTCTTCTGAGTCTATTGGTAATATCATTACGTGTGATGTCATAACTTAATTCATTGGAAGAGGCTCTTTTTGCACGAATATATTCACCTACAGGGAGATTACGAATTACATGTCGAGGATGGCAACTGGAAGCATGTAATGTGCTGTTCCCAGACGTGGGTTTACGGAACAAAGACGTGACCACCTTGGCTCCAACCCCGTCACCGGTTAAACAAACATCTAGAAAATTAATGGTATTACCACCCCATTCTAATGTAAATTTGAGATTTAATTCATTAGAATTAATATAATGTAAAAAATTATCTGCCTCAAAACGTGGCCCTGTCCATATTAAGAGGAGGTCATCCATATATCGACCATACCACACTCACACACATATGCATTCATTTATGTTGGGCTTGGTTTCCATCTCAATAAACATCTACGGTATATCTGCAAAGAGAAAAATATATCATAAACACTTACAGTTAAACGGCTTCTGTGAAATATTATTCAGTTTTTGGAACTGTGGTTAGATATTGTAAAAAACAACAAAAGAGATATAATTATTAGTGGCATGCTTTGTCAAAACACCATAAACATTTCATTCAATACTTTCTAATAAAATCATACTTTGCAGAGGCATAAGAATGATTCATTCTGCATTTAGGTAAATTTAAATTGGGTCTGAAGAAAGGTAGAAGAGAATTTGCATTGATGTTCAAAAGGAACATTCTGTTTATCTCAACTTACCTTGGTTGACTCCAGCAAAAAAAAAACATTCCACGTGTCTGTTAGGCAGTATTCGTACCTCGTCAGAGTTCAGCAGTTTTCCTTCTTTCTGACAAAGGAAATCTTATTTTCTTTTATGCAAAATGAATGCATTTTCACAACATTTTCACTATAAATCTTTTATTTGAAAAGACACTATATCCCTTCATACCACCTCTAATTGGGCTAACAGTTTACATGTTTAATTCACATTGAAACAGCAAAGTTCTGATTAATGATGTTAATCTTGTTCTAGAGAACGTGTGCCCAGCTGCGAGTGTCAAAACACGGCCACTATACAGATTCTCCTAAAATATACAAAAATAACACACAAACTAGAGCCGGAGAGCCTTTACATGAGAAGGTTCTGCTGTATAACCCCAAGATTAGCTACGCAACAATGCTACACCCTCATGTGGGCCAAAGCTGAATGCTGCGCTTCTAGAGGTAATAATGTCTTCTGTTTTGTTGCCAAAAGGCCATAATAATGTAAACCCCAAGCTATCTATTTTAACACATAATATTGCTTGTATATAAATGGTGTGCATATGTGTTGATACATTTGATCTTGTTATTTGCACTCAGGGAGTTGAAAACAGAAGTATGTGGTTTGACTTTTCACTGCTCAGCACATCACAATGGGCTGGGTCAGATATGGTAACACATTTCCATCCACATTTCTATTACGCTTGCTTTATACAGACTTTACTATGAGTTACCTTTCTGTTTATTTTTTATATTCCATATATGGAGTTCTACTCGTATACAGTTTGACGGTCTAGATGAGAACTGTTGATTCACAGACTCGACTTGTTCACGCTATTCCTTTGTCAATAAAATTTGAGGATCAATTGGTATCTTTGCTACTCCCACACATGCTGGTACAAAGAGTGCCCCCAGGAACCATTCTGAAATATTTAACACATTTACCATAAAAGACGACTTGTTATCTGAACCAAAATGCACCATTAAAGATGGCCAGTCACCCAAAATAACCAACAGAACATTAAATAGCCAGTATGCTGTGTGAACATGTATTATTCAAGTGAATGTACAGAATTCTAAATTCCATTCATTGTCTGTGTTAGGAGGTTATTGGCCTTATGTTTCTAAAGCTGAGAATCGAGTTGTGATGACAGTCTTGGCACCTTTGCATATTTTTTTTACTCGGTTACTGTTGTTTAAGTATCTTATTAATGTATGTTGCACTTTTCATCAGGTTCAAAATACCAGTTTAATGTTACCGTTATATTTTTGTTTTTATTTTACTGGAAACACAGCTTTCAATCCATAGTAAGAGTGTTGGTGTAGTTATTCCTCCAGTTCCAAATTAAAAAAGTGATTTTCAGTTTTACTTTTACTATTTTTATTGTCTGGGTGTTACTTACCCGTCCTCGGTTCCCACGTCGCCGCAGCAGCCGCCACGCAGGAGAGGGAGACCCCCCTCCACCGCACGGCCACCTCCGCAGCAGCCGCCACGAGGGAGAGGGAGAGGGAGACCCCCCTCCACCGCAAGGCCGCTTCCGCTGCCTTCCTCTGAAGTGCCGCGCAGGAGAGGCAGACCTCCTGGTACACGGCGTCCTGCTGCTGCGCATGCGCGACCTCTAGTGGCGAACTCGCATACTAGAGGGATTTATGAAGGGAGATTACGCCATCCACAAGATGGCCGCGAGTCACAGACACCGGAAGTGATGTCATGAGGGGCTGATGGGAGATTCAGACTTCCTCTGCGGTTCTCCATTTAAACCCCTCAGACCAGTTTCACCTCGCCTTCTGATGGTCGTCTATGCCTTGTGCTAGCACCCAGATAGCGTTTTGGTTCCTGTATTCTCGTGTATGATCCCGGCTTGTCTGACTTCGTTGTGTTCCTGATTCCTGACCTCGGCTACGTTTACGTTTATCCTGTTTTCCTGAATCCTGACCTCGGCTACGTTTTTTGACTATCCTGCTCTCCGGAAACCTGATCTCGGCTTGTTTGACCTGTTCTGTCCTGGAGTCCTACCTGACCACGGTGTCTCCTAAACTACTTGTACGTGACACATAGCTTTTATTTAAAAAAAAATAGTTTACATCGTTTACATGAATTAACATTGGTAAACTTTTAACTACTGGTAAAACTTTTTTCCTATAGGGTCCTCTTATATACAGGCTTTTTCTTTTTTTCCTAAATTAATATTCAGATTTTGGGGATCGTCTTATAATCAGTGACGTCTTACAATCGAGCAAATACGGTGCATATATATATAGACATATACATATTATTATTAGCGTTATATTTTATTTAAATAGCACCAACAATTTACACAGAGGTTCTTACAATACATATATATTAAAGGGGTATGCCAAGACAAAAATTGACAGACTAAGACCAACCAACATATATATATATATATATATATATTATATATATATATATATCATTTTTAGACCAGAATTCAAGTTACATCACATAAGCCTTTGACTTACATTAGGTTGCCTCCCCATTATTTTTCTCCCGTGGCTGCCCTTTTAAAGCCCGCCACATTGTGTTGCTATGGCTGTCCTGTCACCCCAACATTTAAGGGTCTTGCGTGATGCTGAATAGGCCTAAAACCACTTTTATCTTTATTATTTCTAGGAGCTCAGAATGTTTGCTAAAAGCCCCAATACTGTGTATGAAATTAGCAAGAAACGGCATTATAAATGAATAATTTTTCTCTAAATTAATTATTTTATTATAATAATTTTAGAAATGATTCTTCTTCACTCAGTTACACACATGAGCCAGCAAAAGGACGAAATACCCTTTTCAAAGACCCGCCACATTGCAGTGATATGGCCGCCCCCCCCCACATTTAAGGGTCTTGCGTGATGCCGAATAGGCCTAAAATCACTTTTATCTTTATTATTTCTATGTGAAAGTCAGCCCTGACTTACATTCCTCAATATTTTCAATTTGCTTAATTGAGTCTCGTTCCTCTTTTTCAGAGATTTATATGAAAAAGCATGAATTTGGTAAAATGCATGCTATGTATATAAATCAATCGATAAACCCATGTAATGGTGTTTACTGAATAAACAATATTATTATTTATTAATATCTGCAAATACATGTATTACAAACCTTTGTGAACCCCCCCCCCCATTGTCTGAATAATAAATGGTATGATCCATACTAGATGTTAAATTCAATTTTATTGCCAAATTGATTAATGGTTGGACATTTATGATTGGAGATCGATGGAAGATTCTCCGTTAAAAATCACCACCATATAGGCAGAAAATTCGGATGTTCTTTGGTGGCCAAGGGAGCTTCCTCCTGAAGATGTTTAAGTACATTGATGAGATCTCAGAGGTTGCTCAATAGCTGTGGTAGGGTAGACATGATAGGGTGATAGTTCCCCAAAGGGCAGCCTCTTGGTGGTGAGGGCCACAGCCCAAATTGGTGGGTCATCAGTTATAGTGAGTTTTGATGACGAGGTTCCTGAACAATTGAGCTTTGGTGATCAGTTCTTCCATAACCATGAGCGGTAACATGCTACGTGGATCGCTCAGCTGTTCTTCTCCCAGCAGAGAGCCTTTCATTTCTCTGACAGCATCTTCAAACTCCTCAACGACTTTGACCACTTTCCACTTGTCCTGTTGGAGGACTGACAGCTGTTGTTGTAGCTGGTTGTTGGCCTCAGCTATCTGCTCGTTGACTTCTAGAGCTTTGAACAGTTCATTGTCAAGTTCCTCAGTCGCTTCAATAAATTCACGTAAGGACATCTCCATGGCATGATATCTGTCTTGCAGGTCTTGAATCTCAAGGTCTTTGATGGCCACATGTTCTTCAAGCAAGGGGACTGCCTTACTCATGCCTTCCAGACGCTCTGTCAGCTCCTCGTTCTGTCTACAAAGGCTGTTGATAACTGACTGGAGCTCTTTGTTCTCCTGAGACAGGCCATGGGCATGGTTTTCAGCCAGATTGAAATAATTCCGAAGTATATGTCTTCTCGTGACACCTGAGAGCTTCTCGAGGTGGTCTCACAATGTTCTCTCCGGTGTCTCGGTGACTGATTTTCATACCTCCCCCTCCTGTAGTCACCTTCTGGCTTTAGATGTTCCTCCAGACTTGAGAGTCTGTCCATAAGAAGGGACATGGACCGTCTGTGTTCCATCTCCATCTGGAACATGGAGTTATTGTTGACCAGAGCCATTTAACTAAATAATAGCATTTAATAAATAAATAATGAATCATTCAACTAGCATTTAATAAATAGATACATTCTCCTGTATATTTCCGTTTTACTATTATGTTCCTGATGACATAACAATGAAGCTGTTGATGGAACATCAGGAACGATTGTTTTATGACATAAAAGGAGCCAAGCCCGTTTTTTGAGGAAGGTTCCTTTATGAGTGAGTGTGTAATTGAGGATCGTTCCTCGTTTTCAGAGATTGAAAAGCATGAATGTTATGTATATAAATAAATCGATAAACCCATGTGTGATGCCGAATACGCCTAAACCCACTTTTATCTTTATTATTCCCATGTAAAATTCAGCCCTGACTTACATCATTTCAGCTTACATCGCCTTCAAAAGGTGATCTGGCTTGTCTGGTGTCTGTAGATAAGTGTTTAATAATTCACCGACTATATATATATATATATTGAGTAGTAATATATATATTGTATCCGTTTTTTGCAATACACGTTTTAGTCCTTTTTATTCAATAAACAATAAAATATACATCCAAGAAGAAACATTAAGAATATATATTGCAACATTAAACATTACTGACAAAACAAATTAGTTTACAGATAAAAACACAGAAATATAGCTTATCTCCAAGGAGTCATTTTCATGCCATACTTGTCAGCCATAACTTTTCCATAAAACCATGTTTAGCGAATCTGCTTGCTCTGCCACCCATGGGATCTTTATTTAAATAGCTCAAATAAATCATACTTTTGGACGAAGGAAGAAATAAACTTAACACAGCCTCCACTTTTAAATCTACAGCCATTGATCTGTATCCTTTAGATGTTAACATAAATATATTTGAAACATTGCTTGCATTTTATATTGCCTTCTCAAAGGAAGCACTTCAGGCCCTTGAAGATCTCTTTTTGCTATGTGGTACATGATCAAAGAATCACTGTCAAATGATCTCTATCCTGGACGCCTATTAAAGGGAAGCTGTAAATTACTTCATGTAGTTTAAACATGATAGGTCTAGTGAGTTCTGTGATAATGCATTTGACGTGTATGATAAATTATGAGACTAGCTGATCCTACTGCCTTTTCAAATGTTCCAGATGAGAAGTACTTCTACAGGCATTCATAAATAATGGATTGGGATATTTCCAATTCTAGGAAGGTATGTATGTTTAGGACTAAGAAATATATGTATGAACTTGAATTTCTATTGCTAGTTTTTGTTTTAAGGCAATTTCTATGATTATAACACAATTTTTCCTGATGATAAGATTACAGGCATATACATGCACACTATTTTGTATTGCTATAAAATGTCTACTATACATTTAGGTAGACATATTTTATGTATAATTAACCTTGTCTATTTTAGATTTTAATTTAGATTTGAAATGTTTTGCAAAGGAATTACAGGTGTATTTGGGATGATATAGTTGTAGCAACTACTATCCCAGGTTTTGCTTAGATAACGGTGAAAAATATAGACCTGATATTTTACCTCTAGGTTTATTTCAGTTAGATTGAGAAAAATTTGGCAGTTAAATCTAAGATCATGTGAGTTTAATGCTTATGGGTTTCTTTAATGCCTTATAACAGCACATTGAATCTGTGCTGCTCCAGATGACTTTGTGCATGGCACATTTTTTAGCGCATGTGATTTAGTTTACAATAATGTATTATCACTCCCTCTCTTGATTTGAGCTCACTTCTTTTGTTTCTCACTATAAAATAATTTCATAACCTCATCAATTCAGAATTTCTTTCTATCTTGCTCGCTTTCCTCATGGGATTATATCTGTGTTAGAAATTGTACAGGTCCAGACAAACAGTAAGTTATTCCTACTTATTCCTACAATGGGCATGTGACCATAAGCACTCGACCACAGACCAATGAAAGAAGGTGGCCCAGTCTGAGGAATCATGTTTTGTTTAACAATACGTGGATAGCCAGGTGCGTGTGTGTCAGTTACCTGGAGAACACATGGCACCAGGATGCATCCATGGAGACCCTACATTGCAATTTATAGGACTTAAGGGATCTGCTGCTAACGTGTTGGGGCCAGATATCACTGCACACCTTAAGAGTTCTAGTGGAGTTCATACCTCAACAGCTCAGGGCTGTTTTGGCTGCAAAAGGGAGGCCTACACAATATTAAGCTGGTAATCATAGTGTTATGGCCGATCGGTGCATATTACTTATTTCACTTCCTCCCAATTCATTGATTTTTATTTTAACTCTTCACGCATTGATGTCCCCAGCATTTCTCTTACAGAAAAGGCCATTACTAAGAATTGATTGTGGTGGTTGCTTGATCCTTATGAAATCTCCTAAGATCAAGAAAACATGAATGCATATTGGTAATGAGATGTTTGTCTCGGCAACATCACTAAGAAGCTATACTGTAAATGTATGGTCATTTGCTGCTGATGTCATACAACATATGTAATACTGATTTTAAAGGTACCATGGATAAATCACAATGCTTTTAATGTATGATAGTTATGTATATTTACTAAAACAATTGTGTGTACAACATTTTAATTAGTTGGCAAACTTCATCAATATTAGATTTCACATATATTCTAAAATACCAGGGAACAAAGATGCATTTACTTACATTTACTAAATCTTACATAAAAGGGAAAATGCACCTAAAGCACTACATTATCACAAAAAAACTACATCCCATTTATTTGTTAATGTACAGTTTTTACTTTAAGTTCCATACGCAATTGTGAATGCCACAAGATAACATTGTTGCTTACAAATCCAGTACTTGCTGAAAATCATGTAAAAGAAAAGGAGCAATGCTGTAAATCTAGAATTCATTTGCTTGTAATGAGCGTCATTACAAACTACTTTGTTTGCAAAATAAAAACATCAATTTTCTTCTCATCCAGATTGGCCTATCAACCACTTTTATTGCACTACAACATATTAACATGTTGTATATGGGCTAGTGTATATGTATATAATTATCATAATATATATATAGTATTCCCATGTTACTTGTTCATAGGGAAGCTTCAGATTATCTACATTCCACAGTGTTAAACTATACTCCATGTAATTTAAACTCATGAGTGGTGCTCTCAAATCTCCACTATTCTTACTAGGACCTCTTAGCGATCATATGCATAGTAAAGTGCTGAATTGTCCTTTTAGAAGTGTATTGCATTTATTGCATGTCCAATTTTGAGTACAGCATTTAATTTTAATGTATGCCTATGCTGTACTGTATAGGTGATCACTGTTTAAAATGAAGCTACATATTTTATTCCATTATATACACAATACATTTTGCCTAGGGATTCAAGATATCAAAATTGCATGTGATTAAGTTCTCTAGTATGGTAGATAATTATGATATAATATTATAATTACATTTTCTCTGGCTGTCTGACTTTATTTTGAAATGCTGGTATGAACCACAGTCACATGTTTCAGATATTATTCAGATCTAAAAAAACCCACAAAGCTAAAAGATCAGTTTAGCTGCGTTACAGGTAAATATATCTGCTAATCTGGAACAGAAACAAAAGGCAATGTGAAGTCATGCAAAACTATTATATAAATAATCTCTTTAATTAGCCCTCACTAGGTCATCCATCAGAAAAAAAGGGAATAAATATACTGTGACGCGAACAACCTGTACCCCCACTGGGTACTCCCGCCAATCGTTAATTCCTTCTCCCCATGGCCACCGGGATACCAGCGACTAACCCCTTCATCGCCAGACAGAACCAGCGTTGCAGAGAGAAGGGGGACACCACAGGGCTGCTTTACCACTGTGGCTAGCCAAAGCTGAGCTACACCGTGTGGCTATTGTCCTGAAAAGGACAATAAATGATCCTAGCAGCCCAGAGCTGCGCCGGCACTGTGGCTAGCCGAAGCTGAGCTACACAGTGTGGCTATTGTCCAGAAAAGGACAATAAGGGATCATAGCAGTCCACCCCAAGTATCAGACAGCACTCATGTTGAGGTGAAAACAGGACTCACTTTATTTGGAAACACACAGCCTTATATACAGTCTGGAAGTGCAAGGGACTTACAACACATTAACATATTCCCGCCCTGCCCAGACAGCCTGGCGAAACATTTGAGTATGTGTACACAAAATACATAAGTGCAATTTGTCATACTACCTGTTAATAGGTTTCATAAGGGCCATTTTTATACAACTTTCTGGTCATGTCACTCAACTATTGCCTCATCCATGCAACTATTTTAACTTCCAAGCCCAAATACTGCAATTTTTTTATGTCTTCTTTGAGGGACAGTGTCAAATGCCTTACTGAAATCCAGATAGGCTTTATCTATTACTCTTCTCTGGTCTATCACTTTATTAATTCACTCAGTAAATAACAGTATTTTGACAAAATCTCCCTGCAGTAAACCTGTTTCTGATCTTGTAAATCACTTACACGGAGATAGTTAACAGTCTTTTTTTAATCTTGGTTTTGTCACCTACCTGAATTGGCAACTGCCCGTACGTAGGAGAGGGAGACCTCTCTCCGGCAATCAGGAACCGCAGCCTTTGCCACGGAGGAGAGGGAGACCTCCCTCCGTCAGCCGGCAGCAGCCGTAGCCGCCACCACGGAGGAGAGGAAGACCCCCCTCCGTCAGCCAACAGCCACAGAAGCCAGCACTGAGAAGAGGAAGACCTCCATCCACCTCACCTCTGGCAGTAAGACATAGAACTGCAGGCGCCTATACTTATAGGCTACGGTCTTGCCACACTCAAGATGGCTGCCGGATTCCACCAAACAGGAAGTGACGTCAGACTTTTCATATTTTTGGCGCCAAAACCCCTAATTGGTGCCTAGTCACTTCCCATCACTTATAAGGCCTCAGTGGACATCAAGACCTTGCCCACTGATGGTCATGCCTATGTTTCATAGTGCTATTCCTCAGTGCGCGTTTTGGTTTTCGCCTTCAGTGTATGACCTTGGCTTGTTTATCTTTACTCCTGACTTCTGGCATCCTGACCTCAGCTTGACCTTGACCTTGAACCTGTCTGCTCTCCAACCTTGCTGTGCGTGACAGGTTTCCTTTAATTTCCCAACTACTGGCATAAGACTTGCTGTTCTACAAAGGAATTATCAAATGGATCTGGATTTGCCCCTCTGTGACTAAATTTATTCAGATTTTTACGTGAATAAAGTCAGAACTTGCATTTGCTCCATCATTTACTGGGGTTATCTCTGACAACCCTTTATCTCAAAAGATGCCTTTTCTAACAGTAGAATCTAAGATGGAGTATAGTTTAACACTGTGGAATGTAGATAATCTGAAGAGGAATCCTGGTCTCATTTGTTTTGTTCTCAAAAGAGTGGTGATAGATTAGGGAAGCTCTGGATTTTGTCGATTTTTAAAAAAAATCAGTCTCTCGCTGTAAAGATTCCGT
>VKOC01000001.1:10441630-10476964 GCA_009364415.1 Spea multiplicata
ACTGACACTAAGGCTGTCGTTGGACAATAAATTATGCTGAGTAAAATCTGAAGAAATGTGCTTCTTGTGTAATGGAGGCTCCTCATTAGGAGGGGGCCCCCGTCCAGCGGGGCTGCACTCCTTCAGACTCAGTCTGAGCACCAGGAGATGTCATTTCTGTGTGTAGGAACCTCAAGAGAGCATAAGACCTGCCCCTCCAGAGACAACTAAGGTAGGGCATGTGTTAGTATGTTAGTGTGTGTTAGTATGTTAGTGTGTATTAGTATGTTAGTGTGTTTTAGTATGTTAGTGTGTGTTAGTATGTTAGTATGCGTAAGTAAGTTACTGTACGTGTGTAAGGATGTCTGAGTACTGCATGTTACTGTGTGTAAGTACATATGTTAGTCAGTGTGCAAGTATGTTGCTGTGTTTGTGTATAGGAGTTGATTGGGGCTCCAACCTTACATCTTGCATGGGGACCCCAGCATATTGTGTTATGCCACTGCTCATATACAATCATTTAATGTGTTTGTGTGAACTGTAATGGCAGCTTGTTCAGTCACACTTATCAGATATATTCCCACAAATACCTTTCTTACATACAGATATATTCACTAACACACTTACAAACACAAGAACATTTAGAAGCGCATACATTGCTACTTATAATGATCGTTAGCATTCTGTAACACATTCATACTTATTTACATAGACATATGAATACACATAAACAAACACATGATCACATAAACAAACACATGATCACATACACAAACACATACGATCTATGCATACAGTTATAGTATCAGTATAGTATAGGAAGGTCATCATTACATTGATGGTTAGCGAATGGTACAGGAGATCTGCTCTGCATCCTAGTAAGGGTGAACACCAAGATATAACACCATATATCAGCGCTCTGTCACCCAGGTGGGTTTGTGTGGCACATGACGCCAAGGGGAAATAAAATGAGGGATACCTGAGCTGGTAGTGGCAAATAAAATGGTGCTTATTCCACACTGGGTTTTAAATCAGTGACCCTGACAAATGGAAATGTGCGTTGTCAATTTAGCTATTCTGGTCATGGAGCTAAGATAATTTTATGGCTAGCAAGTTTAACTTAATAGCAGGTTTAGCTTTTTTAGTCACTTATCCTCAAGTTCAATTAATTAAATCACTTTGTTAAATTTGCATAAATATGTATTCATTTGAAAGTTGGTGAGTAGGGTAAATCCGTCAATCAATATATATGCTGGCTGTAGAGTCACTAATGACAATTCATAATATGTCTACCAATCTGACTAGAGAAAAACAGCCAAAGCACTAAAAAAATCATCTTAAAGAACACTGTCAGAGCAGCTTTTCAGCATTTGAGTTCATCTTTTCATAGAGACCTCACTCTTTGATAAAGCAGGTGACCATAAATAAGCAATTTGGATCATTAAAAGTTTTTTATCGTCTCTCTGTATTGTAAAAAATCTATGAGCATCGTCGGAAGCTGAAGTTGTGGTATGAGATGAAATCTGGACCTTCCTATGCAGTTTCGGATGCATAATCTGCAGAGCTGGCACAGTGAGCATGGAGTGGCTAAAAGAAATGTAAAAATGTTATTTACAATTTAACTTTGGAGCCATCAAGCAGAACGTTTATCAATATATACTATGAAAGCACAAGTTGTGTGTACCTGCTGACCAATGCCACTACATATTGGCTACACTTAAAATACACAAGCAATTTCCATTATTAAAAGTATCTAAGTATCGGGAAGGAAAGCCCCTCTTTCAAAAGACTCTGAGATCTGGTTTGCCCCATATTTGACATGCTCCATTCAATACTTTCCTTGTAGAACACTAGATATGCTTTTAATATATTAGTGGCAACTGATCTGGAGCATCTGCTAATCTTTTGGGGAGGGTGTATATATTGTTTGAAAGGATAGGAATGGGTTCACGATGACATCGATAGGAGCTGGTGTAATGTCAATAGGATTTGTTTAGTGGGAATAGTCCTTGGAGATCAAGCTACTAAATCTAGAGTCTTCATGGTTGGTATTTGAACCTCACATACCTCGCATTTAATAATAATTGAGAATCCCTCATTCCTTTAGCTTAATGTCAAATGTCCGAACAAAACAATCTGAATACTAACCTTCATATAAAAGCAAGTGGCTTTCCACTGAACTTCTTGCAGCAGCAACATCCACTGGGCGTTTGAAGTCTATATTTTTGGCATTAACATCAGCACCAAATTCCAACAAAAGATTCACAATGTCTGTACTGGACTGCTGAGCGGCAGCGTGTAAAGGGGTATCTAAATGTCTGCCTCGCTGAACATTAGCACCTAAGAGAAAGATAAAAATACAACATAAAATGTTTTCTAGAAAACAGTGTCTCGCTAATATAAATACGCAAAGTCAGTAGGAAATACTTTTAATCAAAACCTTCCACAGGCTCCCTATTAAATAATAATTCACTTTAAATCCTTCCAAAGAAGGTTTGGTGTTTTTTACTTTGTAAATAACAAATAAGTGTGCTTCAGAGTCACACGTTATTCTACAAGCCCAAAGCAAAGGAGATTTAACCCATTAATTAAACTCTGTGTGCTCACCTGCGTGCAAGAGCTTTCTCACACATGAGATCTGCTGGCCTTTGCACGCAACATAAAGAGCAGTTCCTAAATGGGGAATGTCTTGGTCAACATCAATACCCCTAGAAATCAGTACATCTAGGCATTCACAATGACCTGCAATTAACAAACACAAATAAGAACGAAATTAGTAATTGGTGTCGGAACAATATTTCTATATGAGATTATACCAGGTACAATGATCTCTCTCTGGATATTAATATTCATTTTTGCTGGAGTCTATTAGCTGAATAATCTAGTTTGCTGATACAGGTCATGGACATCAGTCGATGATTTATTTGCCTTGCGTTAATCCGTTTTCCTCGATGCATTTAAATTAGGCTACAAACTCTACAATGCCTCTTTTTGCCTCTTTAGCCGCAAAATACACGTTTATTTGAGGTGCAAATGGTATGGAGTGACATAGGCAGCGTCCCAAACAGCCATGCAAACAGCGTAAGTATAGATACCATGCACACTCCTCTTTATAACTGTATAAAATTACAGTGAACGAGCATCTAGATAGCGTCACATAATTAATGCTAAGTTTAATAATAAGAAACTGTTTGACCGGGGAAGCTGAATCTGGTGCCAGTAATGAAGATTATTTCTACAATAAACTCCAAATGTAGGATATGGATAAGTAAGATCGTCTTTAAAATGTCTACAGTTTCATAATGCTCTAAGCCATGACACTATTGTTACAATAACATTTTTACTTATTTTAGTAGCCAATATATACAATATGCAGCTTCTTTGTTAGTCAGATCTTACTCTGGTGCCCTAAGGCTCTTGTAACATGGGGAAGAGTTAAGGTGGAAATGGTCTCACGTACTTCATAGGAAAGAAGCATGGTCTATGGGACTATGGGAACATGGTGTGCGAGTCTGCCCAGACAATGACCACATTACCTTTACTGGAAGCCTCGTGAATTGGTGATGGAAGGCATGATTCCAATTGAGCTTTCGCACCGTATTCCAAAAGAAGTTCCGCACAACTAGCGCTGCCTCTTGAACAGGCATTAAATAAAGGAGTCACTCCATCAATTGTTGTAGCATTCACCTAAAACATATCACATGGCTACATGGAGACATGAAGCAATATGTCTCAGGTGGGCTCTGTGGGTTTCATGCAAATACACGGAAGTCATACATATTTAATTCAAATAAGGTTTTGTAATACTATGTCATTCCGGAAATACCCAGTGCACCAAATCATCATAAGGTAAGTATCAATATATTTGCCTCTTTGCATCCATCCCGATGCTTCAAGCCGATGGCGCTGGAGTGTCAAGAATTCAAGCGAATGCTTCTACCAGTGGGTTCCCAGTGCAGGGGATAGCAGAAGCAAGGTAACAATGGTGGCAAAGAATAAAACATATCCCAAATCCTTGGATATGAATAACTTAAACATATCGATCTTATAGATTCTAATTAATATAAGGACAGCTATTTCATGTTTCAGCTCCTTCACTATGGATTATAAAGAGACCCCAGTGAGATTCTTCTCCAGAAAGAACTTGGCAGGCTCTGTACAATGTGCAGTTCAATAAGTGAGATCTCCAAAATCTCAAAAAAAAATCAAAAAATAAACTTGGTCCTTCACAGCGAGCAGTGAAGTGAGAGTTAAAACAACAATTCTCGTTCAAACTAACCTTCCAACTTTCCCTTAAGTGAATAAACACCAATGTTTTATGGAAAATGCTAATTTACATTTTAAGCATTTCCAGCTAATGGTTGAAGTTGCCTTGTTATATTAGATTATGATATTGTTTTCCCCTCTGTAGCTTCCCGTAACATCACAAGCCCTCTGCTAGCCACCGTCACCCACCAACCCCTCACTTTATTTTATTTATACATCCTCGTTTACATCATGAAACCACAAATCGCTAATTACTGCTACAAGAGAGTTACTACTCTATCTCCACCCCTCCTTTTGTTTCAGTTATCCATACTATTCTTTTAGATTGGAAGCTCATGAGCATGGCCGTTATAAACATGGTATAAAGTACCATAAGGCTAGGTGGTAAGCTTATGGGCAGGGTTCTTAACTCCTGATGTGTCTGTATGTATTAATGTATATTTGTTATGTATGTGTTAAGCACCCCATTTAAATTGTACGGTGCTGCTAATTTAAAAATAATAATAATTCTCCCTATGTTGGTTCTTAGCTGCCAAAGAACTGTCATTTTTCAGATTACCTTGATCCTAATTCTTACATTTTATACACCCTATTAATTGCATCTATTTGTTTCTTTTATGTATGTACAAAAATGTGCTGTATGGGAGAGCTGGCATCTTTCTGCTGCAGCTTTTACCATCCTGCAATACCCAAACATATTTACATTAATGGCTGAACGCTTATAAATAATATCTGGAGCAAGCGGAAGGGTCAGCTGAAGATGTACTTTGGGTCTTGGGGCGTAAAACTCTAGCCTACTCGCTGCTCAAGCGCTGAAACTCGGTTCTACCCCAAATCTATGGCACAGAACATAACTTATCTTTACAATGGGAGGTTTGCACCGTAGCACCAAAAGCATGCTTTATAAACCATCAACTGGTTGGCTTATAGCGCTCATTGATATTGTTAGCCTGCACTAGTGTATCTTGGTAAGTATGCTGCAGGGTCTTAGTTTCCAATGGCATCTTATAAGCACAGCTAAATATTCTTTTAAAGACAAGTGGTACTGCTATTAAAAATAATTATGGTTAATTGTATAGTTATTGTATAGTCTTGTAGCTTACATTTGCCCCTGCTTCCAGTAGGGTCCGTGCACATCCCACATGATCTCCCAGGCAAGCTTCGTGCAGGGGAGTCACGTGATCGATGGTGAGCGTGTTCACATTGTAACCCTAGGTGTGAGACATCATTCATTTCAGTTACATATAAGTCAGCTTATGGTAGGGAACATTTCTCTGGCTATGCTAATTGAAACATAAAATAATGTAATTCATTAAAAAAAAATTCAAATGCACAGAAAATACTATTTATGTATAAAAACAAGTAAAATTATTTCTTAATTCTTAATTGTTCTCATATTTAAGATCACTTTGTATAATATGATATACATTGAATGTTGACATGTCTTTACAAACTTTACCAAGCTACATGCCATTTTTAACATGTCCCCCAAGGCATAGCTAGGCACATGTCCCCAAGGCATAGCTAGACACATGTCCCCAAGGCATAGCTAGACACATGTCCCCAAGGCATAGCTAGGCACATGTCCCCAACGCATAGCTAGGCACATGTCCCCAACGCATAGCTAGGCACATGCCCATATGTATAATATGAAACCAATGTTCTCCAGGAGAAGACCTCCATTGTTCAATGCACTTTTGTTGTAGAGTTAAAGGGTTTCTCAATTGGTACAGTTTATTGTTGGAGGGAACAGCTCAAAGAGATGGCAGACAACAACAACCTCCTTGTAAGACACTGTTTGTGTTGAATTACCTAGTTATGGATGTATCTCTATTAATTTTGGTGTCATGGGGTAATTTATACATTACAAAGTAAAGTACTTCCCATCTTACACAATAGATACGTTTCACCTCTATTCGTACGAATGTGCATATCGGTTACAAAAAAAAAATAAAATTAGATTTTCACAATAATCCAAATCTATGCATTTTTAATTTACAGTCTAAAGATATTTAGCAAAATAATTTTCTTGGGCACACAAAATATATCAGTATAGTATATATCAAAATAAAAAAATATAGAGTACAAAGCCAGACATAGCCCCTGAACTGTGGAAAAGAGAAACTGTATTTTTCTACCTGTGAAAGCAAAGTTTTCAGGGCAAGAAGACGCCCTTGACTAGCTGCTTCATGTAGTGGTGAGCGATCTGCCCAGGAACCTAAATGACAAAATAAATACAAATCATTAAAAACAACATATTACCGTATAACTAACATGTGAGCAGCAATCAGAATGTGCCCTCCATAAGTTCTATATGTACTTCCCTGGGTGATTCACAAGGATGATATGGATAACCGTAAGTTTAATTGCAGCAAATTAAGGATCTATTATTTCTCAACTTTTTAGGCATTTTTTGCAATAATGGAATGCAGAAACCTGAATAATGCGACATAGTATATACTACATATCTGCATTTACAAACTGCATTAAATACCAGGTGACATATTTGAAATCATTTGTTGTTTACATCAATCAAATTACTTTACAAATAAGCACTATAATTGTTTAAAAAAATAACAATAATTTATACTTAGCTGTAAACAAACTTTGCTTTTGTGATAAAATAAATCTAATTATCAGTATAATTACCAATCTCCAATAGCGCTCAGCACGTGTAAAGCATCATGGGTGGATAAGCCAGCCCTTTGCAGGGGATAAGCCAAATGAGGGCTATACAGGGCAAACCTATTGAAGGCCACTTGGTCATATAACACACAATACCATTAATGCAAGGTAGGGAACAACAAAGGATGACCACTGGATTCTTTTCTGCCTGGAAGGTTGTGATTCCAACATTGTCAATGAGAAACTGAATGGTTCGGTATGAAGTGGAAGAAAAATCTATGCCACGGAGACACAGATCTCCTGCTCCCAGATACACACTTGCGGAAAGGGATTGCAAGGCCCAGGGGTGTACTTAGAGTATTTGGCACCTGGCACCCCCCAACACACACACTTTAAAACTGCATCGCTTCTATCGTTATATACTGGCCCAGACACTGAAGGTGGTACAGCATTACTGTTATCATTATATACTGAGGCACACATTGTCGGTGGTACAGCATAATCCCTATCCCTATACATTGAGCCAGAAATTGGCAATAGTGCATCATAACTCCTATCACTATATACTAAGCCAAACATTGATGTGATGTAGGCCTAGCACTTCAATGTCTGGCTTAGTAGTAGGGATGCACCAAAACAAATTCTGGACTGAAACCGAAAATGCAGCATTTACCTGGCCGAAACTGAATATGACCCCCCCCATAAAAAAATCTAACACTTTTATTTAAAGTAAGTAACACACCAAAATAGGACAAAAAATGAAATAACAATATTAAGATATATATATTGATTAACAGCAATCAGCTAGGCCATACCCAGGATCAGCATTTGCTCTACTAGCAGACTTGGATGATAGGAGATATGATTGCAACAGCCAATCACACTCCTATCATGTCAGAGTTCTAGCATGTACTGGTTGCTCTGGCATGATAGAGGTTGATTGCTGTCGCAATCATATATATATATATATTAATTATTGTTAAATTGATTGTTCAATGTGAACTCAGCACTGGAGGCCCATAGAATTAGACTACAAAATCCCGATATTTGCAAGTATACAATAATAATGTATGGAACCATTAGCATTGCAGTTATAGATCAACTGGAATTCATATAAACTCAACATAAAGTAGAAATGATAGGTTGCACAACCCAAAAGCCAGCCCTGGCATCCACACTTGCCACATAGAACCTGACCAGCACCCAGATTACACAGCCTAGCATGAGTCAACTTTGTCCCCAAACAGCCCGGCCTGTGCCATCTTTGTGCCATAACCACCCTGCCTGTGTCATCTTGGTCCCCAAGGTTCAAACATCCTGCTTGTGCCATCTTTGCCTTTCCACAAATCAACTATACATCTATCACACACAAACACTTTTACAGTCACTCACTAAGTCACACTTTCATTCACATAATTAATTCACACAATAATTTATTCTCTCACTCATTCACACATATTTCCCACACATTCATTCATTCTCTCACTAATTCTCACTGTTCATTAATGCATTCTCACAAACTCATTATTTCCCTCATTCTCACCATGCATCCACACATTCATTTATTCTCTCACTCATTCTCACTGTTTATTTATTCCAAGATACCCTCTTTCTCACTATCTACCTTTCCCCCTTCTCACTCCCTTCTGCCCTATCTACCCCTTCTCACTCCATTCTGCCCTATCTATCCCTTCTCAATCCCTTCTGCCTTATCTACCCCTCTCACTCCCTTCTACCCTATCTACCCCCTCCTAACTATCTACCCTCTCCCCCCTTTAAGTTCACCCCTCCTAACTATCTACCCTCTCCCCCCTTTGAAGTTCACTTACCTTTCAGGAGTCCTGTGGTGGGAATGCGAGGCCTCTGTCTCCCAGCTGTCTGCCGCTGTATGGAGCAGTATAGAGTGATGGGAGTTATGATGTACTTTAGAGCATAATTATATAATGAAAAAGACATTGGAAATGGTACAGCATAACACCCATCAATCTCACACATTTACCAATCCACACATACCAATCCACACATACCAATCCACTCTTTCCTCTTTTCTCCTTAGCGCAGTCAGCTCCTTTTCCTCCTCTTTGCCAGTTCTTCTGTCTTCTTCCGGTTCAGAGGGCGGTGGGCGTGGCTTCAGTGTTGTGCGCTGGGATCTGACAACAAACCCCGGCGCACAGCAGCAGTTGCCGCGCGGATCGCAAAGGAGCGGTATCGGAGGTGTTTAACAGACCTCCGGCTCCCTTGAGTGATTTTAAGCCGGGTTCAAGGGAGATCCTTGAACAGGCTTAAAATCACTCAAGGGAGCCGGAGGTCTGTAAAAGACCTCCGATACCGCTCCCTTGAGAGCCTGCTCCTCCAGCGGCGGACATTACTGTCCGTCTCTGGAGGGGTGCCGGCAAGTTGGCACCCCCCTGATGAGCGACACCCGTTGCGGACCACAACACCCGCCCCCCCTGCTAAGTACGCTACTGGCAAGGCCCCTTTGGGATAACCGTTTTATTTTAATTCATATACCGCTCAGGCTTACAGTGGTTTTGTACACATGAATGTAACTGCTGAACAGATTCAGATTTGTGAAATCTGAAGAGCCAGGAAAGTCCACTGCACACCATATAGTGGTTATTCATGTCCGTGCTCATTATGTCAGTTTGCCCAATGCATTCTAAGACTTTGTAACACTTACTACAGGGTCTGTAGAAAAAAACCCAGAGAAAATACTTCTCAAAGTTGTAAACATTTGTGCATATTTGCATTTGATATTTTAGGTCGGTAATTAGGGAAATATTTGTTCTGGTGGTCACACTTGTAATGTCCATGTACAAATAGGACAATAAGATTAAGACATATAAAAGTAGCATTTAAATATGTGCAGATACATCATATTACTGTCGCACATTGGAAACTCGCTACCGGCAGCTAGGCTGCAGTTAGCCAGGGCAGCGTCCATGTGCTGACCAGATCTGTGTACCATACCTGGTTCTCCTGACTACCCGCTCTGTGTACTGACCTTGGCTACATCTGACTACCTGCTGAACCCGCCATTGACTGACTACCTGTCCTGTATCATCCTGGGGCTACCTGTCTTAGGCATCTCCTATTTATAGGCATCCGGCCCTCTGACAAGTGCTTTGCTACCGATACTGAGTTCCTCTCGCGCCTCCCCAATATTAGGCTCGTCAAAGTCCCTGATCTCCTATATTAGAGCTTAACCCTATTTGTGTTGTACTAATACAATACAATGTAAATCTGACAATAGTATGATTATACAATAGACAAATTATGAATAGTTATTCAGGGTGAATCCTGTGGTGTGTTCTCCCCCTATGGGCATTGTGACAATTCCAAAGCAAACTCCATACAGCCCATATAAATCCACTCTCCCTCAACTTGGTGGCTACCCTTGCATCTAGCCACAGTGACTCCATGAATCCTTGGTTGCCACGCTTGGGCAGCCTTATGACGAGCAACAAGTTACAAATGTAGACTGGTAGGTCTGAATATTACCTTCTACAAGCTACTTTTAAATGGAAAGTGTGTCTGTATTAAGAGATCACATTAAATAAATGTATCTAAAACATTTTAGGAAAATGCACAAATTCAATGGATTCCAACATAGTTACAACAGATCAACGAACACAAGCCCAGTGAGAGTATAATATATTAGTATATTCTCCTAGTTAAAGGAGTTCAAAACATTTACTGATGTGAAATATCAAAGTAAATCAACTTTAGCCTCCAAAGACACAATTTTAGGATCACTTAACATAGCTTGAAAACACAAATATGTGACAAACCTGAATCAATATCCAAGATAACACCTGCGGCATTCCAAATGCTTTCAAAGTCTTCATCCAGGAAACTGGATAATGACATCTCACACCTCATCTCGTTGACAAATATCCCTGCCACTCAGCTACTTAAATGTATCGTGTAAAATGTTGAAAAAAATATTTATGCCAAAATGTAAAAAAAAATTCCATTGGCTTACCAAAAAAGTTCAAAATACCCACAGCGTAACCCAAAACACGCTTAATTAATCATTATGGAGATAATATAGGTGCGTAAGCTGTGTTTAGACTAGAAGCAAGATCTGGAATCATTTGATATAATATTTTTTCCCAGTTCCAAGATGGCGGTTGTTGCTGAACTCTGGGCAGACTATATTTAGGAAATATTACACTCCAAGTCATCTGAGGTGTACAAACACGAGTCTGCCTGCTGCAATGTTCTGTCAACAGACTAGCATTCAATCAAATAAATGTAACAAAGATAAGGGGTAAAATAATTAAGTTCCACGCCGTACCTAAGTCTCCGTCGCCCCACGGTACTTCCAACCATCCGTTATGTACTAAAAACAAACTCATATCTGTGCTACATGGAGCTCATATTAAACTCCGTTCCATGTTTGAGTGATTAGGAGGGCAGCTATGTTTGGGATGTTGTAATTTAAACCACTTCATAAATAAGCGTGTGCGGTAATGTGAAGCCCAGATGCATTTATTATACATAGCATGGGGCTGGAAGCACACTCAACCTCTACTCGTGTTTAATCATTCTCAATCAAAAGCTGATTAAGGTTCATGGGAGTTGTGGTAGCTATAGATTTTGTCTCTCCAGAAAGACATAAAGTTGTTAGCCGTGTTAAACATGCCTTTATGCGCTGATATATGAGTTGATTGAGTGATGAATGCAACAAATGTGACTTTAAATTTTGTGAAACTATGAAAATGATAATAAAAATTACTAAAGAGGAAACAAAACGACCTGATATTAACCAATAAGGGCGGCTATTCACTCCCCTCTTCTTAAACCAAGTGTGCATTTTGGGTAATAAATCAAGTATGGTATGGTGCGTCCACCTTTATGCCATCTATGCCCCTCAACCTGTTCCACTGACCGTGTGATTAGGGGGGCAAAGATACCATTTAGCCTTTACACAGACGTCACTCTATATAATCATATAGCACCATAGTCACTATAAAAAGAGTGAGAAACCAGAAAAGCAGATAAGTAAGACTGATGTAGATTGGTTTCCAATGTCTTAAACGACATAAAAGTGTAAAACTATTGTACCACCTGGTGCATTGCTGAGTAAGATCTATTGTAAAGCAGGAAAGAAAGCAAATGCATAGAGGGGGTCCTGATGGATCCCTGTATGTACCGGTACTTGGATGCAGAAACACCATTATTTTAAGGTTACAGAAATCGTAGCATTAAAGCATATATGATGAGTAGTGATTGAGTAGTGATGTAACATCTACAGCTTTCTAAGGAATGTATTCACCAATCTTTACTTATACAGGAGAATCAAGCTTTTAAACTCCCTAATGCCCCTATATATTAGGAAAGGCAGCAAATGGCCACATATTGGTGTTTCTGCACCACTCTTTCTTCGTGAATCCGTCAGCATTATTCTGGGCTCCTGAAGTACTTCTGCAAGAGGGCAGAGCTATGGCATGCACCACGGAGAAAGCCTCTCTCCGTTCCTCCAATCCTTCACAATTCTCTGTACTTTTGCAGAAGTACCTGGATAACAAAGCCGATAGTGGGGAGAAGCGGACGAAGAAAGAAGACAGCAGAACAAGAAGAGGCAAGAGGAAAAAGCAGAGCTGAGGAAAAAGACAGGGGCACGGAATTGGTCGGCAGACAAGGTAGGGAGACATTGTAAGGGGGGGGAGTGACAAGGCCCTAGGCTCAGTCGGCTGCGCGGCAGTGTCACAGATCTGAGGTCCTAATGAAAGATGACCTCAATTGTAAGACAAGGCCTTTTTTTAGATGATTTTTTCTAAAAAAAAAAAAGAAAAAAAAAACCCTTCAAGCAAATACGGTACTTTACAACGCATTCTTTAATAAATAACTTGCTGCCTCTATGGTCCCCTTTTTGTTCTTCTTTAGGCTGCTTGAAGCACCCAAACAGTCGCAGAAAAGCACCACCTTTAAAGTCAGTTGGTTCTTGTTAGACCACCTGGAGGCGGCAGTGACTACGACATGCATGCGCTTTAGCGTACAGTTTTATTCAGCCCAGGTAAATTCACGTGACCCCCTTGAACAGATTTAAACTCGGGTATCATATATGCATTAAAGTGCATATGATGGCTGGAGTGTCCTTTAATGTTTGCCGCTGCGAGAACAAATACAGCAATAAGCGATACAACTAGAGGACGGTACTGCGTGTAAGAGCTTACAATCTAAATTAAAACCAGGTCTTCATAAACGTCCCTTTGCATTACACCTAAATATTTCGAATACCTGGGGTGGTGTCGCTGGATAGCGTTGTGTCAGTTTTATACTACATTTATTGATAGTTTCAACCCATGAATCTGCTTTTTCCTATCTTATATCAGAATGCAACTGGCGTTATGCAGCGAACTATTGATCTTTAGTCAAAAGGCACTCACTCTCCACGCCGCAATCTAATTTTTTACAAAAATATCTTCGTGATGCGTAGAAACTGTTTACAGGCCTCCAGCCCTTTCCTACTGACCTTGGTTAGTGAGAATGCCCCAGCTCGCTCTGCGCTTTGCCGGATACTTTTCCCGAACGTCTGAGCTTCTTTTCCTCTTGCGACTGTCCTGCGCTTCTGTCTTCACAGACATTCTTCTGGGTTCACCTTCTAGTGATCTCTATCTCATCGAATCAGCGACACTCGGGAGGGGGAATCTGCATGTTCTTCCTCCTTACCATTCTGATGAGGGAAAGTCTGCACTGAATGCACCATTGCAAGAACACTGGAATCTTTTTAACACTTACTCGTCGGAGGTAGTGGGCACTCAGCGGGGGAAGGGTTGGACTACTCTAGCACTTTCTATTTTTAAAACGGCAAAAAAATCAGCTTAACTGCAAACCGCAGCATGATTTTTTTTCTAATCTACTCTGTAGATCTGGGAAATAACCCTGCTTATCTTTCCCTTTCGCAGCGCTACCGAAACTGTTAAAACCGGAAATATTTTATTCTATCTTTTTGTGGATTTTTTTTTTATTTTGATGTATATTGATTAGGATTGTCAATTGATCAATTCATTTCATTATGATAATTATAGAATATACCTCCTGGGCTCAGTCCCATATTCAGTAGCAGATGCAAGGGGGAAAAAAAATCTAATCCTCGTTGGAATAGAATACAGCTGGCATGGATGGCGGGGAAAGGAAATCTATTTTAAATATTTTTAGATTTTGGTAAACAGAGGTTGCATCAGACCTGCTCACTTAAAACGCAGAGGCTGCTCGGGAGTCTATTTTGGTCCTGGAAGAGAGCCAGGAGCGTCTGTGATCGGTGGGGACTCTGCTTTCCCATGTACGAAGTGTTTCATTAATGTGCTTGATTAACTTTTTGGCAGTGAAGCTTTTCTCAATGCAGTGCTTTTACCAGCTTTTACCATGCACTTTTCAGCCTGAAGCACCCGTAAGATCCCCTTCCAAAAAAGTAAACCCATGTATAAAAAAAATGCAAAAAACATTTATTGATGTAGACAAAAGGAAAAGTGAACCCTATTTGTTAGTCATTAAATAAATCATCCTAGCGAATATATCATTCTTCCTAGAGTACTATATGGCATTTGGCTGAGAGTCTTCTCCAGACATCGACACCGGTGAATGGTTTACAGGCTTCCAAGTCACCGGCGTGTCGATAGTGGGCTCAATAGAGAGCTCATACTTGCCATCTCTCCCGAGTCTCCCGTAATGGGGGAAGAGAAAAGGACATTCAAACCATAGACATGCTTCTTACAAATCATGATTTTCTTAACTGGTCTCCGATAAAAAAAAAATAGGTCAACTGGTTACGTGATAAATTAGTTTAAGCAAAGTCTGTTCACAGTTCTTTATTTATAAATAATAAGCTACTGGGGAAAAGGCCAATTCTGTAATTGCTGAAAGATAATCATACCGAGTTATTCTTGATTTTTCTCCAGACAGCTGAGCAATATATACATCTGGGAAATTCTTACCTATGCTCCGCTCTAAAGTGTTCTTGTATTTACTATGACCCAATAGACCAGGGATGTCAGTGGATAATAATAAATGAACATTCACATTAAATTATCATGGCTAGCTTGAGAATAAAATGCTACAATTTAAGCACACGCAATATCACTGTATATTATTAGAATACAGTAGGTTGGGGTACATCAATAAATATTACCCCCATAGTAGGTCTAGGGGATGAGTGAAACTACAACTTCTTCTGTTTTTTGGGGTCCTGGGCAGAAAATGTAATTGCACGTTAATAACTAGTGGTAAACAATCTGGGGGGAGCCTTCCCTATTCAGCCCAGGAGGCAAGTCTACTAACTAAATACCCATTAATACCGTGTCCCAAAACATTTGGCCAACAATACTTAATACAAACAATCAGATGCTGGCCAATGCATAGTCGCATAAAAAATGACCACGTAGAAAGTTCAGAGGAACAAAAAGGATGCAATTAGGGTGTAAAACGACGTCTGAAGCCCTAGTTGCTCTTAATACCGAGTTGTCTGTCTGTACAAGTAAAACACACAGAAACAGCACCAGGCAGTTGCCCATAATTTTCTAATCAGAGGAACCCCCTGCCCCTGTTTCTGAATAGGAAATAAAACCAGAAGTAATGATCCAATGTTTTTATGTCATGAAATGAACTATTAACGACGGGTCTGCGTGAGATCCACTTTCACTTACAAATCCATTCATACAGAGAGGCCACTAGATGGCAAACAATCATCTCTGTAAATGAAAACAAAACAATATAGAACGTTCCACAAATGTGTTCTATCAACCAGCACAAGTAAACATATAATTATCAGCTACTTAAGCATTTTAACAAAATTGCAGTATTTTGCTTTCTACATGGCTGGAAAATAATGTATCAACACTGCTTCATTCTCTAATGGCTTCTTTTGTGTGACCGCTGTGTGGTCCCCATTACATTTTTCATGGTGTTCCTTTTGCAGAATCCCCACATATGCATTTGCCCCCTTCTCCACCTCCACACATGCATTTGACCCCGCCTCCACCCCCACATATCATTTGCCCCCTTCTTCCACCCCCCACATATGCATTTGCCCCCTTCTCCACCCCCAGTTATTTTCCTTTCTGGAGATGTGTTCCGCCAAGCGCAATAGGCAGTGGTCTGTTTAAACACCTGTGTGCATGCGCAGCAAGCACCTCCATAGATTTCAAGCAGCCAATTGTTAGCAAGAAATGATGGGCCACAGAGAGGGAGGGCAGCTGCAGCAACAGGACTGCAGCTTCAACCCCATGTAGTTGCATTGTCTTTACAGGTAAAAACATACAAACACTGGCACATATGACCAGTCAAATGTAACGGTATACAATATACACCACAACTACTACAATTACAAATCTGTCATAATGTTTTCATTATTCATCTTTTTGCAGCTGTGGCAGTTGTATAGTTCATTTCACAGTGAATATTTGTAGCTTGTTTCCCAGACTTAACGCTTTCCCCACCGAGACTGCCTGTGAGGTTGCGCAAGATTCTCGAGGAGGGTGTGAAAGTGTGTGCATGCATGATCTCCGTAACAAAGTGTACAATGGACAATGACTTAGAGATGGACTAAGAATCAAAACCAAAACAAATGACCTCCAGAACCAGGACGGCTTTCTAAAACTTCATGAAATGTCAAAGGTAGCAATGAGAAATATTATACTAAAAAGTAAAATGTATATATGAGAAACCCCATTTGTTTCCACGAGAGAAGAAATAACAAATGCATGTATGTTTTTTTCCTTTAAATACAAGTTATTTTTTAGGTTGCCTCTGAGCCAGTAAGTTTCCAACACTAGTTTTGTTTCTTTTGATGTATAATCTGTCCTTTGGTGCATTTAGTTCATATTTATAGATGTGATCTGCGCGGAATGAATGCTGAGAGCATGTCATACTTTATTTCCCACAACAACTGCTGCCGACTGACATTATCAATTGTTAAGAATGGAAACTCCAGCCATTCATATCGTCAGTCTTTCCGCTGTTTTCCAGCACGGTGAGATTCTTTTGGCCTCCTCCCAAACGGCAGGACAGCAGCGGCATATATGCTGAAAAATACAATCCCCTTCCCTAGGCCCGGTCTGGCTGAGTAATGTGCACACCAAGGCTATCACATATACACTGCTGGGAAATGACATTGTGTACGACATTAATGCATAAGTCTGGCTATTAGAATGGCTAACATGTTTAATTTCCATGTAGTACAAGTAGTCACTTGATATAAGGTGAGCTACACACGGCCTGTATGCAGTGGCTACATAGGGGCTACTCAAATTGTAAGAATTCTCTTTTGTAAACTACATTATATCTATAATAAGACTGACTTTGGTAACTTTCTAATCGACACGGTACATCATCTGATTCTTTCCAAATGGGGGAGCTCGGTAACATCTCTTTAAATTAACAGCTAAATGCCCACAGTACACTGTTGAATAAAATTGATTGATAGCCTGTATCACGTTGACAATTTTACTGGCATTATACCGCAGTCAGCCCTTTTTTTCTTTTTCTGTTTTTGGTCGGGTTGAATAGTGAGGATAGTATTATTCCTACCCCATGCCTATTTAAATTCCCTCACTGTATTGACCTCCAGCACTTCTGCTGGGAGGCTGTTCCATTTACTACTACACTCTTATGTCTTCTCTCCCTTTAGACTTTCATTTTGGTGGAATTCAGACAAATTTTGTCAAATTGAAGACTAATAATAGATAACTGGACAGTGTTGGGTCTACGCTGTCACAGGTATTCACACAAGTGTATATATTTTCAAAAAAATGTCAATAGTTCATAGCACAAGACCATGCAAATTTTGGAAAACATTCCATTACAAAGTAGAGATTACTTGGAGTAATTCTGGTGCAAAATTAGAAAAGTCAGTTTATCCCTTTATCAATAAATCGGTAGGGTTATTCCACTGGTTTTGATACAGTGGGGGTTATTTAAAAACGTTTTTCAAACAGTTTGCTGGCATTTATACTTTTCTCCATACACTCCTTACTATATGTATTTAATTTAGACAGGACGAGCCCCCTGAAGAAGCCAGAATGGTGAAACACGTGTCCCCCCCCCTAGCCTGAGCGCCCCCATTCATACAGTATTACTTATTGATGAAGAATCTGCAATTCGCTCAATTCTAATTTAGATTCAATTTTATCTGGACAGGGGCATCTCAATTGCTTTAATACCTCCTGCACTGTAGGCAATTCAGTACGACTTTCCCTTAAAAAGTTTTATCAATGAGCTCCTACTGTAACATGAGAAATAGAAAACAAATCTCTGGATCCACCAGTAGGTTTAGGATCTAGAGATAGGACCATTTTTTTTGGCATAAATAGTTGTAAAGTTGTATTTTATATTTATTATTTCTTGCCTAATTTATCTGTCCATAAGTATCTAGGGTTTACCCCCCCCCTTGGGAAAATGTAGTGTTATAAATCTGGGATTTCTTCCTTGTCAAAATTGGACAGGGCTCAACATATACCAGAGCACAAATAGTGCTGCATAAATTCTGCGCTATTATAATCCCTTGAAGGCACTAGGAATTCGTAATGTAAATGTAGGATTTAGTAAAGTGATCTATTCACACCATATAACAGAGTAATGGAGTAAACAACAGTGTGCCTTCATTCTTACGCTTACCATCTGCCTTTTGGCATACAATGCGTGCCAATGTGCGGGTGTCACTAGCCAACACCTCTCTGTGCAAGCGGTACTATATGTAGTGTACTCCATATGCACATTATTATTACACCACTCTTATCAGCAAACTACGTTGGGTATTTTTTTTTTTTAAATAACCAAACAATTAGCAGAAACACAAAGAAAGCAAGTTTTCATTAATGGGTAAAGCACATATAGCCATACATTTCTGAATATTTTCATTTACCAACAAGTTAAAGGGACACTCCCATCGTAGTTTTTTTAATATTATTACTATTACAAAAACACAGCTTTTCAACACATTTCTTTTTTCGAACCAATGATAGTTTTCACACAATGCAATGTTTTTGGCATCCTTATATCTGCTACGGTTATGTTTCCATAGCCCTATCTACTAAACAAACAACGGCACTTTATGGTAAACCGATTTCCTCGGTCTTAATCACCCAGAGAGACCCTCTGACCAATGGAAGTCTACAGAGGAAAATACTTCATTAGCTAAGAAGAAATTCATATTATCACTACTATAAAAATATCTGTGCTTGTGTAATGAGTGCCATCCCCGATATAGTATGACTGCGGCAGCTTCCATATCTACAGATAAAAGAAGTCTATTTGAAAAACAGAAAAAAAAGTATGAGTTCAGAGTAACTAAGTACATCGCCAAGTGACACGTATAAGCTTTTACATATATTTCCGTTCCAGATGTGAGACCACCACAAAAACCCAACAAATAAAGTACAGCCCGTAAGTATTGAAACAGTGACACACGATTACTTGGTGCGACTTTGTACGTCACCATATTGGATTGGAAAAGAACCAATGATACAGAGGATAAAGTGCAGACTGTCAGCTGTTTACATCCATAAACCATGAATTCTGTACAAACTACAGCCCTTTTTACACAGATGCGTTTATTCCCGAAATGGCGAGTCGACAGAACAATTTGTGTGTTAGTTGTGGTTTCAACTTCTTCACTTTACTATAAATTACGAAGGACCATCCCCAGTGAGCTTCTGCAGCGGAATCGGCTTGCCTGGCCCTAGGTTGGAGGAATGTGGTTGAATCTGAGAAGATAAGATGTTTTTGCAAATGTCAAGAGTCAGCCTGCTGCGGTCATCAGCAGTCACATCATCAATAACGGCTAATGATCTAGTTCCAGTGGCAAGCGAGTTAGAGACACACAGTTTGGGCATGTATGGCCAAACACGTTCCACAGACGAGGTGCTCTGCCCTGAGT
This sequence comes from Spea multiplicata, assembly GCA_009364415.1. Classification (NCBI taxonomy): domain Eukaryota; kingdom Metazoa; phylum Chordata; class Amphibia; order Anura; family Pelobatidae; genus Spea; species Spea multiplicata. The sequence goes on from VKOC01000001.1 coordinate 10,461,381, forward strand.
CATGTGCGTTTCACTCTCCACTTTCATCACTCAGGTATACACCTTTTATGTAGTTTTTAGCAAATTGTAACCTAGCTTTTCTGTTCTAGAATATTTCTAGGTTATTTTGGCGTATCCTTCTGCAATTCCTACCTGCTTGGCAGTCTGCACTTTATTCTCTTACATTTAGTGGCCAATGTAACCAGTGTGCAATCATATCACCCTGCTATATGGGATTATCTGGGATTATTTATTTTTGAAGATGGATTTGTTGCTGTCAAAAACACTTATTCCGTTCACTACTGCCACACAATCACCTATGCGGAGAACAGTATTCAGACACCATGGGGTAGATTACAAACCAAGGGGTGGGCGCCAATTAGTCTCAATGTGCTTCTGCATTACCATTCCCATCACCCTCGGTGATCTGCAGGGGGGTTCATATTGTCCAAGTCTGACATAAACAATGGTAAACTCCTCCTGTTCTCATTTATGTTTTACAGAAAATGTGTAAGTGAATAAAATATATTAGAATAACAATTATAACAGAGTGCTTGTTTTAATTATATATAGAATTTTTTCTTTTCTTAACTATATGATAGCGATATTAGTGTGTGAGTTGATCTCACACGCCTCAGGCATGCTTTGTTACAGTGCAACTATAAAGGTACAGTTCAGCGATACATCCCCTCCAGCACTAGAGAGTTCACACCCCCATCACCTCCAGCCGGCCATAATAAACCCCCTTAATCACTTTCAGGGAGTCACAATACTAAACTAAATGACACTCAGCAGGCCTGCTGGAGATAGGGTTATCACCAAAGAACACATATAGCACCACACTTTGCCCTGCCCTGAACTGGTGTCTATTTACCCTTTCAGTAAAGGGGTGGGGGCAATCATACGGTTACAGAATACGGCTTACATTACTGGCACCAAATACAGTACCTTGTCCTTGGGTTACAGTGTAGAACTCGGCGGCAATCCTTGCTGCCTCCTTCTGATTTCCTTTCACAATGTAGAAATGGCTAAGGATTGCAAGACTGATTTTAACAAACAATTTGAAGCAGAAAAGCGCAAGGATGGTGAAATAAACATTTGAGAGCTGCTGGGCGAAAGGTTTTTCCTCCAGCACCGTCATTGCTGCCCCAGAGACTTTGTCGGTGTTTGGAAGTTGTCGAAACTGTGTTGACACCGTGAGCTGCTCACAACAGCTGGTACTAAGGAAATCAGATATCAGGTGCTCATGATGCCCGCTGCTGGAAATATGGGCATTATTTACGCTGCATATAACTTGTAAAATTAAATCCACATCGCTAGGGACATAGAATATTATCGGTCTAAATGGTTTAATGCTGTCGCATCATCACAATTTCGTGCTGCATTGACTTTTCCTATATCAAACATGATTTAAAAACCATCTCAAATCAATGAAGTTTTAGAATTGAAAACAAAATTTTATGTGGTTTCATAAACACTGATTCCACTCATGCCTGGCACTGATCTCCAATAAATCAAATTAGTTTGTTGTAACAAGCAATTCACTAGGGTCTAATTGCCATCTAATGTTTATAAACAGCCAACAACACTCTGGGTATGTGTTTTCTTTTAGCAGTTCATCAATTCAAGCTGAGTGCATTCTCAAGACTTTGGGTATAAACAAGTAATAAAAATAAGGATACGCGGCACTCATTTTTTCTTTACAGAGCGCATAACTATCTATTTGTCCTGTATCTGTGGTGTATTTTATTAACGGGTAACACTATTAGAATCGTAGATAATGTAGCTGCAGCTAACCGGAGCAATGTCTCTGTGCAGAGGGTCTCCCGTGCTGTCACACCAGGCTGCTGGTGGTACTGATGGAGCGTCTCTGACGCTCGGCGGGGGGGGGGCGTCACATGTAATGAGGTACAGAGCAGGCTCAGTGCTGGATTTAAAACCCCAGAACCTCTTAGTGTACCGAACTTGGCTTTGGCTTACTACCTGTCCTGTGTACCTGACCTTGGCATCGAGGCTACCTGTCCTGAGTATCTACCTGTGGCATCTCCTATATACAGATCTCTGTCCACTACTCAGTCACCGGTCTCCTATCTTGGGGCTCAACCTGTGCTCCTGGGTTCGGGCATTGAGACATACGCATCATCTATGTAATTTGGCCTCACTGGAAGTCTCTAATACTTAATAAACAGAAAGTTTAAATTACATTTTGAAGGAAATATAGTTATCTTGCTTGCTTCTCGGTTGGCAACAAATTTTGTACTTCTTTCTGCATAATCGTTGCTAACCACAACATTTTATCTTTATCATCTTGCCTACATAGAACATATTTTACTGTAAATATGGAAAAATTACTTGTACATTACTACTATGCCTGGGTCCTACTTATCTTACTACAGTAATTGCCTGCACTGTAATTACCCCCAATAGCACAGCAAGGGAAATTAAAATTGGATGGCATAGGCATAAAGCTATCATGAATCTAATATGAAGCAAGAACAAACAGGGCAGACCACATGGACGGAAGGGTTCTCATTGTACCCCGTTAAAAGGCATTTGATTGCCTGAATTGTTTTATAAGTATAGGTGTGTAGGCAAAAACACACATAGTCACGCTTTTCTTAAATGACCTGCAAATAATTCTGAGATTTCAGATTTTTAACCCTTCAAGGGTTAAGAAGCCTAGTGCTACGAGAAAATATAAAAAAAAACCTGGCAGCAATGAATTGTTTCCAACACGATCCCACATCTTAGCATTCGTTAGTAACACATATTTTTACACATAGCTGACTTGTTGGCTATTTCTAGAATCATTCCCCTGACTCACTCAAAATTTAAACATATGAGTTGCGTATGATCTCATTTACTATTATCCAAGGTATTTCTGTTTCCTTGGGGGCATATAAAGATACATCACTTCGCACTATTAAAGAAAGAAAGAAACCCCAGCAGATTAGGACTTGGATTTGCTATAGGTCCCCGTGAAGCAATGTGAGTCGTCATCTCACATGTTAAAAGGTCAAATACTCCTAGTATCATCCAAGTTTAGAACACAAGAGGTTTGCATTATTAAAGTGGCAAATATTTCTGTACCATTCCAAACAATGTAAAACTACCTTTAACTACCCTTATATACTGTTTTTCTTTTCCCTCAGGGGGATTTGCCTTAAAACATCAGTTAAAGTGATTAATCACGTCCATGGCTGTTAATTTCATTTGTATGCAAGGCATTCATAGCGGAAAATCTTGTGTAGCTCTCATACACACCCAACATGTGTACCAGTTGCGGCATATATGTGTTGTCAATATTGTACCCAAGACTGGGTTGCCTTCCAAGTTGGACTTCGGACATTGATGGGCAGTACTCACCTGAACCAATGTCAGACACGCCATATGTGAACTGTTTAAAGAAACATGTCTGGTGAATCCTACTCCTCGGCTATGCCTGAACGTTCAAGAGATTCCCTTACACAGCAGAGTGCTATAGACAACAGGTATTGGTTGTATTGTGAGCTAACTTTGTGGAGGCGACAGACATCCTCGTTGTTTGGAAGAGACCTGCTTTGGAAGAGAAACTATTGATTTTATGTATGGATATCCAAGTGTGTTTTTGTACTTATACATGTATGTGTAGCTCCTTCCGGATTTGTAGTAGTGCTTGGCTATTTGTGTTTGTTTTTATTGAAAAGATGATGTAAGTATTAAACTATATTTACATATTTTGGTGTTTCTCGGCGTATGTATTTTGAATGTATATGTGTGAGTATACCTGCCCCATATTTTGTTCTTGTCTTTTATTTTTGACAGATGCCTATTCTACAGAACAAAGGACTTATGTGTAGAAAGAAAATACCCCACACCCATTTTAGATATGGCATTATTATCATACATATATTTGTGTGTCGGGATTAGTTTGGTGGTTATAAGTAATGTCCTATAAAGATAAATATATGTTGTTGTGAAATTTTACATCACAGAAGAACATTAGGAATCAACCCTTTATATTGGTTATTATGATAAAAAGGATCGCTGGGACTGTCAAGTAATGTAACTGGTAAAAGCAAACTTTAAACCGTATACTTGAATATGAAAAATTTCATAATTACGTTGTTTTAAAAAAAAAAAAGTTACCAAAAAATCCAAAACCCAAGAGGTACTTTTCTAATCGGATATTCCTTGTTTTGGGTTTAGGTGTATAAGCCCAGAACCTGTCATTTTCATCATGAACATTACCAGTTAAGTTAATAAAGCAAAAAGCTATACTGTACTCATCCTTATCTTTCTGGAGATCGGGACAAACCACATATCCGCCAACTGTCCATCATTCTGAACAATAACGCGTCTCTTGATTTATAACAGCTATGAATTCACACAAAAGAAGCCAGGATAAATATGTTTGGACAATATTTTGAGGTACCTCTAAAACCAAGAGACATAACTTAAATTGTCTGTCTAAAATGTTGATATGACTCTTCCAAACATAAATATTAAAGCATACATAATGTAAAAGGCAAGTGTTATACTGAGTGATCCATATTTTAAAGTGTAAACACATACTAAAATTGCTATCTATTAAAGATCTATATGTTATATTGGCCTTAATGTGGGAAATTGAGAAACAGACACGAGCCAAGTATGTGCCTCATTTGGTTCCAGAAATTATTCACATCTTCCTAAAGCCAAGAACATTTTGTCACTTAGCTGCATATAATAGATGAGCATGCCTGTTAAAATAATGTAAAGTGTTTTTTTTCTTTGGTTAACACCTCTAGATTTGAAGTTAATTGGTACTGTGACATCAAACTAGTCCATCAGGGGATTTCAGAAATGTAAAAACCTGAGCAAATCACATTTTGTGTATTGAAGAAAAGTGACTGGCAAAAGACTATATATCCAACAGTTTGCTACAGTAAAAGTAAAAAATAAGACTTCCCTCCCACTTCCCTAATGCCAATTTATGACAACATATCACACCCGTTAGAATAGATTGGCACCAGTGAGCAAAAACTGTCACATCACAAATGGGAATAAGAGATTTTGCCAGCGGCGCCCTGTGTTGTTGCCCAAATGTACTTTCCATTAGAGCAGTTGGTACAAAAACCAAAGCTATACATATCCAGTTAATGTATGTTTATTTGTAATAAATATAAGTTGTTCTGTCTCTTTAAATCTTTGGCATTTAAGGCCAGTGGTCACCAAATGAGATGCAAGCTCTTACACTGGTCCAGTACACGGTAGTGTGCATCCAACCCACAACAGCACATTAACGCACCCGATGAAATATGCAAGTGACAGCAAAGTAAGCAACCCATGCCACATGGCACCGGCCCACCGGGCATTGGCTTGATTAAGACTTTAGTAACCACTGTAACATCAATACAAACAAATGACAAAAATAGCTTGGAAGACGTGCAGCGTTTTACTCCCGTAAGTGACAGGAGTTTTGTTTTTGTATATGTTTGTTCATGCGTGGTTCCCCTTTTCCATGTTTAGTGTACCCACACAAATGATATATACCGTATATATATTTTCAAGGACAGGTGAGGCTTTCTCTTTAAATTGTTTTATTTTTGTATAGTCTGTCATTTAGTATGAATTAAATGTAACAGAAAATGTTACTTATTTCTTTCAAAGGTTAAACCCCCCCCCATATGATTTATGTTCAACAGCATCCCTGAGTAGAATACCCCACATGGATAGGTTTATTTTATAAGGTAGAAAAATGGTGACATCACTGGATACAGTTTATTTTTTATTTAATTTTATTATTTTTTAAGTATTTTTTGAATTGGCAGAAATACTTTCTCGCACACTAACATACATTTACACACACTAAAACCATAACATACACATGCTAACATCTTATGCACAGATACCCGCTAACATGCTACGCTTGCGTGCACACATGCACACACATGCTAACAACATACACTTATACACACACTCTAACACTATAGGCTGACATAGATAGATGCTAATGCCATACTGCAACATAAACACTTTACATGCTAGCACCACACTCCTCTACACATATGGGCAGACACACTGGCTAACACTATACATATAAAATTACACATTAACACTGTCGACACATACATACTGAATCTGGGACTACAATACAGTAAACATACTGACACTATACATGTACACACATACTGACTCTAGCAGTATAGTATAGTCTGTGTGCATGTACACACATGCACACAGACTATACTATACATATACACACTGACTGACACTACACTATACATTTACACACATACACACTGACTGACACTACAGTATACATACACTGACTCTAGCATTATACATATACACACACTGACTCTGACAATATAGCATACACACACTCACATACACTTCTCCCCCACCCTCCCCATCTCACCTCTTGGAGACCAGCCACGGAGCTGTTTATCTTCCGTCATCATGAATCCGACACCTTGTGCTTTCCTGCAGGGACACAGTGAGGACGAGTGCCATGAGGCATCCAGGGTTACATGACGTATATTATGGGACCCTCATGGCACCCGCTACACCATGCCCCCGCAGTAAAGTATATAGTGCCAGATTCATGATGGTAGCCCTGCAAAACCCTGGGCATCAGGAAGTGTTTTTTAGACGTCATGCACCCAGCGTTTAAGGAGCCCTGTTATAAAGTACCTTTCTATGCATTCTTTGTAAGGATGCATGAGAATTTAGATTGTCCCTATATGTGAACTAGGAATACAATGCATATGGAGGCATGGTATTCATTCATGAAGGCAACAGGAGATAAGGCTGTCAAAGGACAACCTGTCAGCCATTGTTCAGCAGTGGCAACTACTGTGTAGAAGAAATCCTATGTGCAAAAACAATAAATTCTATTTTTGTATAGTTTTGGTTTTTAATATATTAGCACTAATAATTATATTGTATTCATATGATTTTAAAAGGTGACCATATTTGTCCTGAACAAAATTACGTCTTTCTGCAGGTCCATCAAATATGGAAAAGGAGAATCATGGTTCAACAAACTATAAAAACCTTATGTTATGAAAATCCTCCAGTTCCAAATGGGTTGACATGTTGAAAAAGATGCATTGTCCATTGAGTTCAATTAATTGCATTGCTCCATGGACAGTTATAATAACAATAAAAAAAAATCTGATCTTATGTTGTACAACAGAGAATGTTTTACTTACACGCAATTCATGTTTTTCACATTTCTCATGTTTCATATTTTTTAAAACTTGAATAAAAGCTGATTCTGCAGAATTCATGAACAGCCCCGCCACATTTTCTTAAGACTTTCTGTTACATTTTAATTTACTAGATTATGACATATATGTATGCATGTATGTGTGTATATATATATATATAATATATATATATATATATATATACACACACACAAAGTATCTCACAAAAGTGGGTACACCACTCACATTTTTATAAATATTTTATTATATCTTTTCATGTGACAACACTGAAGAAATGACACTCTGCTACAAGGTAGTATTGAGTGTACAGCCTGTATAACAGTGTACATGTGCCGTTGCCTCAAAATACAGCCATTAATGTCTTGGCAATACCTTGGCAACAAAAGTGGGCCCAATTAGCCATTTCCCCTCCCCAGTGTCATGTGACTCGTTAGCATTACAAAGTCTCAGGTGTGAATGGAGAGCAGCCGTGTTAAATTTGGTGTTATCGCTCTCACACTCTCTCATACTGGTCACTGGAAGTTCAACATGGCACCTCATGGCAAAGAACTCTCTGAGGATCTGAGCAAAAAGATGACCTAGGCTATAAGAAGATTGCCAAGACCCTGTAACTGAGCTGCAGCACGGTGGACAAGATCATACAGCGGTTTCACAGGACAGGTTCCACTCAGAACAAGCCTCGCCATGGTCGACCAAAGAAGTTGAGTGCACGTGCTCAGCGTCATATCCAGAGGTTGTCTTTGGGAAAGGTGGGGGGTCAGCCTGTCAGTGCTCAGACCGTACGGCCCACACTGCATCAAATTGGTCTGCAGCTTCCTGAAGACAAGCAAATTAAGGAAATGGATTACTGGAACCATGTCCTGTGGTCCGATGAGACCAAGATAAACTTATTTCGTTCAGATGGTGTCAAGCGTGTGTGGCAGGAACCAGGTGAGGTGTACAAAGACAAGTGTGTCTTTGTATGTGTGTCAAGCATCGTGGTGGGAGTGTCATGGTCTGGGCAGGCATGAGTGCTGCCGGCACTGGGGAGCTACAGTTCATTGAGGGAACCATGAATGCCAACATGTACTGTGACATACTGAAGCAGAGCATGAGCCCCTCCCACCGGAGACTGGGCCGCAGGGCAGTATAACAGCATAACGACCCCGAACACACCTACAAGACCACCACTGCCTTGCTAAAGAAGCTGAGGGTAAAGGTGATGGACTGGACAAGCATGTCTCCAGACCTAAACCCTATTGAGCATCTGTGGGGCATCCTCAAATGGAAGGTGGGGGAGTGCAAGGTCTCTAACATCCACCAGTGATGTCGTCATGGAGGAGTGGAAGAGGACTCCAGTGGCAACCTGTGAAGCTCTGGTGAACTTCATGCCGAAGAGGGTTAAGGCAGTGCTGGAAAATAATGACGGCCACACAAAATATTGACACTTTGGGGACATTTTCACTTAGGTGCGTACTCGCTTTTGTTGCCAAGGCTTAGACATTAATGGCTGTGTTGAGTTACTTTGAGGGGACAGTAAATTTACGCTGTTATACAGGCTGTACACTCACTACTTTACATTGTAGCAGAGTTTCATTTCTTCAGTGTTGTCACATGAAAAAGATATAATAAAATTTTTTACAAAAATGTGAGGGGTGTAACTCACTTTTGTGAGATTATATATATTATTTATAATATATAATATATATATATATATACACACACATTAACCAAGTTAGGAAGGGTGATCCTTTGGGACCCAAGAAACAGCAGGAAATCTGTTTAGAAATCAAATTGAATAAATTGTAACTGTTGAAAGGCATGAGAGAAAGGAATACTCATTCCTTCAAATTCTGAGAAACGTACGCGAACAGTGAATAGTGTAATTATCGTCAAAATATATAAGCTTTTGAATGAGGTTTCCACTAATGGATTTGACTGTGATATGTGTCAAGGTTTATATTTACAACGCTTTCCGATTCCCTTCTGTTATGATCTATGGGAATTCACAGTATAATGCCAATTAACAGCCAGTATCCTAATTCAGCCATCTGAATCATCAGCAATTGCCCCATCCCACCCCCACCGGATTTGGAACCCCCCTCCAGCTGTAGGACCAAATGGCACAGCGCCATCTAAATGTAAGGCACACTGGGCAGTTGCCCAAGGGCCCCGCGTTCTGCCAGCAAAGTGTTTCACCATGAAGCTCCTAAAGCAGTAGTGTATCTATAAGGGAGGGGCGAGCGGAGAGGCCGCCTCCCCGGACCTGCTCAGCGGACGCCCCACCTCGACTTCTGTGCTCCCTAATCACTACGCGCTGGCAATTGATGCCGAGCGCCGGGATATGACATCTTACTTATGTTTGTGGGCAGGTGTGTTTAAAGGCAGTGTGTACGGGCAGTGTATGTGTGTTTATGGGCAGGTATTTGTAAAGGCAGCGTGTAAGGGCAGTGTATTTGTAAAGGCAGTGTGTAAGGGCAGTGTATGTGTGTTATTGGGCAGGTATTTTGTAAAGGCAGCGTGTAGTGCGGCAATGTGTATGTAGTTGTTTAATGGCAGGTATTTGGTAAAGGCAGTGAGTAGTAGGCAGTGGTATTTGTAAAGGCAGCGTGTAAGGGAGTGGAGTGTTTTGTATGAATGTGTGTTTATAGGGCAAGGCTATTTGGCTAAAGGCAGTGTTGTAAAGGTGCAGTCGTATGTTGTTTATAAGGTCAGGTATTTGTTAAAGGCACTAAAGCTGTGTAAAAAAGGGGAGTGGTAAGTGTGTATAAGCAGGTATTTGTATAAGGCAGTGTTGTAAGGGCAGGTGATGTGTGTTTATAGGCAAGGTATCTTTGTAAAGGCCAGCAGTGTAAGGGCAGTGTCATGTGTATATGTGTGTCCTTGAGTGGGCAGGGTCGTATGGTTGTAAAGGCAGTGGTAAGTGTCAAGTGGTAGTTGTTTATAGGCAGGTATTTTTGTAAAGGCATGTGTAAGGGCAGTGTAGTGTTGTTTATAGCAGGTATTTGTAAAGGCAGCGTGTAAGGGAGTGTATGTTGTATATGTGTGTTATGGCATGATATTTGTAAATGGCAGTGTGTAAGGGCAGTGGGTATGTGTGGTTATAGCAGGTATTTGTAAAGGCAGCGTGTAAGTGCAGGTATGTGTAATTGTGTGTTTATGGGCAGGTAGTTGTAACAGGCAGTGTGTAAGGGCAAGTGTATGTGTGTTTATGGGCAGGTATTTGTAAAGGGCGTGTGTAAGGGCAGTTGTATGTGTGTTCATGGGCAGGTATTTGTAAAGGCAAGGTGTGTTATAGGGGGCCAAAAAGTGTATGTGTGTTTATAGGCAGGTATTTGTAAAGGCAGTGTGTAAGGGCAGTGTATGTGTATATGTGTGTTTATGGGCAAGTGTGTGTGTGTAAGAGCAGTGTCAGTAAAATCTCTGTAACAAAAAAGCTGAAGCACCATATTCCATTCTTGACTCGGGCATAAAAGGAGCCAACTACAGCTCTGCTCACAACAACCAGGCAGCGTGAGAGCCTGCCGCTCTGTCTCTGCACTCATTCGTAAGCTAAAAGGAAAAGCTTTCAAGAGTTTCCTTCTCTTTCTTAGGTCTGAGGCAATACCTGAGGGAGAGAGGAAAACTTGTCTTTTTTTTGTATTATGTTAATCCGAAAAGGATTTAGTGGTGGAACTTATTAGTGCCCCCCCTCAAGTTATGACTGTGGTATCTTATGTGTCCCCCGTATATGTTGTTCCTAGAGTTACCACTGACTAGATTCTTCTCTTCTCCTTTTCTACCAGTTTGTTATTGTGTGTGATTTTGAATAACGTTATTGCCTCGTATTGTTAACAGCGCTTCGGAATGTGCTGGCTCTCTAAACAAATGTAATGTAATTAACAGAGTATTAACCCTTCTTACCTTTAAAGCCTGCTACCAGGTTGAATTTGCACCAAACATTAATATAATGTATTTTAGAGGATCTGTGTACATGCATTCGTCTTACTACATCCCATTTGGGGCGCTAAAACACATACACACAAAATGTACGCAAAAGCAATAGAAACACCGTGTTGAATAGAACCCATTGATATTCACGTGTCATGTAAAGTTAGTCTGGCGATGTTTTTTCACGAAAGCGATGGGCATGGGGCAACACTCTGATTACAGAAAGAAATAATATCCTTGGAATCACCGGTCATGGTGTCGCCAGTCTTTACAGCTCAGGTTTACTAAAACAACGCGATGTTATACCTCTACATCCACCAACATGTAAATACGGGCATTTGCCAGTAACAAACAAGGCGTCAAAACGCTATACGGCTAACACCTCTCGCACTTCCTGTCTTATAAACTTCCTGTTACGTTACCCGGATGTTGCGCTATGAAACGCGCTGCCTTAGCTGACAGACAGCTCAGCGCTAGCAGCTTCCTGTCTGGCACTTTCAGTCCTCACACAGCCATCCATTTCTTACAAATGTCCGTTTAGCGCCACCTTTCTGACCAAAGAGCCCTCGTTCACACGTCTGTCTCCCGCTCCCCTCAATTGTCGCGGCTGTCTATCTGTCAGCTCGCGCCGCCTCTCTCTGATTATATACCGTAGGCTCCCCATATCCGTCCTCGCCATGAACACAGCTTTGTCCCGGGCTAACTCCCTCTTTGCGTTTTCTCTGAGTGTTATGGCCGCACTCACCTTCGGTTGTTTCATCACCACCGCATTCAAGGACAGAGTCGTGCCCGTCAACATCTACGTGTCCAGGGTGATGTTGTAAGTATCCGCAAGCTGCTTCGTGCAGAGCAAATGGTGCTGAGACAGGTAGACTTTCGGTACCGAAGAGCATTGGCGCTCCTGCACAATATAGTCGGGGACTGAGTGCGGGTTATGGCAGCATTTGGGTATTTTAGAGGGGAAAATGCTAATGCACTGACCTGCAGATGCTGGGGCATAGGCTGCTTCTTATAACCCCAGGGTTTTGCATGACGAATGCATCTCCTGCATGACATCCTGCTGGGGGTTTGGGGAAAGGGGCAAATGCGGACTCTTCTACCAACTCCGCTATTAATGTACAAACTCAAAAGGTAAGAGAGAGTGTGTGTGTGTATATATATATATATATATAATATATATACTATATATATATGTGTGTGTGTTATATATATATATATACACACACACACATACACATATACACACGTGTGCCCGCAACATGTATGAGTCTATCTGTAGCTGCGTGAAAAGCTGCAATTTTAAGCAGAGAGGACGAAGATTTGGCTTCTATAAGCAGGTAGATTTTATGCCAGCTTGCCTGGCAAGCTGCGGCGGCACGAATGTATTGTGGCTGCTGGCACACGATGTGATTTGTGTGATAGAAGAAGGAAGTTGCACCGGGCACTCGGCTCTCGTGCTGCCTCTTTCTAATTTGCGTTTTTACATGAATTTGAAAACTTGTGCTATGCATTTGTTAGCAAAACCAAATAGTAGACTATAGTAGACCATAAAATGTACCACAATAGAATCAGTTAACGCTTAAGGGGCTGAATAGATCGATGTTTAATGTACAAATGTTGATCTTGCAACCAGCTCAAACAACTGTCATTTATGAACAATCCCAAAAGATGGTATTCTAAACAAGAGTCCTGCAAACACTAAGAACATACTATACATAAGTGTTCCCAAAGTATGAAAAATAAAAAAAATACATACAAATATAACATTTCTTTTTTTATATCAAAATGCATAACCAAAAGCTGTAATCACTTTAATCATGGCGGCATTCAGTTTCCCAGTGGCCAGTGCGAACACAATTGTAAAATATTTACACAAATATAACGGTTACTCCACCAGCAGCGTTTGCTCCGCGAGCTCAAGGCCAACAGCTTGTATCGTGCCAGATCTTTACACGATCCGATGGCGACGTATTTAACCAGCTGCGAGGAGCTCAGATCTATTCTCTCCTGTATAAAACACAGCTACCAGAAAAGCTATTTTTGTTTGTTTGCCTTTTTTTGTATACCATGAATTTTTTGCAATGACGGAATGGAATTCTTTTTAGTATAGAGACCGACCCCTCTGTTCATGCAGATAGTCGTAATCAATAAGGGAATTTAAACACGGATGGGATAGACATAGGACCGTCCTGTTTCTAAGATGAGGACAAGGACTGGTTAGGCAGGAACAATTTTATGTTTCTATATAAGCTCTAGCTGTCTGTAGAAATGTTATTTTATGTATAATTGTATAGTTCTGTGAAATCTGTTATACATATGGTATATTTTAGCTAGAATATGTCAAACCGTTTCGTTTGACCACTAAAAAGTAACTGTTCAGAAAGTTCACAGCACAGTAATGTCTTTGTCAAATGCATATATTACACCTTTTTTCTTATTATATGTACAAGGAAAACCCCTACGTAGATTATGTGTATATGATAAACATTGCTGGCAATTCTGCTGCTCTATGTGGTACTTCATATATTAGAAGTAATGTTTGTGTAAACGGCTACGTGGTGTTGGGTATAAATTCACTTTGCTCCTTAATAGAAACTATTAATCTGTGTTCTAATGCTCTGTAAACCTGTCTTTCAGAGAGAACGTGGAAGATTTCACTGGACCCAGAGAAAGGAGTGATCTTGGATTCATCACGTTCGATTTAAATGCTGATATCCTATTTGTGAATGAAACTGATCTCTGTTGTATGCGTTTTTCTGCATTTAAGTGCTGATAAATCTAATCCCGCTGCTAGTGCATTCTGTAAGCATGAAATCCCAAGGTTGTTTGCTACAAAATAGCAATGCCAAAAAAATTATTAGTTAGTAAAACAAATTATTCAATGCAGGTTTACTTTACACCAAGTGCCTGAGTAGCTGCCAATTTCTTATCCTTGAGACTACGGTCTCTTTCGAACACACTATGCGGGAAGGTTAACCCTCTCCACTTGATGATATTGACACTGTAGCCTGACTGAGAGGTGATAGCGCCTTTCTATTCATTGTTGATCCCAGATTATGCTCTTGACGGACGAAATTAATTCACTGAACATTTTCATGCAAAAACTGTGCATTAAAAATTGTATCTGTAACCAGAAACTGGCACAACCCTAATAGAAGGAATGTCTTACTCCATTGTTTGTTGGCAGGGGGTATATATATGTAATTTTTTGTTTATGAAGCATTTTATGGTTTACAGTATGATAAATGGTATATATACTAAATACAGTTATATAAGAAGTGCCATAGATATTGTGAATAGAGTATACTCGGAAAGGTTAAAAGCTTATAGATTTAAGTGATTCAATGACAATACTTACATTGCCAATAGACTCATTTAATTAAAAAATATGAAGGTCCTGGAAGGTTTGAGGACCTCAACAGATGAGGGGTGAGATTTCAGAATCTACTGACAGATGTATACAGCGATGGGGTGAATTCCTTCTAGGAATTGATTATTGATTTTATTTTTAACTGATACCCTTGTTATGCTTGCTCAATTTAAGATGTTCCACTTACGGGAGCTCATGTAAGATAAAAGGGAAAAAAACAAAAACAACAATAATAGTGTAGATCGTCACAGCCAATAGATAATTGTATGGTGTTTGTTGCACTCACAATAGTGCTGAAGTGTTCGGGCATTTCTTAGTTTCTTTTCACGTCTGGAAAGAAAGGCAAATAGAGACTTAATCCTCCTTTGGTGGTAGTGGGATCCGAATTCCAAAACCCCAGAAAGATGGGGTGTAGATGTATACGTTATACCAGCTGATGGGGGGCATTATGAGGGATATATCTCCCAGAATAAAGTGCTACTGCAGTGAATATCCGAATATAAATTTATTATTGGACTAGCCCTTTAAAATATGCCAAATTCACTCAGTATAAATGTAAAATACATTTAAAAAAAAGCTTCCTCAGGAGGTTGTTTTTAAGGTGGCAGCTGTAAGAAAACAAAAAAGTATTTGTGAAAAATACTATACGTACAGACTATTTATATACTGGGACAGTCTCTCCTTGTACTGTCGAACAACCAGAAACAAGTGACGTTTTGGTTGTACAAGTTTGGCTATGTGAATGTAAGTACATCGCTTTAACTGTAAAGATTGTATTTCTTTCCTTAACTGGTATACATTTGCAGCCCATATTTGATTGGAATGTTAAGCAGCTTTTCATTTACTTATCCGCTGAATATTCAACTAGAAGCAATGTAAGTATATTCAACTAGTGTTTTAGTTTGGGATTACAATTGTGAATGTGTACTGTATGCTGTGTTAAGGCTCCATACCATTAACCGCCGACAATGTGCCGCCAACTATAGCAACAGTCATCAATAATTAAATATTGTCATATTTCATTTTTTGCTATAATGGGTTTATTCCAAAAAGTCGTTATCCTTTCTTAATTCTAATCTTTCATTAAATTATATAATATAAAACAATACCGTAGTTGCTTGATTGTAAGA
>VKOC01000001.1:10483760-10544068 GCA_009364415.1 Spea multiplicata
CAACATCATCGAGTGTGTGCAAGTGTACCTTGAAGAATTGATGCTGTTTCAAAGGCAAAGGGTGATCACAGGGTGACTGGATTTAGATTTTTCTTTTGTTCACTCTGCATTTTTCAAATCTAATCCACTATTAACGCATCTTTAAAAAAAAGAAATTACTGTGCATAAAGACTAGATAAAGTAAAAAATAATTTAGGTGTCAGGGTGTTTACATACAGACAAGATTAAATAATCCCTTTAACTATTCTCTGGATTGCAGGGTGTGTATTTACAGACTAGATTAACCAATCCCCACTAGATTACAGGGTAGATAGATACAGGCTAAAATAACTAAACCCTGTTCTTGATATAATAGTTTTTGCAGAGTAGATAAACTTGCCCTGTAATTTCTCTTTTCACTTAGCTGCACATGTTCACAGTTACAGTGGATTTCTGTTCACAATAAATCTAGTTTCTGAAAAGATGTAATTATGCTATTTGAGGATTTCCCATTTATGTTTAGCCAGCTGTACAGACTCCTTCTAAAAGGTGCCAGCAGATGTTTGTTCTTTTTAGTGTCTGCATGGGTTGTTTTATTTAGCTGCATTCTACAATATTGTTTTTTTTTTGCCTTCCAGATTCTATCGTTTAGCTCATTAACTACTTTCAGTTACTGAAGAATCCTAAACCCCATGAAGCAGACTTTACACACAGGCACCTTTCTCAACCAGCCAATTCAATCCAGATCATTGAAACTTGCATTGGCTCGGCCAAAGGCACTGCTTGTAGATTTTATCACAGATAGGTAATCCTGAAATGTACAGTACTTAATTTATAAATGTACACTAGAGACATTTGTGGTACTGTATACAATTCAAAGGAAATTAACTGTTGGGAAAAGCCATCAACCAGGGCAGCAGGTCGATGGAGATGGCAGCCCCTCTGCAAGCATGGCTGACCCCGTTTGGGTGATCTCCTCAACTGGCCCACTGACACCATGGATGACTGTGCTGAGTCAACACAGCATCCATAGTTCACTTCTTCCAGGTGCTGGACGTCCTTAAAAGTTGGAGTACCAAGAAGTGAGCTGTGGCTGGTGGCCTAGGGCAGTAGTGAAAGTAAGGTTGTGACTAAGTGTGACATTAGGAATTCTTTTATCATGCAAAAATGCATTTTATTCATAACTTTGCCTTGGACACTTAATTTTTGAGATATATTGCCAGGTTTTTTTTATTTTCATCAATTTTCAACCATTTTTGTGATTATAAATAATGTATAATCTTATAAATGATTTCTATAATAATTGACTATTGTATCCCTGATCTCCGTCCCTTATTGTTCTATTTTGTAAAAGAATAAACTCACTGCTTATATAAATTATCACGGCAAAGATATGTTGTGCAACCTTGAATTCTTTCAAACATTGTTGCAATAGCCAGTACTTTCTAAAAAACCCTGACTATAACTTGCTGACATTTTCTCTTTATATTTCCCACATTCTGCAAATAGAAGATTCATTTTTTTTCTTTTAAATCATTACATGAGACAGGCACACAATCATTTCTCTTTAATCTTTTCTCACTTTGCCAGAAGCTTTCCAGGGTGCTCCATCTACCTCGTGTACCTTTCATCCTCCCACACTGGAATATAATGTTGTTGTAATGACAGAGATGTCAGTTTCTAACACCTATTTTGAGCTTTCTGCTTACAGGGACACAAATAACAAATTGCGTCACCTAATTTGGTGGTGAATGTTTATTATCATGTATATTTTATTTTTTTAGATTTTTACTTTAAGGTTGGGGGAAATGAAGGTATGATTTATAGAAGAAATCAGCCTTTGGACGGTATAAAACACATTTAAAGAAACACTCTGGTGACCGTATGCACCTCCAACCAATGACCAATGTGTATTAAAGTACTTTGTAAATACATTAATATGGATTTGTTTCCTGAAATAAAAATAAGAAAATTAAATCACCTTCCGTTAGGAGAAGCTGGGGCCGCCTCAGTGTTAAGATTTTCATACCAGTTGTGGTAGCTTAAAGCAGACAGTCTAGAATGGGCTACTATTGTGGTTAATGAGACTGCTTTCACATTAGATTGTCTGGAACTCTTGAGTGAGTAGGGGCGGGCTGGCTCAGGGGCCAATTTGCTCCCTGGTCTGCTCCAAAAGGTCAAGTGGGGCAAAGCCCCCCCAAAAAACAACAACTGCATGACAGCTTGCACACACTGTGCAAGATTCGAGGGTGGGATTGAGAAAAATGATAGGGAGTAAGGGAGTGAGAATGTATGTATAGTATATATGTATGTTACAATGCGTGTGTATGTGTTTGTTTATATGTGTAAGTTTGTAAGTGTTAGCATGAGTAAGTGTGTGTTATAGTGAGTGTGTAAGTATAAGTGTGTTAGCATGAGTGTGTGTGTGAGAGGGGGTGTGTTAGAATAAATGTGTAATTATGAATGTGTTAGCATGAGTGTGTAAGTGTGTGTTTAAGAACATTGTGAGAATGTGGAAATAGGTGTGCAAATGTATATGTTAATTACTACTTGGGAGATCAAGGGGCCAATGAGGCCACTTGGCTTTACCTGCACCCCAGGGCCGCCCTCCCGTGTACGAGCCAGTGCTGGAGCTGGCTGGAGATGAGTATACAAACTGGTAAGCAGGAGATTAGTTCACTGGGGGCATAGGAAGAGGGCGCATGCATGGGGGAGGGATCTGCTGGACCCCTCCATGCATTTACAAAGGGAGAAAATAGTTAACTTTAAGGGGACACTCAGCTATTCTATACAGTAAAGTGCATGGAGTGTCTCTAATTGATTGACTGTTGTAACATGTCTTATAGCTCATAAGTAATTTGTTCTTATTGGTACATTACAATACATTTTTATATTTCACATTAACATATGGCAAGGCATACAAGCAGGTTTAGTGACTCTTGATTAGACTACAAATTCATTGATCAGTCAGTAGTTTTGTGGCTGTACCAAATGGATAGTTTTCTGGAGAGTTTGCTGGAGAGTTGTAATTGTGACTTCTTGAGTCCCATGTGTCCCATGCTCAATAAGCTTGGCTGGCTCTGTGCAGTCTATAGTTAAATCAGTGAGAATTCTTCAAAATCTTCTCACCCATTCTCACCCATTAGATTACGCATTATGCAGGGCCAACTCAGACCTTCTAGCTGTAGAAACATTGCAGTGTTAACCCTCCATAATCAATAGTGGCATGAAGGAGTTGAAACCTCAGTTCTTCTGCAAACTCGTAGCGTTTTCTCCTAGTAACAGGGTTCAGGCGTGCAACTTGTATAAGGATCTTCTACAATATATAACCAATTCATTTTTTTCCAGCTTGTTCATCAGCTAGCTTAAAGCAGTAATAAATTACACGGTGACAACCATACTACATTAAAACGAAATCCAATAAAAAATGTGCTTTTCTTGCAAAACTTGTCTTCAAACATACAAAATGTGTATACGGTTTAGAAATAGTGTTCTAAATGAAAGTTGCTGGAAATGAGTCAGATATATTTAATGTTAAATTATGATCATTTTGTTTAATGTGCCGCTTTGTTTTCTTTAAATATAAATGTCAATTTCACCTTGTATCTCTCTTTTTGTCTCATTTGAAGGTTGCTTTGAATGCTGCATAAAATGCCTCGGGGGTATTCCATATGCCTCACTGATTGCTACGATTCTGCTGTACGCTGGGGTCGCCCTGTTCTGTGGATGTGGTCACGAGGCTCTTTCAGGCACTGTCAACATTCTGCAAAGCTATTTTGAAATGGCAAGAACTGCTGGAGACACACTTGATGTCTTCACCATGTGAGTCATGATTTGAAAATAAGCCTAAGTTACCCAAAAGCAATATTAGATGGTAGATAACATGAGATATATATTTTTTTCTAATTACTAAATCAGTCGTAGATGATATTATTTACAAATTGTTACACTTCACTTATTGCTGTACTAGCCCATTCATTGCCAGTAGTAGTGATCATGCTACTTATCTGACACCACAACTCTTATACACCAATCAATGCAATAATAAAGTAAAAAAAAAAAAGTCACGTGGCAGAACTTGGTAGGAACATGCCACTAACTTCATATTGGGGCTTTCGTTACATTTCAGTTTTTGGTACTTGAAACATTTCTAGATACAAGATGCAGCATTATCCTATCACATTCACATTTTGTCCTTTCTGCTAACACCTGATTTAATTATTTTATTACTATTATTATTTGTCATTTATTAATTTTGGATTTTGGGGATATATTTGCTACCATGGACATTTGCTTTATGAAAGTGACAACTCCAACTTCTCCTGTGACAAGGGTCGAGCTGGCTTTGCATAGTTCATAGTTACTTCGGTACCAAGACACCTGCCCAGCCTTTTCTGCTGGAGAGGGTTACCATTACTGGCCCTTCATAAAGAATAGTAAATTCAAAAACCTTTGTTTTGTTTAACCCTTTTCCCCTGTAGACCTCAGTAGACTTGGCTAGTTTTTGTAGTTTTGTTATAGTTAGAATTAGGCCAAAACATTTAACAATTTAAACAATTTACACTTTAAGTAGGAAAAACTATTAACTGGTATATATAATTGTTCATGACAAGTTAAACTGTCCATAGGTACTTAGTTCAAAGCAAACTGTGCATCCCATCACATGGTAGAAATACAAAATATAAGTTTCCTTATTACTCCAAACAAAATGTAAAGTTTAGGGCAGGCATACATAGGGAGGAACTGAATTCCATAATAATCCTAAAGACACATAATATAGGTATTAAATACACATTTCTACATGTATTACATATGTTTGTACCCCTCGTTCAACGTAATGTGAGGGCTATGCCTCCCCTCATCCTACTTGCCATTCTGGTTGAGGTAAGTGGGAGCTGCAGTCCATCAAAGCTTAGCCAGTTTTTTTTAAAATTCAATATAAATGCAAGTCTTTTGTGTTTTTATTTTATATGCCATAAATCAATAAATGATCTAAAGAGAAGCAGATTGCTGGTGCTATAGTTATATCAGTGACATTTATTTGCCACTTTGCCTACAAGAAATTGATTGATCCTCCATAATGCACAGTAAAATTGGCTATCTTTCCCAAAGAACCTGTCAGTGTGGTACGGGAGGTTAGAGGTTGCAGTCTATGTACAAACCAGCTCTGGAGAAGGAGGCAAGGAAAAAAACAGCATCCAAGAAATATGATTAACTGAAATTGAAATATAGAATGTGTCGGCAGATAAGGACCATTCAGCCCATCTTGTCTGCCCAATTTCTGAATACTTTTCTAAGTCCTTGGCCTTATCCTATATCTAGGATATCTTATGCCTATCCCATGCTCCTTTACCGTATTAACCTCTAGCACTTCTGTTAGAAGGCAATTCCATGCATTCATGACCCTCTGATATTACATTTAAACGGTTGCCCCTCTAGCGTAAAACTATGTCTTCTTGTTGTAGCAGTTTTTCTTTTTTTAAATAAACTCTCCTTCTTTATGCATTTAAATGTTTCTATCATATTCCCATCTTTCTTCCAGGCTATATATGTTAACATCCTTTTCCTGGTAGGTTTTATCCTGTAATCCATGAACAATTGTAGTAGCCCTTCTCTGAACTTTCTCCAACATATCTATATCCTTCTGGAGATACGGTCTCCAGTACTGTACACAATACTCCAAGTGAGGTCTGACCAGTGTTCTGTACAATGGCATGAGCACTTCCCTCTTTCTACTGCTAATACCTCTCCCTATACAACCAAGCATTCTGCTCGCATTACCTGCTGCTCTACTGCATTTTCTGCCTACCTTTAAATCCTCAGAAATAATTACCCCTAAATCCCTTTCCTCACACGTTGAGGTTAGGACAGTACCAAATATTCTATACTCTGCCCTTGGGTTTTAATGCCTCAGTTGCATTATTGTAGTATTGAGTCTTCTCTACACATAGCAGTAATAACAGCAGTGGAAATTAATAATACTCTATTGCCACAACATTACACGCTGAAGATTACTGCCCGGGCTTGGATCCTAGACTATAAATGGAACTAAGTATCTTTCATCCATTCATCAGTTTCCAATCATAAATAGGTCCTGAAACAATATATATTCTATAAAATATATTCCCCTAATACATTGCATATCTTAAAATGGTTAAAATGTTTTAATAACTATTTCAGTTATACCATCTTCCTTCAATGTAAACCCCCATTTTTAGCCCATTGCCTGGTGTCTAGCAGGAGACTCTACTGAATATTATTTCATGTTTCTTCCAGGTATATTTCCCCTTTTTGCACTGTTTGCCCCTGCACATCCCATGCTGTAGCTGTAAATTCTGAATATAACGGTATAATATAACATTTCTAGATAACGACAAGATTTTAATCCATGTCTCCAGGCCTTTCCCTGGAATGATATCAGTACCCTTGACCCACCGAAGAACTTAATAGGCATCGTTATTTTACATCAGAAATCATCCTTGATTTTGCATCTTCACAATCTACCGTTTTACCCAATAAAATCATTTTCAATAGGACAACTTGAATGTATACTTCTTCAAAATTTTGAAAGCGGACTTATCACCATAGCAACCAAAGAATGGTTAAATCAACAGGAATCTTTATAAATAACAATCTATGTCTCGCTATCTCATCATGGTTCCACATTGCAAGCTGTAAATCTTGAGCTCTGACTGCGCTTAGACACAAACAAACCCAAAAAGCAGAAAATCTCTTGTCCTTGAAAAGAATAAAAATATCCCTTGGCTAATATTATGTTTTTTCGGTTTTGTATTTTTTTTTATAATTAGATCATAAAGTATTTTACAGCCTTATTCTAGTTGTGTCAACTTCCTATACATTATTTTGAGATTTATTATTTCTTTAATTTCTTTATAGATTTCTTTTTCTTGGTTTCAAAAGCAACCGACTATCTTGCTTTCTAAATTTTGCTTTAAATTATCTTCCTTTATGCTTTTCGTCCCCTTTCCTACTGTCACATCTTATTATATGGGTCTTTTGAAATGGTTGTCATCTTCTGATACATGCCCTTAATTTCAGGTTCATCACGAAGAAAGTGCAGCCGGGGTAATTTGCTTTGGGCTTAGTATGAAAGAAGGCTGTGAACTCATTTGAGCTGGGTGCAACAAATGAATTTCTGTCTGCACATAATAAAAATATAAAACTAAAACATTTTTCAAACAAGAAGCCAGGCAGTCAGTCCAAAGCAGACATGCTCCTCATTCTATACACATAGTCCTCGTGTCAAGAACACATAGACAGTGGTCCCATTATTGTCCTGTAGTGGTCCGCCTGTTATAGTGGCTGGTTCTCTGCAATGGAAGAGAAATAAAAACACTATAAAATCAGGAAAGAAATAAAGGCTACAAAACTGAATATATGTTTTTCTGCAAAGTAGACATTGTTAAGAATGTTTGGTGGGTTTGAGTGCATCACAGTGTTCTACCCTGTGCCCACTCTACCCATAAGACAATCCTTGCAGCTGTCAAGGATGTTGTTGGATTTTCCCACTGTTACAAAGCAAGAAGGATAATGTTGTTCTTATCTATACTTATATTGTGTAAATAACACACTTTTAAATACTGAGCCATATATTAAAAATAAAATCAATGGCTCATAATGAAATTAAAAATTCCCTAGCCACTCCTCTAACCAAATATGCCGTCGAGTTATATGGGAAATAATTATTTACCTTTCTTGAGGTTTGATGAATTAAGTATTTCATACAAGCTGCAATTATATGTGTCTTGCTCTGCCCAATTCTTCATTCATTTTATACAGTGCCATCACAAGGCCAGGCTAGACAGTTGCCCTGACCGCCTGTGTTTGGGGTACAGTGAAGATAGAAGGGTAAAGTTTAATGGGTTGAATAAGTTAACTGCTTGTTTCTGCTCTGTTTCACCTGGTTTTATCCATTTGTCATGTGCTGCCATTTGCCTTTTTTCCTTAAACTAGACCGTAACATTCCCATGTTTAGCAGGACAGTCCTGATTTTCTGGCACTGTCCCTCTGTACAGGGTATCTGTCTTACTGTCCTGCCTTTGTAGAAAGGCTCATGGGCCACCAAGCTGTAAAATCAATGAAGGTCTGTACTATTTAAGCACAGACCTCTGTTGCTGAGCTGAACACTGTCTAGTGCCACCAGGGATGTAATTGTGGACTTGTCCAGCTTTTCTTTCACATGAAATTGAGTAGCCATAGAGCATGATACAGAACCCATATAAAGAGGTGGTACGTTGATATCAGCAAATTCATCTATGTATATATTGCTATACTAAGTGTTGTGGTATTAAGTTAGATTTTCAGTTGACTTACAGAATCTGCTCTCTCCCCAGGATTGATATCTTCAAGTATGTGATTTATGGAATAGCAACTGCCTTCTTTGTCTATGGCATTTTGCTGATGGTGGAAGGATTCTTTACAACTGGCGCTATTAAGGATCTCTATGGGGACTTCAAAATTACCAACTGTGGGAGATGTGTGAGCGCATGGGTACGTCATAATCCTTATATTTGCAACTGCATGTGCTTGTCACTGTTATCTTTTCCTATATGAATTATACATGTAGGCTTATGGGATTCTGATATTTTTAGGTCTACAGAAGAACTGCCAATTATGACATACTGTGGCTGTTTTGTAAGGAACATCAGGTTTAGTGAAAGTAATAATTGTTATCTAAGCAATGTATTTGTGTAAAACAGGAATGGTAAGTTAATAAAATGTTGACCTCCCCATGCATTGACGAGTGGTTTATATAAAGCCTGTAAAATATATATATTTTTTTTAAACTAGAAGTTTTAATTTACAAAAAATCTCTCTTGCTCAACAGCATGTAGTTACATTAGTGCGGCATAGATATGTAATTCCACTAAGACCATTATTATCTGTTGTACAGTGCGTTTTCCCTTATAGTGGTGGATTTTTCTGGAAACACACAAACTCTTAGTTCAAATGACACATGCTCTCCAGAAACAACGAGTTGGTCCTGTATGTAAAATGTATTGTGATTGAGACTGTCTTGCTACTAAATTTACAAACCATAAAGCGGTTTATTTGCATTAAGTAGTGAGTGGCCTCCAGCAGACAGTAAAATTACTCAATATGGCTCCCTGTTATTCTCTCCAATCAAATGTTTGCAGTTAGCCATTACATTCTCTTAGGCTTCATTCCACATTTCCACATATTGATTCGGTAAGTGTTTTCCAGAAACATTGTCTGCTGGCTAAATCATAGCCAGCAGACAATATCCCCTAAATCCCATTATACAGCGGTGCAGAATATGATGGTGCTATCTAAACAATAATCAATATTAACTTACATATGGTTTTATGACATATTTAGGTATTGGAGATACTGACCCTACAAGCCGATAGCCCAACAGAAGAGTAACCTAATATAACTCTTATAATTCATTGCATCATTTTGTGGCTATATTTTTCTTATTCAAAAAAAATGAATCAAATAAAACTTTGTTTTCCATCAGAAATGATATGAAAAGAATGAAACGCTAAACTCAAAATCACAGTTTCAAAGTGATGTAGAGATGCTTTGAAGTGTTTTCAGCTGCGCTACCAAGTGTGAAAAATATAATTGACTGATAAAATTATCTGTCTGTGCCAAAAATCTTGAGAGCATCACAGGCTTCATTTAAATTTGTTCTCGTATTTATATTTTGACTAAAAAATGTCAATATTTCAACTTCCCTACATTTAACCTAAATTGCCCACAGCTTGCGATGTTTGGTACGTGTGGCGACTCCCAGTGTTTCTTCTCTTTGTCTGTTATCGAGCATGCTGTCCTTTAATAGGCTCATTAGACAACATAGCCGAAGTTTGAAACTAATCAGTGAAGAGAACGGAATTGTGTTAATTATTTTTCAGGTCAAGACATTTTTTCACATATCTTAATGGCCTTGCACTGGCATTATTGTTTTCTGTCCCCTTAGCATCAACATTGACCTTAACTGTGAGCAGGTCATCGTTATAAACGTTTAGAGGATTCTTAATCTGTGTTATTTTAGTGAATAAAGATGAAAGAATCAAGTAAGGGATCTGGTCTTATTAGCCATGTTTTAAAGGTTATATGTTTCATGTTTTAAAGGAGAACAACAGGCATCTGAAATTCTGACACACAACTAGAACATCACTGTAAGCCCTCTTATGAGAGGCTTAGTGAAGCAATAGATATATATTCAAAATATTTCAAATATTTTACCCCATAAACATTATGATCAGTTCTTTATTTTTAAACCATATACAGTTGATTACTCCTTCCCATCTGCTGCTAAAGAAAGACACGGAGCTTACTGTAGAAAATTTCTTGCACATTCTCACTAGAAATCCCATTTAAATCAACGTGAGTAGCAGCAGCCAATCACATGCATGCTATCTGAACACTTGTGATTTGCTAGCAGACATGTGATTGGCTGCTGCATCAGTGACTTCCTGCACCTCGTCCGTCTTACTGATAATGTGCAAGAAGTTTATACCCTTATGTTGAGGCATCCAGGAGTGGACATACATGATAAAGAAGTGGCTTGTCCTAACTCCAATAAATAATGGATGCTGCAATTTGCATGAAGTAATTGCGTTTATAGTCCATGCAAAATGTATATAAAATAATTTTGGTCAATTTTGGGGACTAGACTGTTGCTTTAATTGAGTCAGGGCACCATTTGTATGCATGCCATTGTAATTGGGCACCATTATATTTATGGTATTAAATTTATGGTATTTATGGTTTATTTGATGTTGTTATTTTATGTTGTTTGATATGTGCAGCGCATTAAGCAGAACAGCTGGTCAGGTCCAAAAGTAAGACAATACCATCAAGAAGCACTCCTTGCCAGTGTCACTGACAATTTTACCACTTAACAACATGACTTCTTAAAGACCAAGTTGCATTAAAAATGTTTGATCCATCTGTGAAAAGTGCACATTTCGAAATTGTAGTTTTCTACTTAGGTCTTAAAGTGTTTATTTTCATATGTATTTGTTTATTTACAGTTCATTATGCTGACATACCTTTTCATGCTTGCCTGGCTTGGAGTTACAGCTTTTACCTCTCTGCCCGTCTACATGTACTTCAATCTGTGGACCATTTGCCGAAATGCAACTTTAGTTGATGAAGCTAACCTTTGTTTGGATCTTCGTCAGTTTGGTAGGTAAACTGTGCTGATTTAAAATAACAAACCACAAAAAAATGTGTGGCTATGGAGAGTAATACGCATGAAAAGTCATATAGGAGCAGGTAGCACTGCCCATCTGATTCTATATGGAATAGAGCATAGACATTTAACAGCAGATAAGAACCATTTGGCCCATCTTGCCTATTTTTCTCCTACTGTAAAAACCCCAAATCTTACTCGGCCCATGGTCTTGTCTTATTCAGGATAGCGTTACACCTATATTACGCAAGTTTAAATCCCCTTACTGTATAAGCCTTTACTACATAGGCTGTCCTTTATGCTATACGCTATACCCTCCTGTGCAGTAAAACTTCTTTATAGTGTTTCAGAACATGTTAATAACACTCATCACGATAATGGTTGTTTTAAGAAAAGAGTCATGTCAATATTAGCCTAGACTACCTTGATATTTCCTGGCATTACCTTGGGTGAGCTATACGTACCTAATTGAACTCAAACATACCACATACTTCTCCTATAATAGTTGTACCCTATACTATCACTGGCTAGAGTTGTTGTAGGACTGAGGCTAATGTAAGCAAGAGTAATCAACATATCACTCCCCATGTGCTGTGGAGATACAGTTGTGAGGATTTAATGTTAGTCTGAGATCTCTACAGAGAGCTGTCTGTTTTCCTGACCCTAATTTTCAGATTTATAATCAGATCTTATTGAGAAAATACAAAACACCATGTATGCTTTAAGAAATGTGTTACA
The DNA here is from genome assembly GCA_009364415.1 of Spea multiplicata. Classification (NCBI taxonomy): domain Eukaryota; kingdom Metazoa; phylum Chordata; class Amphibia; order Anura; family Pelobatidae; genus Spea; species Spea multiplicata. The sequence goes on from VKOC01000001.1 coordinate 10,495,663, forward strand.
AATTCTGTTAATCAAAATCACATGGTGATGGAGTGGTGCATTTGCTCGATTGTAAATCAATAGAAGCACTTAGAAACCATGTAAGCAAACATTGATGCAGTGATGGTCATTTTAAATCTAGGAACAAGCAAGAAAAAAAACCTATTACAACTATTGGTATTGTTTAAAAATAGTAGTCAGATTTCTTGTAAAAGAACTTGCTCCATTGAAGTCAGTGATTTTCATCTTCCCTTAGCTTACTTTCTTGTAACCATTTGCATACCCAAAATTACTTAGCACAGAACTCCCTACTTTAGTGTTGCTGAAAGCTGTTCACTGCTACTATACTATAAGTATATATATATATATATATATACATACACTTATTATATACACAGTATAATGGGTCGTACTAAAGAGCTCGGTGACTTTAAACATGATGCTGTCATAGTATGCCACAAGACAGTTTGTGAATTTCAGTAACAGCTCAGCCATGAAGCATTAGACCACGCACACTCCCAGAGCTGGTTTGCCAAGTGCTAAAGTACGTAGTGTGTAAAAATCACTCCGTAGCATCTCTTTCTACAGCATTCGAATCCCTGGAAGAAACATCAGCACAAGCACTGTGCATCAAGAGCTTCGTGAAATTGGTTTCCATTGCAGAGCAGCTGCACACAAGCCAAAAATCACAATGCACAATGCCAAGAGTCAGCTGGATTGGTATAAAGCACACCATGCACAGGAATGTGGACTCTGGAGTGTTGAATGATGCTTCACGAGCTGAAAGTCTGATGGACAAATCTGGGTTTGGTGGATGCCGGGGGAACACTACCTACCAGAATGCATTATGCCTATTGTAAAGTTTTGGTGGAGGAGGGAAAATAGTCTGGGGCTATTTTTCCAGGTTTGGGCCCATCGTTTCAGTGAAGGGTAATATTAATGCTACAGCATACAGTAACATTTTGTACAGTTGAATGCTTCCAACTTTGTGGCACCAGTTTGGGGAAGGTTGTATCCCGTTCCAGCATGACTGGGGTCCTGTGCACAAAGCAATGCCCATAAAGACATGGTTTGGTCTGGAGGAACTTGAGTGGCCTGCACAGGGCCCTGACTTAAACCCCACTGAACACACTTAAGATTAATTGGAATGCAGATTGCATGCCAGGCTTTGAATATATATATTCACATAAGTTCTTTGTTTTCTTGGAGAGCAAGGAAATAAGGAGACCAATTTCCTTTGTTAGAACACTGTGCCCCTGGGCCCAGACACACACATATTTTTGTAGCTGTGCTGGCCTGGTTTGTATATAAGGTTCATCATAGTTGTATTGAGCAACCAGTGTTCATGACAGGAGGAGCCACTGTAACAAAAGTTATCTTGGATAATAGATCCTCAGTCATCATGCACCAGTATAATATTTCATATAATGCTGCAAAGGGCGCACCCCTATTTCTCATGAGAGCTTCTGACCTGCTTTCTTTAGTATTTACAGTCCAGGAAGAACCTCACATCGTTCTCCATTCACAAGGTGAATATCTACAAACTGAGCTTGCACTATTGTTATACAACTGTTACATGCAGTTTTGTAATGCCACTTAGCACTTTTTCATGAAATACACAGGTTATAATTTTTCCTTCTCATGTTTATTATTTATGAATAAAGGCGCATTCACATTAACCTTCGAAATGCAAAATGTGTAGAAGCGTCCAGGAGAGAATAATATGGGTCTGGGAGGGGATTTATGCAGACGCACACTGCATACCAATCCAGTCACTTTCTGTAATGTGGGAACATAAAATCTTTTATCTAGTCCGTTGTATTCTTGCCAGCATAGAAAACCTCAGCCAAGTAGAAAAGTCAGATGAGCTGGTTTGTAAGGTGGAGGAGGGGTAGAATGCAGTTTTCTTTAAGCTGTAGGAGCCATATACAGTGGTTGTTAAAGGTGTATTTCGTTGTACATCTAAGGTTCTTTTCAAGAGAAAATATTGTAGCTAAAGCATAAAAACAGAATGAAATTAAAGCAAAATGATGAAAGTACCCCACTGTTTCTTACTTGGTATTTATAAGTGATTTCCTGCAAATGTATTTGCTGGTTTATTGGATGGACCTGCATAATGTATATACAAGTAAGTTAATTCAGAACTCCGGGACAACTTTTTTACACCCACTGGTGTCTTCCCCAAAGGAAACCAGAAGTATGCAACCGGTTAATACTTAATGTATTAAAGTAGAAAGAAAACATGCAAAACAACAGGAAAAACAAGGGGTACTTCCACTATTATATTTAGATGGTTTGCTCCTATCATGGAAAAATGTACTGTGAATCTTCCATTAAAAACCCACCTCAAGAAAATGTATACAAGCCCCTAGTGCATAAAACCAAAAACCAGCACTTATTTACCCATAGAGAATTGAAGACAAGTTATGTTGCAAAGCTCTTCCAGACATAAACCAGCCAAAGTCATTTATGCCAAATGAGAAATACTCCAGTCATCCAATAGTAACTTCAACTTTTCCACAAAGACAGGGCTTCCGCTGTTAGGAAGTTGTCCAAGTGCCCCACATCACGTCTTGCTAATCATGTGTTAGTATATCTTGGGCTCAAACTGATTGTTTGTTGCTGTGATTTATGATAAGGAGTGCCACCTTCTCCTGTATATTGTAGAACCCATTGATAATGTCATACCTCAATATGTCAGTGCAGCAAGCAAATGAATAGATGGTCAAGTGTTGGCCTCATGGCAATCATTTTGTTACTGTGAGTATAGTATGTTTAAGCTTCCCCTGGTGTTAAAATATCTAGATTATTGTGATTTATCCATTTGCTGCCCAAGTACCAATAGCAATACTATGTTTTCAACCAACGTACCATTGCTAACATAGTTCTCCCACCATCTCTCGCTGCACATAAATACCAGTTTTATCCAGTGTCTGCAATTCGGAGCTTTTAGCGTTCTTTCCATCCACCTCTCTTACTCATAGCCATAGTTAGGAAATGATTTGTTTAAATGAGAAAATGTTAAGCAGTCTAAAAATAAGTATAAAAGGGCTGTTGGATTACTTTGCAACCAGTTAGTTTGGGCAACCCTCAGTAATATGTATAATCCATTTTCTTAAGCAAAATATGTGCTTGGGACAATCGTAAGTACAACTGAAAGAGGCAGCCATGTGGTATTGTACAGAGAATTTGTTTTAACCCCTTAAGGACAATGGGTTGTCCTTAAACCTTAAAACCAATGCATTGTGAGCCCTTACATGTACGGGCTTTGTCATTAAGGGGTTAAAAAAGCTTGCGATACATTGTTCAAACCAGTGACCCTTGTAAGGAAAGTAACACATTTCTTTTGTATGGCTCTAGTCTTGGTGAAGTCATTTTTGTGATTTAGTTCCCAGGTCAAACAATAAAGGAATCGTTATTATAACTCCTTACGTTCGCTCCTTTTATTGCCGGCGGATGATAATAGTCACTTATCTGAAGTGCATTTTTTTGTTCTGAAGTGCATTGTCCCATAGTATATCACAGCGGGGCGAAATGTTTCAGCCAGCCATACATATCGTACTTAGTCTGCCGTACCTGTAATGCATTATATCCTTCTGACCTAGTGACTATTATTAAGTACAGATTTTTCAGCTTCAAGAAACCTATTGTGCAGAGCTGAACTAATAACTAATGAACTGTGTCAAACCTGGTCCTTGTCAGATGGCTTTAATACTACTATCTCCTACTTTTTTTTGTTAATAGTACCGCATGAAAAACACTTTTTTGAAAATATTGTGTTTTCTGATTTAGAATAATAATGTCTTTTAGACATCTGCAGATTTGTCATTTGTATGTGTTCTTTTAGACAAACACACTGGCTCCCTATTGTTTTGCCTTTTGGTAAACTATTCTATATGTTCTACCAGTTTTATTTAGGGACCGTCTGATTGATGAAGGTATAGAGAGTAAAGGACTTCATTAGATAAGCAGGAGTTCCTCCACATTTCTATTAAGAATGAGCTCAGTGTGATATTTGGGCAGGGAAAGCCATCCAAATATAACAGGACTTATATTTCATGGCGGCCTCAAGTTTGCAGATAAAGGAGGTATAATGGTACAAAATAAAAAAATGTTGTTCTGTGTCAAAGGAAAATAATTAAATATTTAGGAATACATTTTTTTAAAGAGAGGTTTCCCCATTTATGTGTGCCCATTAGTTTAAAAACAATAAATATAAGAAGTGTCATTTTAGAGAGCAAGATCAATAGTAAGTCTTTAATATACAAATATACACACACATATGTATATACTGTGTATATATATATATATATATGGCATAAAAATAAAGATAAATATATCGGTATAATATTTAGGAGAATTAGGCAGCATTTGATGTAATACGAATAAGCCCTGTTCTTGCTCATGAGTGAAGCTGGCAACGTTGCCTGGCAGATGCTGCAGATGGTGTATTTGCATTCTATATACTGTCACTAATGTCACGACAAAACAAGATCATTCAGCATAATGAGTTTATACCGAACAGCTAGCAATGAAAAACATATTATAGGGGTTACATATGAAAGCAGCTCTCATTCTAATTCTCTCTGAACACAATTATAATGTACTTCTGGTTGTGGCATCTGTGGTGCTTTTTTTTAGTGGAGCATTCTTGACAGTCCTCAAGTATCTCCAATGGTGTCCCCAACAGTGTCTCCAACAAAAACCCTTTGTGAGGTTGTGGCTATCAGCTGGGAGGTATCAGTCATGCAAATAAAAATGTAAAAACGTGTGCACCGCACATTCTTTTAAATTGCCTTCTTAGGGGCAAAATTACAAAAATAAGCATATGACAACAGTGGGGAAATATTTTATAAAAGACATATTGTGGAATAAAATGCTATAAATAATTTTTCCCCATTTTTCATGCCGACATTTTCACACTTTAATGCCTCTGACGTCGCTAACATGGAATAACATTTCAAAGCCATGTCATTTCACATTAACAGGTGTAAATACTCTGAATCTTTGCCTTATTTGGACAAATACCTGGGTAAAGCAAAAAAGACATTTTAATTCTGTAAACATATAACTTAACAACACACACATGTAGCGAAATAATCTGGCTTTCGGGTTTGTTGGAATGTCACATATCTACATCATACCAAATGCAAACGACACACAAGAAGATAAAGGTATATATTGTGATCAACAAGTTTTGTTATCCATTGGGCAAACACAAGTGTAATTTATTTTTAATAGATTGTTTAACCCTTTCAAGACCGGAACATACCTGGTACTTCCGGGTCAAAGGTCACCGGCAGACCGGGACGTACCAGGTACGTCACCGCTGATACGCTGGGATCGCGAGGGGAGGCTGCTACTGACTGCTGGGTGTTCCCAGCGATCAGTAGCAGCCACCCCCCCCTCAATTCCGTGCACGTGATCGCTTTGCAGCGAATCACGAGCACGGAATTTAGATATTTAAAAAAAAACTGCGGTCTTCAAGGGAAGACGCAGTTTGCAAATGCCGGTACGGAAGGGGTTAAATGACTGCTCCCTCATATGTTAATGGAACATTGTAAATGGCAAGAAAATTCGAGAAAAGCCTCAGTGGATTAATATATATCGCTGAAAACACTTTATGTCACGTACAAACAGCTTCTTCTTGCTGGCTTATAAAAACTATATAAATATATAGAGACGAGTTAAACTAAAATTCACGCTATGCAACGTGGTCATTAACACATTTGCTGCCAAACAGACAGAAATACCCACTTTAGCAAGTTTGTATGGCCCTTTAAAAATATTTTAATTGTTTTAATAAGATCTTTCATACCAAATACCCCATATTGCTATCATTAAGAGGTGAGTATAGTAAGTCACACAATGAAAAGCAATGTATACAACAAATAGTCAATGCTACATTAAGAGTGATGGAAACCACATATTAACAGACTTTTATATATAAGTTGGTAATATAACGTTTAAAAACTGCAAGAGCAAACGTTCTGCTTATCCTGTTTCTTCCTTGCAGCATCTTTTATGAATAATAACCTCTGTGTTTTACGGCATACACCGAGATTTAGTGCTTGAAGTGAAACAGTGTTCAGTTTCTCTACTCAGAGCCAGGCAGGGGAGATACAGCATCAGTAATATATAAATATTATCCATTACCTGGAGAAAACATACGTTACCTGATTCTGAATGTATGACTGACGCTAAAATCTGCATCCTTTATTATTTACAAGGCACATAAAAAAATGTATTCTATCCTGATAATCTTTGTTTGTCTAAGGATTATTTCCATTGTCTTTGATATAAGATGAACCTGCAATTATATAGGACATAATGTGGAATTGTACTAATCGTGTAAGTCAAATGGCTCCAAATAATCGTAACACTCTCTTTTTCTAAATGAGTAGGCATACCTCTAACATAACCTTGGGCAAAGTGTTTACCTGTTACGCGCTGCGTTGCAAGGTTACATTCAGGATAGTTGTCGTGTAGCTGAGCAATAGCTGAATTGCCAACCTACCTGTAAATAAAACATATAGGTTAGGTATGGAAGGCACAATTCTTGGCATAGGGTAATGTAAATAGTATTTTAATAATATGCGACCAACAAGAGGTTGCCCAATCCAGTGCTAGCAGAGGTATCAAACAGCAGTTCTCAGGGGCTACATGCTTCTTTATGAAAAATAATACTCACTTGTTAGTAAATCCAATTCTCTATATTATGTACTCTTGCATGCATTTTCTTATTGGCATCAGGGCTAGATGAATGTTCCATGTATCACTAACACAGACTGAGTTCCCCTCTATAATCCATTTATTTTAAAAAATTATATATATATATATATATATATACACACACAAATATACATATATCATTAACCCCTTAATGACAAAGCCTGTACGGGCTCAAAATACATTGTTTTCAATGGGTTTAGGGACCGCCCATTGTCCTTAAGGGGTTAAAAAAGGCCGAGCATATGGTAAAAAAAAGTCTTTACAGAAGGAACTTATTTTTCAAAAACTTGAGTGGAATTAGGCAGAGCTACTATACAACTTTAGGCCCCTTTGCATTTGACTCCTTAAAAATGGAGCTCTGGGCACGTGCCTTTTGGTGGCTTCTAAATCCTTTGAGCAGATGCTGCGCAATTTTTATTTAGACCACAAGCTGTCAAGGTGATGCCAGTTTTAACATGCCAGTTTAAAGTGTTATTCAGTAAATCTGAAGGAAGAGTGGACTTTCATGATAATTGTTTAAAATTTCACTGATATATTAAAATAGCGCAGGTTTACACTGATATGGTTACATTGTTAAAATGCCCTTAGTGTTGAGGTACAAATCTTTTATTATGTCATGACCATCTATATTGCTACAAACTGTTATAAAAATTATAATGTGTTTTCTTCACCTAACTATATAAATGTATTTTTTTGTATAGGTATTGTATCTATTGGAGAAGAGAGAAAATTATGTACATCATCTGAAAATTTTCTCAGGATGTGTGAATCTACAGAGGTGAGCTTTGTATACTTACATACACTAAAGCCAAGTTATTAAGAGAAGCTATTATTTGTCGTAACAATACAATTATACAATGTATTTTTTCATTCTGATTTAAGGTTTTCTATTTTTTTTATAAAACCATGGACATTCAATAAAAATATACTCTTTTGTTCCTCCACAGCTGAACATGACCTTCCATCTGTATATTGTTGCTCTTGCTGGAGCCGGAGCTGCAGTCATTGCAATGGTAAGGCATCTATAGGTAATCTCATCACAATTAATAACATTAAACTACATTCGTTCTGTATTGGGGATCTTTAAAGGGCTCCTGACAGCCCTAAACGATATGACTACAATATACCTTCTACTCTGTGTGTTAAGTGGGTTTCAAATTTATAGTTTTACATTTACAAGAACGGTGCCATAACACTTGTGGTGTAAAATAAAGATAATTGATAAGGTTATTTCACAGTCTTTAATCTGACATATACAACATAGTTATCCAAAGACAAAATTAGATTTGAATAGATTTGAGTCCGCTTCAGTGACTTACACTCTTCAACTTGGTGGCCTGCAAGTTTGTCTTTGTCTTTGTGGGGTTCCTAAAGCTAATTAGCATCACCAAGTAAAAGTACAGATCTTTTATAAATGCCATCTCATTTAATAAAACTGGTTTAATAAATCACTATACCATTCTCTGGATGTGCTTGTCTTCTAGATCTCCTTATCCGTTATACTAAGCTCTGCTTGTCCTTTACCTAACTTTTATCTATGGGCCCTAAGTACCATAACTGGTTAGTCTGTGACCATTAATTGATATCCAAGCCGTTTAGCAAATCCTGCATTCCTATTGGTCAGAACTTCACTCGGTCGCAAATCAGTGCTTCTTGTTACCTATGTACGTATCGGCCAGAATTCTGGGTAAAAAATTACACCCATTAATGTTAAAGTCGGCCCACCAACAGATGAACGTTCTTCCGTGTTTTTTTGGATCAAGAACAATGTTAACTCCATCTTATGGACCATGCATGGAAATTAATGCTGGCTGCATTCACTCCCTTCTGAAAAGGCATTTCATGTATTAAGCATACAGCACTTCCTCCATTTCCAGACTCAAGCATTTTTAAATTGCTTCTGCAAAAGACACAAAACTTTTTTTTTTAACACAGAGTCTTTCAAATATGCCATTCTATAATGTGTGTCAATTTTAGCAAATTCTCTGCACTATAAGCTCAGAATAGGTGGGCAGAACATAGACCTCCTCAGTCTCTGTGGTGTAGGAAGCCTCTTAAAGCTTGTTGGTACACAGGAGAGCACTTTGAAGCACTCATGACATCTGTTAATAATAATATAAGAATAATGACTTCTTATCACCATCTAGAAAGTATTTGGCATTATATTAATGCATAAAGGTGAATAGCCATCATGTATATCTAAAACATGATAGATAAGAGATTATAGAGGGTTAACATGTTAACACTATGCCAGGTTGGCAGCAGGGAATAGAATTTCTGTTTGAATTGCATAGTCGCATGCCCCAAGAATTGAATTAAACACTAGTGAAACCTGTAAGAGGTTCCGTTACCCTTCTGTGTGCAGCCCCTTTTAACTACCCCAATTACAATGAGCTCTATAATTAATCAGCCACGCTTTTGTCTGCAGTAGTTTTTATGCACACAGTGCCCCTTGTGTTTCTATGGTAATGTAGCTTGGGGAAGTATCTGATATATGTAGAACTAAAATCCAATTCTGAGTACATCACATAACGCTAGAATTATGCCATCTGACATGTCCTTAAATACCGAAAACCGTTCCTTGGCAACTTGGGAGAATGACAAGTAGAATAGCTTCTGGCACATCAGTGTCCAATCCATCATCACAATAGAGTATTCGAGACTGCCAAATATATGCAGATAGAAGACGCTGCACCCTACAAAGCATTGCCAGCATTGGGCAGTAATCCTAACATCAGTCAGCAGCAGGTGATTAATAGGACATTTTGTAAAAGGAACTATTTGAAAACTTTCTTGCAAGTTCTAACCCAGCTTATATTGAGCCATTAAGAATAGTATAGCCAAATCTGGGGTATATATGATAGTCCTCAGACCGGATTGCCAAGACTTCTGGGACACAATAGTCTCAACACCAGTGTCAGCCCTGTTTACGCTCTTGGAACTTAAATCTGCAAAATTATATTGAAAGCTGACAAAACCCCCAAACTGTTTTCAAGGTGCATATGAAAAACTACTGGAAAAAAACAGATTAAAATTGTCATGGATCGAGTTTTCTGATAAATGAACAGAGACAATGTAACACTGAGTGAATTTTATGATGATATAAAACTCAAGTGTTTTGCCACCAAAAATCAACATTAATAGTTATGGCATATTTAGCCATGGAGAAGCTAACTGCTTAAAATCTGGGAGCCCTAGACTTGCATACAGATAGTGCCTCAGCTGTGTATCATGACCTTTTATGTACTTTGTTATCTATAGACGCATTTATAACTTTAAAAGTGCTACTTAACAATTCTAAAAGAAACAAAAGTCTACAAATCAGTATCATATAGGTTAATAGCTGTTGCTTGCAGTGCTGTAAAAAAAGTATTGTCCCCTTCCCAATTTATTTTATTTTTGCTTATTTGTCACATTTAAATGTTTCAGATCATCCAACTAATTTTAATATAAAACAAAGACAATGTGAGTAAACACAAAATGCAGCTTTTGAAAGATACTTTATTTTATTGAAGGAGTCCAAAAAGTGAAAACCTATATCATCCATATAAATGCACTCCCTTAAAACTGCTTTTTACCACCCATGGGGACTACAGCTGCAATCAAACATTTGCATTAACTTCTAGGCAGAATTGTTTTAATGCTGTCATTTGAGGGTTTTCTAGCATGGACTGCCCATTTAAAGTCATTCCACAGCATCTCAATCAAGTTAAATGAGGATTTCTTTTGACCCATTCAGAGAAGGATGTACTTATGTGCTTCAGATCATTGTCCTGCTGCATAACCCAACTGCGCTTGAGCTTTAAGTCAAATTTGAAGGACATTCTCCTTCAGGTGTTTTTGGTAGAGAGCAGAATTCATGGCTTCATCAGTTATGGCAAGTTGCCCATGTCCTGAAGCAGCACAGCAGCCCAAACCACTCCTTGCAACTCTCACATTGATGCCATTTCTGTACAGTCTCTTTCTTATTGTGGAATTGTAAACACTGAGGCCTCCAGTTCTTTACATGTGACCACCTGGATGAGTAGTTGATGTGCTCTTGGTGGAATTTTGGTAGGGTGACCCCTTTTGGGAATGTTCATCACTGTTCCGAGTTGGTACTGTTGTACGCTGGAGTCTTTGTAATCCTTTTCAGACTGATAGATATTAATGACATTGTTTCTGTTCTTGAATTCCTTTACATCATGTGCTGCTTTTGAGACCTTTTAGCCTACTTCACTTTGCATGGCAGGTTTTGTTTAATTGATGTTTAGGGTTGGAAGTAATTTTGCTTTGGTGTTTCTAGTGAAAAAATACCCAAATCATCAGTTACTGCATTTGGTGTTTATTTGTCTTATATCATTCTTTTTTGATTATCTGAAACATTTAAGTGTGGCAAATATTCAAAACTGGAACAAAATTGGGAAGGTTTTGTACAACCTCTGTGCTTCAAGCCTTTGAGGCATTTGGTGACCCTTAATGGCAGCAGATGTTCATGGGAGGTAGTTGTCATAGATCAATATGACTATCACTATTCTCTCAACTCCTGTTGGCCAATAAACAAACTGACCAAGCCTACGGTTTTCAAGAACAACTCTGTGGGAGATTTTTAAGTGTAACTGCAGTGAAGTCAACACTAACTGTAGTGAATAGCAGAGTTAAAAAAATACACAAAATACAACAGCCTCACACATTAAGCAACTTTATAAAATAAAAATTAAAAAATACAAATGCATAAAATAATAGGCTATGGAAAAGCCTCATCAATATAAAAATGTTCCTGTAATGAGAAAGTAAAACTAAGTAAAAAATTATTATTATTAAAAAATTAACCATAGTATCTACTATGATTACTAAGCTTAATTTAAAGTAAAGCGTAAACCTTATTACAAAGAATAGGAGACCAGATGGGGAGGAAAACCTTAAATATGGCAGATGAGAGAATATAGAAAGATATAAAAACTCCATGAAAAATATCTACAGTATGATTTTTCTGCTCCGTTATGGTCATAATGAAAGTGTTGTAAACATTTAATCAATTCAATTAATCTTATTTACTTCACCTGGCAGCGAGTTGTTCTATGTTAACTTAAATAAAAATGTAATAATAACTTAAGTAACTGTTAATCTGTTGGGTTTTTTTTGGTCATAGGTACACTACCTAATGGTTCTGTCAGCTAACTGGGCCTATGTGAAAGATGCATGCAGAATGCAGAAGTATGAAGATATCAAGTCCAAGGAAGAACAGGAACTTCACGACATTCATTCCACCCGCTCAAAAGAGCGCCTCAATGCTTACACATAAAACACATGCCCAGCACATTTATAACATTTCAATTCTTTGTTGTTTTACTAACAGCCTCCCTTCCATTGTATAATGAAAATTAAGTACTTTTCCTACAAGACGGGGTGCATTGTTTATCACCAATCTACATAACCTTGGTTGACCAGCACTTGGCTTCCTCACAGTGGTCCTTGTGACAATGTCATACCATGGAGCACCCTTATATAATATTTCCCAAATTTGTCATAATGTGACTGGTTTCTTAGATGAAAAAAGTAACTGTTAATACAGTTGTATCCTTTTTTAACCACTTTCTATGTGTTTTACATAAACATTTTGCATTGTTTCCTATGTTTTTGAAAGAGAAAGCTTTTTTATACTTTTCAGTTTTGAAATCTACTTTTACCTACAGGTAAATGTCAAAGGGACAGTTGTACAGAACGCATGTACAACCGTGTACAGTTCTGACTCGTGCATGGGCATTTTGGGCATCTTGATAGTGTTGCTCCGTGTGAAGTGATCATAAGCTCATGTTCTATTTGGCGAGTGACAAGGTGCTTTTTATTGGTGTTAACACATTAGTATCATTGTTTGCTACTAACACTTCCATATGCTTATTCTTTATTCCCACTAGTCCTGAAATTGTGAACATGCATGCTGTGATGCAAGCGCATGGCCCCTACCCATTTAAAAATATATTTATTACCCTGTATCTATTGAAAACTGTCATTGATGTTTGCCCATAAAATTCCCATTGCTAAAATATGCGTTAAATCATTTAAATATGATTTGCTTTAGCATATATATATATATATATATATATATATATATGCTACTCACATTTTCGCCATTATTATTTTGTGTTTTCTGATCTAAAAAAAGCATCCAAATCAAAGTATGACATACAAACAGTCCCATTACATCACTTACTGACAATATATATGTAAATAACGTCTTTCTCCTATGACCCAGAACTACTTATATTGTAGGGTTTCAACATAACTGTGTTAATGGACCAAATTTTGATGTTTTCATCTACTTTTGCCTCCGGAATGCTCTATATGAATGCTATCAAGTGTCTTTTAAAGTTACGATTTCTGACAAGACATTTTTGTCAGTGTTAAAAATCCTAGATTATTTTGTACACCTTAATGATCAGTGTGAATCCTCTCAATGTAAGTGCATCACTCCTATAAAAAGCTCTTTAAATCATCTGACTTTTGTAATATTGCTCATTCATTATGATGAGTTTTGTAAAGCGGTCCTTTGATTTTACCATGATAATACTATAGTTGTTGCATGCATAAACATTTGATAGTATTAGTTATTTGGTTTTATATTCACATTTAGTCTGTCAACAGTTCTCATATATGCACAGTAATAAAACTCCTTTCCAACAATATTCTTGTAAAACTCTTTCAAATGCTCTATTGTAGTGCTCCCGTTTTGTGTCTCAGTTTGTGATTTTTAACCAAATGTCCTATGGATCAGTGTTATAATGTTGATGCTTTTCTGGCTATCTTCTGGTATTAGAGTTTGTATTTTCACAAAGAATGCTTTGTAGCAGGCATTATGATTAATCTGTTTTGTACATAAATGTGCCAACAGCTTCATGGTGGCGTTTTTGAAATGTAGAACAAAGTGCTTGCAAAATGTAATAAACACATTGGTGTACTTTGTGTACTTACTGGTAGTTACTGGTTCTTTTTTATACAAATACTATTATTAATTCGCTAGTCACTGTCAGAGAAATATGGCACTTCAATCTTTGGAAAACAATGCCAAATATTTGAAGAACACGGATTTTTATGCTCGCCGGTTTTCCTGTGTTTATCAAGGATGGTCCACTACCCAATAGACATCCTGCTAAATGGAGAATAGTGATCAATAACAGAAGTCACTGGGGGTGGTCAAAACATTACCCCAGCTGAGGAAACAACATGACATGACAAGCATGACCATTAATTAATTGTTTATAATCAAGGGTTACATTCACGCTCTATAAATGTTTTCCTACCTTCTCTGCCAACCACTTCTGCTTCTGTTGACTACTTACACTTCTAGATCTACTGCTCCATGCATCTTCTGCTCTCTGTTATCATTGCCCGCATCTCCGTGGACATAGTCAGGCAGGAACTTCAACCAAAATGGCGGTGCTTGCAGTGACGTCCTCTCTTTGATTCTTCAAACGGGGACGAGGACATCACTGAAAGCGCTGTCATTTTGTTGAACTAAGGGCAATATGGCGTCACGCCGGGTGATTTCCTCTCTTCTAATCAGAGCTTTTTGCTAAATTTTCCTCCAAAATGCACAAGTCTACTCTATACCCAATTTTCTCTTTAAGAAAACTTTGTTGTCAATGAAGCACTTCTGGAGCCCTTGCTTCTAACACCATACAATGGCAAAAAGGGCCCAATGAAATAGCATATGTCCCTGAACAGAATATCATCATATTCTCTATAAGACTGTTCTTTTCTCATTTCAATGTTTATATAAAATAATTTTACCTACCACATCAGTTTTTTAATATACGCTGAGAATGTGGGTGTACAAAATAACAGAAGAAACCTGTAAGCTACACAGTAAAGTAAACACTAGGCATGCTTCCCTCTACTACGAAATCTGGAGTCCTGAACGAAATTATGTGTACCATGTTTCAGATCACATAAATAATTCTGTAAAATTTGATACGCAAGATTCTTATTGTATACCCCTGGAAGACTGTCACTGCCCTAAAATCTCATGAGCAAGAACACTTCTGACAACACAGTTTTAAAGCAGCAGCTGCACAGAAACATAAAATTTGATATATAAGAACTATTTGGCTCATCTGGTCTTCCCATTTGTCCTCATATAAAGTCTCAGACCTTTATCAGCACTTGGTCTTGTCTTAGATTTGGGATAGTTTTATGTCTGTCACATCTATGCTTATCATTAGCATCTACAGCCTCTGATGTGAGACTATTCTATTTACAACCCTCTTGGCAAAGTAAAACTTTACTAAAGATCTGACCCTCTATTTTTTATTGCATTGAAATCCCATAAAAGTGGAGAAAAAGAATCTTGTCATCACAAATGCAACCTAAGGTCCTTCTTACTCAATCAAAGGAGACTTTAGTGTACATTGTGAAAATCTACCCCAAGTAATTTATGCTGTAAAAAGATATTAGCTAGTCCTGGATATTTCTAGGATTGTCACTTTACTAGTTGAACTATGCATTATAAAGGGCCAGCTCTGCCATTTTTTCTGCAGAATCCTGTCAGAGCATACTGAACAGTGAAGAGAGGCAGTTGAAACACTACTCTCTCTTTAATGAGCAGAGCCCGTAATTCAACTTTGTAGTTATATATATAGAATTGTTATAAAAACATTCATAAAAGCTTCAGGAAGTGGGCCAAAATTCTTAACCCTTTGATGACAATTAATGTGCCAGGCACACAGGGCCAGATTAAGAGCATCATGGGCATGGTTTTGAGGTTTTGGGTGGGCCTTTTTATGGAAATAAATAAATTAGGCACCTCATGTACTGGATAAAATGACATCAGTGCTAGGCACATAATCTAGAATAGAATCTTATGATTGGGAGCACAATTTAGTGCCACTAATCCTTTTCAATACAATATGCAAATTGAAATAGAGTAAATAATAGAGGACCTTTAATTTTCCTTTCACTGATTGAGATGACCAAATACACACCAGGATAGGCTCTGCCACACTGACACCCAGACACACACACACCAGGACAGGCACTGCTACACTGACACACAAACACACACACCAGGGCAGGAACTGCCACACCGACATCCAAACACACACATCAGGACAGGCACTGCCACACCAACACCCACACACACACACCAGTGACAAGTTTTCTGCCACATCTTGACACCGACACACACATTTCAGGACAAGCTTCTTCCACATTAAACTCAGTTTACTTTACTATCCACCAGACATTCTCTGCCTCACTGACACTCCAAACACACACCAGGGACAGGGCTCTGAACACCCAGACACACAACACCATGACAGGCTCTGCCACACCAACACCAAGACACCCACACGGAACAGCTTTTGCCACCATTAATACTCAGAGACACACACAGGACGATTCTCTGCCTCCTGGCACCCAAAACACACCAGACAGAGCTCTTTGCCATCACCGACACCAAACACATACTCAGGACAAGCCTCTGCCACACCAACACCTCCAGTCCGACACACACCAGGACAGGCTCTGCCACACTGAAAGCACCTACATCCGGACAGGCTAAGTTACAACAATAACAATTATATATATTTTCAACACAGCCAGCACTATAAGTATTTATGGCCCCGGCCTGCCCCTCCATTCAGTATTGATTTATGAGATGAGATGGCCCCAGCTGTGCCCCTTGTGTATTGATGCATACATATATTTGTGCCCACCAGCCAGCCCCACAATGTGTATTTGCACCCCCAGTCACCACCCCCTAGTATTGATATATGTGATGCCCCAGATAGCCCCCTCTTGTGTATTACTACCCCTACTACCTTGAAGACGTATGTCACCCTTTAGTATCATGTCATCGTCAACATCATTTTTTTGGTTACTTTACTTTTTTCTGGACTTTCCCGCGTGCTCTTTGTTCCCCTTTCACAGGACCAATTGCCACATGAGGAACTCCTTTGACTCTGTGAGCCTGCCCCCTCGAGCATCACGTCACGTCTGTAAGGGGGCGGGATAGAGCCTCACTGAGGCATTAGGCAGCCTGGCGTCTATAAGCCAGACAATTTAACTTGAGGTGGCTGTGGGGCCGAATTGGCTGCATTGAATCACGCAGCTCCGGCATTCAACTGGCCTCCGGACCGGCCAACCCACCGAGAAGTCTCCTGGTTTCCTGGTGGGCCAGTCCAGCCCTGACTGGGCCTATTTTCGGACCAGTCAATCAGCCCCTACGTTAATCCGGCCCTGCAGGCACATAAGTAAGTAAGGGAAATAATCCTCCAAGAACAAACCATAACATTCTAAATATACTGTATAGGTGCATCAAAGGAACCATTATTCACTTTAATATTAATATGCTCAGCAGGGGCATAACTAGAAACCGCAGTACCCCGGTGCGAAAACTGCCCCGGGCCCCCCAACTTCACCAAGCAACATGCCCCACAGTGTCATATTTGTCACCAAACAGCTTGGGAGATCCACATTTGTGCCAAGCAGCTTATCAGTGCCCCCAAACAACTACTTAAACACCGATGTTCACACACACTTACACGTACACATACATAACCATGCTCACACACTTAAACATTCATATTCATGCTCCCACACACTTATACAAAGACATGCTGATCACATACAATTATACATACACATTCATGCTCCCATACACGTATACATACACATTCATGCACACATACACTTCTATATAGACAGGCATGATCACATACACTTACACATTTACATGCATGGTCACATACATTTATACATAGACATCCACACTCACCTACACTTATACATACACATTCATGTTCACATACACTTATACACAGACATGCATGATCACATACACTTATGCATAGACATTCTGTAGTTACAACACTGATCCTCAGCTCTATAAGAAATGGTGCACTTTTTTCCAGACACGCTTTTTTTCCCTCTCCTTTCTTTTTGCTCTCTTTTTATTAACAGACACTCATATCCACATAGATAGCAAGGCTTCTCACATAACATAATTGTTCACTATAATTGAACACTTATTTATACACTAAATATAGAGCATTTCACTTGGATAGAGATTGGTTTAAACTATATGGATCTTGCTTTTTAAGAAATTGTAAATTACTAGTTAGCAGGATCATACTGTAAGAGATGCACATGTTTTTTTTTCTTCCTTCCTTTTTACTATAAGCCTAATTTAACCCAGTGTTTCTCTTTGACATTACAGTTTGATACTCGCCGCTTGGAAAGCGTAAGTTTTCCTTTGGGTTTCCTATTATATCTATGTTTTTTTTTTCATTTGTGTCCTGTGCATTGCAATCAGTGCTGAATCCACATAAAGGAAATAATGGGAGAGACTTAGCATGAGAACTACTGTATAGGATGCACTTTTTTCACGGCCTGAAATCGAGGTTTAGCACAGGGATGCGCAATTCATATCGTCCGAAATGCAGTTCCAGGTGGCGTTCAGGTGTTTTTTTAAAAAAATATTTTTCCCCCTTTCTGGCAGCCGGTGGACGTCTGCACGATGCAGACAACCCCAGCTGCTGGTGGGGCTTCTATGACAGAGCTCCGGAAGGTTACGCCGGCGCTTCATCATGGAAGCCCAGGCGGAGCTGCCGTCAGCAGCAGAGGTTGTCTATGCGCATTGCGCAGACATCCACCGTGAGTCTGGAGACGTACACCAGGGAGTCTGGAGCACGGAGGAAATCCTGGGCATGCATTGGTAAGTCTGGGGGTCAGAGTGGTGTATCTATAAGTAAGGTGCATTACGAATTAAGGGGGGACCTTAAAATGGCTATTCGTTTTCCATATTTTCGTATTTCTATTTGTATATAACATATGCTGACTAACTGCATAATAGATACCAATGTTAAGATATATGTATTCCTGTTTATTAGATAAAATACTGTTTTATTATTCCACTAATGCATATTTTTTCTTTAAAACTAAATTGTTCTTTAAAATAGCGCCAAACGTTAAGGGTGCGGCCTATAATCAGGCAAATACAGTACATTACAATTTATGTTATTTAGTGTCTGTGAACTAAATGCTCCACAAAAAGGTTTGACCTTGGCTGGTATGTTATACAAGGACAAGATTTACGTGACTTGCCTACAAAAAGACCTATTGGTCTGTAGTAGACACTAGATCTGCTAAAAATGTTTTTCTTGTGTTGGGGCACTCATCCTTCCAATCCAGAAAAAAGTTGTATTTCTAAAAATATTTAATATGAATTTATATATACATTATGAGACAATAAAAGGCAGGTTTATTTGTTTGGTATGTCAACTGGACAATAAATCGTTTCAATATTAAATATATACTATACATGCTGAACAAAAGGCAAATGCACTTTATCAATGGTACCCTAAGTAGAATTCAGGATTATATTCAAGGAAGCTTTTCTGCCTGGGTGATTTTAACTGCGTCTAATAAAATCTAACTCTAACAGCAAGAAACAAAACCCCAGTACTCTAAGTCTGGCCAGATCTTTTCAAACAACCTTAGGAAAACATAAATTATACGATACATGGTGGGGAACTTTAAACCCTAAAGGAAGAGACTATATGTTTTATTCTTACCGTCACCGATCAAACTCTCAAATTCACATAATCCTAACTAACAAGAAATCCATCAGAGATTATAAAGACATTAAAACAGGGCCAGTTGCTTGTTCTGATCATGAGCCAGTGATTTTTGAGGGTTAGGATTAACTATACAAGGACAGCAAGATCACAGAGCGTTAATACATGCCCTCTTGACCCCATCCCTTCATACCTAATTCCATCACTCTCCTCTAGCCTTACTCCTGCCCTCACTCACATCTTCAACTCCTCACTCTCTACTGGCATATTCCCATCCCCATTCAAACATGCCCAGGTCGCTCCCATCCGCAAGAAACCCTTCCTTGATCCAAATTCCCCTGCTAAATACCGCCCCATATCACTACTTCCAATAACATCTAAACTCTTAGAAAAAAACCGAATCTACAACCATCTAACCCACTTTCTGTCCTCAAACTCCCTGCTCAACCCCCTGCAATCTGGTTTCTGCCCACAGCACTCGACCGAAACTGCCCTTGCCAAAGTCACAAATGACCTTCTATCTGCTTGAAACAAGGGCCACTACTCTATCTTAATCTTACTAGAACTCTATGCTGCCTTCGACACAGTCGACCACCCCCTCCTCCTATAGACTCTCAGCTCTCTTGGTGTCCGTGACACTGCTCCCGTGTCCTCTACTTTTCTCTATCTATACTTCCTCACTAAAACTCATCGACAGCTTTGGATTCAAATACCAACTCTATGCAGATGACATACAAATCTATCACCAATCTCTCTGCATCTCTCACATGTCCGCTGCCTCGGCGTGACCCTAGACTCTAACCTATCTTTTATCCCTCACATCAAATCACTCTCTAAATCTTGCCACTTCCAACTGCTTAACATTTCCAAAATTCGTCCTTTCCTGACTGCCAGCACCACAAAACAACTAATCCACTCCCTCATAATCTCCCATCTAGACTACTGCAACAACCTACTTACTGGCCTCCCTCTCTCCCAACTATCCCCTCTTCAATCTGTGCTCAATGCATCTGCCAGGCTAATCCTATCTCACCCGGCGCTCTGCATCTGTCGCACCTCTCTGCGAGTCCCTCCACTGTCAGAGTCACGGAGAGCGAGGGGAGCTGGGCGGTTGCCGAAAACTTCACGAGCAACCGCTCGGCGCCTCTGCCCGGGACTTAAATTAAAGCATCTGGGTTTTTTTGTTGTTGTTTTAACCTTAGTTAACATCCTCCATGTTAAATAAAGTTAAAAAAACAAAACAAAAAAAAACAATGTTTTAATTTAAGTCCCGGGAAGGCGCCCCTGTGGCCATGGCGCCCTGACCAAGGGTCTATTACACAAACAGTTTGACAAGTTTAGAATTCATTGTACATTCCAGAATAAAATGGCTGAAACTATCACTGGGAAAAATGCTGCGTAGGAAAAAAAGAAAATCTTATAATGACACCTGGTGGTAATTTGGGGTAAACCATGTATAGGGCTGTGTTTAATTTATTTGATAATAGAACCTCAAACATTTACAGACAAACCAATAAACATTCTCCCGGTAAATGTATTGAATATGTGAAGTTGTACATACATGTAGACCAGGGCTAGACTAAACAGGCACTGTAAATTCAGCGCAGGTGTGTGCTAAGGAAGGTGCGAGGGGTGCAATGTGCCACAAGCACCTGGCAGCCCAAGCATCTGCCTGGGGTGCCTTAACTGGGTGGGAGCCTGCTATCTAATGAGCAGGGCGGCTGGGGAGATCATGAATCTACCTTTAAGTGGCTCAAATGATTGAAGCATGAGGTTTGTCCCTTCAGGCCTCTGCTTCAGTGTTCCCTAGCACTCTGTGCCAGCGATTGATGCTGACTGTCGGGTCCCTTGCACACCGCAAGGGAGCAGTGAAGCAGAGGTCTGACAAAACAGAGATTACGCTTCCACCATAGGATTGAAGAAGAAGGAAAAAAAGTGTGTTTTGAAAGTGTGTGGAGTTTAGGACAAGTGTGGCTAAAGGCCTGTGAGAGCATGGCTGTATGGCTGTATGGCTGCAAGGGCATGTGTGCTCCAGGATGTTTGTGTGTAAGGGCAAGCATGAATGTGCATTCATAAGTGGATGTGTACGGCCAGGCATTTGTAAAGTGTTTGTGTATTTTGACAGTCTATCCATAATGTTTCACTCTAGCACATGTTTTACCCAGGCGCACTATTTTAAATATAAAAAAAATCTTTCCCAGCAACTGTGACAATGTCCTCCATGAGCCATTTCAAGACCTATACCTGGTTAAAATGTGTGTGTGTGGGGGGGGGTGACAGCATACAAGTTAAACTGTCTGTGTGTCAGTATACAGTGTTAGGCAGGGCTGGACTGTGAATGAAAACCAGCCCTGGAAATATACGAATACCAGAGAGGAGGATCCAGGTTCCTTGCGGTGCTGCGGGGGATCTGGATCTTAGTCTTATAGTCAGACCACTATTTGAGGTCTGATTACAAGACAGCCTTGAATATAAGACGAGGGATTTTATGGGTATGTTCATTTGTATCTGGGTATGTGATTGTGTGTATGTGCCTGGGCATGTTAGTGTGTCTGAGTATTTAGTGTGGACATTTTATTTTTTGTGTGTGGGGGTATGTTAATGTGTGGGTATTTTAGACAATGCATTCAATACCTTGTAACAGTATCTGTGGCAGTGTCCAACTGAGTTCATCTGTGTCTATAAGTTCATCCATTCATGAAGGAAGTCTTACGTGATTATTGGCAGTTCCAGAGGTTCATGGCGATTCAGCCTACTGTTGTATAACTTTTCTTTTTTATTATTTATTCATTTGTTTATTTTAACTTTATTGAGGTTGTTGGTTGGTCCCTGATGGCGTTGGAAAGCAGCGGATAGCAGTGTGCACGGGAGCACACAGAATAAGTGTAACAGAGCTTGTTGCGTGGGCTGGTTACATTTCACAATGTTTGAATGACAAATGCCATTTCATACACAATTTGCTTAATTTTTTTTTACTGCTATTGCTTTTGCAGACTGCACATGCACCTTCAGAATTAAAGCAGGGGTATAGGAAGTGTGGGGCTTGTGGACATAGGCATAACTAGAAACCACTGGGCCCTGGTGAGAAAATTGCTTGTCTGGGCCTTCTTTGCCCCCCCTCTAAAATACACTCTGGTACACATATGTAAACACATGTACACAAATTACACACACTCATCCTCACTAACACACACATTTACATTTATTCTAACACACAGTCCATTTCACCTACTTACATATCCATGCTCACACAATGACGCATCCATGCTCACACACACACACAATTACACATTCATGTTCACATACACAAAATTACACATCCACGCTGACACACACACACAAGTACACATACATGATCAGGCACACAATTACACATCCATGCTCACTCACACACACAATTACACATCCATGCTTACTCACATAATTAGACATCCATGCTCAAACAATTACACATCCATACTTACTCACACAATTACACATCCATGCTTACACAATTACACATCCATGCTCACGCGCACACACACAATTACACATCCATGCTCACACACACAATTACACATCCATGCTGACAAAATTCTGATACAGAGCCCATTCCACACTGCTTTGTTACATTAAATAAGTGAATTTAAACATTAAACAGTGGCTAAAACTCACAAATCCTTCTTTTGAGAAGTTCTAAATCTCTCAACAGATTAATGCTCATATTTTTCTTAATTTCTCGCAGTGATTGTATAATGTATAAAACGCCATTTTAAAGCTTGCTTATTTATTTGTAATGTTTGGTTAGTAGTGTTTAGCCATGGCAAGTCAAGTCTCTTACTCATATGACAAATCTATTTTGAAATATTTATTAAACAGCACTTTAGGAATTGGCCACAAGATGGCACTGTTCCCCTGTGGTGACAACTTAAATATAATATTTATTTGAATTAACGTTCTCCACTAAAGAACTAGGCAAGGAAGCTGTTACAGGTGAAGAGAGAGATTTTGATGGAATTATTGTTTTTGGTTTGTAAATGGGTTTTCTGCAGCATTGTATGCTCACAAGTTGGTTGCAGCAGCAAATTTACCTTTAGTGTTGCTGCCACGACTGCATACTAAAGAGGGCTGTGCCAATGCAGCGCATCCCTTCATACTGTAATAGAACCGCTTGGGGAGAGCAGAGATCTTCCTCTTAACTGGTCATTGAGCAGCAATACAGTGGAGAGGAAGGGGCGATCTTCCTCCCGGTTCTGCGGCAGTCACTCCACTGAACCTGCTGCTTTAGGCCTAGTTGGCCTAGGCCAGAATAAATTACTGGTTGGTTGTCTTCCAATGTCAGTGTAACCCTATTTGCTGTGTTTTGCAGCACGCACTTACCTATTTATTTAGCTTCATCATATAAATATGTTTGAGCCTGACTAACTTGGCTAATTATTTGTGGTGGTCGAATCCACAGCACCCGTCATTGTCAGTGACTTCCCATCTTGGTCTTTTTACTATCTCCCGCCTCCTTGTGTAAAATGTGTTTCTGGTTCCCATTGGAAATTCATGTCCTGACTCCAGTTTTTTCTCTGTGGAACTTGAACGAGACCCCGTAGGTTTATGTGACTCTGCATTTTTTCTTTGTTGGCCTAATAAAAGCTATTCCCTTCAACTAAATACTGTAACCTACGAAATGTTAGGTCTGCTATGAGTAGACTACTACTCAGAGTAAATGTGGTTACTGTGCAAGTTCTAAAGAATGTCATTGTGCACAAAATTACAAAAAACTCCTTTGTTTTTGCTGCCTCTTGCTAATACAGTATATAGTGCCTATATATATAATGTGAATATACAGTATACAGATTTTTAAAAGCCTTGTGTAAGAAATGCATTATATCGTTGTGTTATAATATCATAACACAATAATATATTATATTTCTTACCAAAGGTTTAAGAGGAAGAAATCGGATAGAAGATGTCTGACTTTCCCTGAACCTACAATTAGTCCTTGGAATGACTATGTTACTCATAACCTTGTGTACAATTACAACTTGACTGAACAACAACTTGCTGAAAGATAAACATTTCAAATCCTGAATACTATGTCAATACATCTTAGACAGGGCACTGGTTCAATAGTAGTTCAGTATGCAAAATCAATTTCTCCAATCTGATTTCGGCAATTAATCGGTGTCATGGATCCTTGAAACATCACTATATATTAAAATGAATGCAACCATGTAAACATTTTAGCATCTAATACATCAACTCTATACTCAAGTGACATATACTATTTTTCAATTTCGTTAGTCATGTTGTATAATAACTTCTTATGCAGAACAATCATCACTGTAAATGCAGAGGTAGCAATATAGGCCAATTTTTTGTTTATTGCACAGAAATAATACGTTAGAGTTTTCTGCAAGGTAAGAGCTAATGGGCAAACAACTGGATATGTCTGACTTGCAGGGATGCAATTTTATTGCTCTCATCAGCAGGACGGTAAAAGGACGAGTTGGGAAAAAACCCTGGGGGAAAGAGCTATTAAAATACCTGAGCAATTGTTCTTTGTCTAATAGCAATGTGCTAACTATTTTTAATTACTTTCCATGTTGAATATTATGTGGCTATATTATTTAATGATTATGTCCCCCCAGTGTGATATTGCCTTGGTACAGATATTATAATATTTGCGAAAATTAAAAAAACTAAAATGGAAGTCTGTTTAAAATTCCAACTGGATATAGCCAATGCAAGTGCCTTATCTTCCATCCAAAAGAAAGATTGATCATAATGTTGCTGTTCTTCTTATGTAAATTGTTTGTATAATGCAAAAATCCCTAGAGTAGATGCTCTTTAACCCCTTTGCGACCTTTGCCGGTTCAGGACCGTCATGACAAGAAGGTCACTAAATGACCTTTGACGGTCCTGAACCGTCAAAAAATTAAATAAGCTTAGAAAGTGATCAAGGATCACTTTCTTCGCTTAAACGGCCTTGCTGCAATGCCTCGATGTGATAACTCAAATCATAACTCAAATCATATACAATATGGTGATCTCTGTACTACATGAATAGAATTATCAATGGAAACATTTGAATTTTGCCTTCTAATTGTAAGTTGTAGAAACCAAGTGGTGCTTCGGGCTGCTATCAAGGAGCGGCAGCTGGGTCAGACATGGAAGAAAGTCTATTCCATGAAATAATTCAACACCAGCCCCATATGTCAGTGAAAATATCGTGTGGCACATATTTGGTATATAGCCAAATATTGTTTGATGTCGGAATACATAGACATAAATATATATAACTATTTTTATAAATTTATATATTTAACATTTTATAAAGCTATCATGCATTTAAGAAAATGGGATGAGCAGTGCATTTCTCTAAAATCTACTTATTCTAACAGTTGGGTTTTTAAGTGCTTATCGTTTCATGAATAGACACCTATAAAAAATAGATTCAGGTCAACCTTATGTTCATAAATTATAAACATGGCAGAAGCTTTGTATTGTAGTTCTGTATATCCATCCACTTCATCTACCACATGTAATAAAGCTTCCATAGATACTACTGATGGTGATTGATAGTAGTTTTGTTCTTCAGCAGGGAGGTCCACTAATCACACAACTCACTTTGTAAAGAAACTTACCACTTTACAGAACTAATAGTGCTGTTGCTGTAGACATGAGGTCCCTTCTGACATTATGTGACCCCCAAAGCCCGCACTTTGTGTGTGCGACTGACCTCCCAAACAGCCAAAGGGCAGATGATTTAACAGGAACTGTTTCTGTATCAAAAAGAAATGGCTAGTAGGACAAGCTTACAGGACTTTTTCAAGAAAAAAACAGGGACTTTATAAATTAATTATATAAATGATAAATTCAACATAGTTATCATTATTCTGTCCTGATCTCTTGGTGTAATTTTATTTACGGTAATGGATGTGGCAAACTTGTGTCTTGCTCTGTCCACATTACCTAACCCCTCAGGACAGTTGGGGACTACATTTAAGTATCACTAGTATATTATTTACCATTTGACAATGGTATGAATGTTTTTTGCCATTTAAAGCAAAAGCTAATATTGAAAAAAACACATTTGTTTTCAAACATCCAGGGAATGTCACCAGAAACTATGGGACATCTGGTCTCCGAAAAAGAACTACTATTTGTGCAAATTTCTGTGTAAACTCATTTGTGTTATATTTTCACAACCTTTTGAATCACTGCAATGTGATATTTGATGTAAATGTTTATTTCTTCAGCTATTAAGGCCTATTCACCAAGGAGGACATTTGGATATTTCAACTCCTTGATATAACTATGCACTTCAGGGGAAAGATAGACGTTGGCCCTGCATAATGCATAGGTAATCTGGCAGCTTTCCTAAAACTACCTTTGTTTATTTAACTATGCACAATATCGAGCTAGCTCGGCCTTCCTGCAAGAGAAGCTCGCTGGGGTTTTCCATTCGTAATACATTATTCTCCTACAAACTCCCTCTTTAGTGTATATAGCATATATAGGACTGATCGAGGTTTGAGGTTTTTACAGAATGAAAAAAGTAGACTTGATGGGGCTCTTATCTGCTGTCAAATGCTTTGTTTCTAATGTTGCCTCCTCTATAAGCAGCTGCTGAAGAGCGTTCCTTTGCTCTTTTTTGGAAGATGCGCCTCTCAATCACTGACAAATAGTTGGCAGCTATGAATTAATCCCTCTGGCATCAGAGGCCAAGGACATGTTGGTTTTTAGTATAGACTCCAATGTTAAAAAGGGGCTAATATAAATCAAGAGAGATTGTTTCTTCAAGCGTTGACAGCTTTTCCACTGGCATTGTACAAAACAGGGGGAAATCTGTAACATTTGACATTGTAAAATTTGAAAATGCGTTACGAAAACAGCAATGTTTGTTCTCAGAAACAACTTCAATAGATGAGAGTAATATGTATCATCCCTCTTCACTTTTCATTTAATGGGGCAACAAATTAGATATTTAATTTGGTTTATAATGTGTAATTTTATATAAAGAATTTAGAAAATATTTTGTGCATATGTGTGCTCATTTTGAGGTCATAAGTATTGTCACTGACAAAGCACACAATATACATTTTTTGTGGGAACTGGGGCTGTGTCAGGGAAACGATAAGTAGGGGTGGACATTGTTAAGGGCATAAATAAGAGGAAAATCGGGCATTGTTGATACTGTAGAGATAGGTTGTAAAATTAGGTGCAACCGGGATACCATAAAGGGTGTAGTCAGGGGCATAACTAGAAACCCCAGTGCCCCCCAACTTCACCAATTATGTATATGTATTTTTTGCAAGAAATGTCATTCATTTTATTTGCTCTGTGTGTGTGTGTGTGTAGCTGGATGTGCCATCATGTCTGATTCCCCACATCTGTATCAGCTTCATAATATAAGAAAATGCAATTGGCCCCAGAAACGCTTGTTATTAAAAACATGAAATTCACTTTAAAATTGCAATTGAACATAGTTCCAGGAAGAGAAAAATGGGGTCCTAGCAAAATGTTACAAACATGGTTAAGGCGTGTGTCAGCAACTTAGCCTGGTACTTAAGACCCATCTTCTTCAGGTGATACTGCATTCCCAGACTCATCACTACTTGGGGTTACTTTTGCATTCTCTGTTTGTGTTTGGCTTGGTTCTCTTATTTCTGTAATTGTTCCTCCTAAAGAGATGTATATATATACTTCAACAATGTAAACATAAGAGACTACCTGTTGCAAGCAAGTGCCACCCCCCACCTTTCATCTGTTGGTATTTGGTGTTGGTTATTTTGCCTACAGGTTGTCCAGTGTATGTTCCAGAAAATCCTCGCTCATAGTAGACGGATAAACCGATGGCCTGGTAAATGCTCCAGTCTGTAAAATAGGTTACGATAACTGGCCATTATTTTGCCATAGCAGTAGAACCTACAAGGACTGTTTTAGTGGTATGAAACAGATTCTATATATACATTCATTATTTTTGATGTTATTGCCTCGGTGTTGATCTCTAATGTTCTATTAAGAAACATAACCTGTAATAAATCATTTCCAGGCTATTACCATACAGGGATTCATTAGTTTCTTTCTCCTTCTAACTTGGTAATTAAATACCTTTAGTTCTAAAAGTCAAGATTCACAAGGCTACTATAAATAATGAAAATTTCTGTGAGTCTTATATTGGAATTGAAAATTTTTAAAATGCTCTCTTGTATATTATTATTAATACATTAGAGAAAATGTCTAGACCTTGGCTCCTGTGTATAGTTTATGAACTGTTCAGTAAGAATCACTTAATAATGTGTACAAAAGTGTAACATGAATTACATATTACCATATTTGCTCGATTATAAGACGCCCCCCCAAAAAAGAAAAAGCCTGAATATTAGACTACCCTATAGGAAAAAGGTTTTTACTAGTAAATATTAATTCACATGTAAAATATTTTTTCATATTTAATAAACGCTATGATTGAGAAAATTTTTTTTTTGTTTTTATTTCCTTTTTTTGCCAACCTGCTCCCCAGTTATGCACATCTGCCCCCAGGCTTGCCACTCTGCCCACCAGAAATACATTTACCCCTCTATATGCCACTTTGCCTCCCTCATATTCCTTATACCCCTATATGCCACTCTGCCCCATGATATGCCTTTTAACCCCTATATGCCACTCTGTCTCTAGAAATGCCTTATAACCCTATATGTCACTCTGCCCCATGATATGCCTTTTAACCCCTTATATGCCACTCTGCCCCATGATATGCCTTCTCTGGCAGCTGGCGAACGTCTGTGCAATAGACGCAGACAACCCCAGCTGCTGCCGGCACTTCCACCAGGGCTTCTATGATGGAGCACCAGCATCACATGACCTGTCGGCATTGCTGGATGCAGAGTGGCATATAGGGGGTTAAAAGGCATATCATGGGGTAGTCTGCTTCCAGAAATGCCTTTTGCCCCCCCCATATAACCCCCCCCCATCTTACCAGTGCTTCTGACTCCCTGGTGTCTAGTGGGGGCAGCCTGTGGAGGTCTGCGCAATGTGCATAGACAACCTCTGCTGCCCCTTAGCTGCACCGGGGGTTCTAGGACTGAGCACTGGAATGCCATGTGACGCCGGTGCTCCGTCATAGAAGCCCAGGCGCCTGTGCCGGCAGACGTTCGCCGGCTGCCAGAGAGCAGGATCCAAGCCCCAGGGGAATCTTCCTCTCTGGCAGCCAGTGAAGGTCTACACATTGCGCGTAGACAACGAAGACGAACACGAAGAGTTGGCTGGTGCCCAAGTATAATAATAATTATGGAATTTGTTGGGATTCATTAATCATTAACATTTTATTTCAATATTCTGTCACAGTGTATTTTTTTGTGATTTATCATTTAATATGTAAAATTGACAATTATTCAATCTATTCAGCATATCCTTTAGGGCAAGTAAATATGAATACATTCTCAGTAACCTTAACATTTATGAAAATATAAAACCTACATACACTGGAAAGCGAAACTTTTTTTTTTTTGCTTGATATACTTTTTTGTTAATCTTTTTTCAGAAATCAATAACCTCTTTTGCCTGGCAGCTGGTTTCTCTAAAGGAAAGGTACGTCCTCTGGAGACAGACTGTCCTGTAGTTATTGCATTATGAGCTCAATGCAATAACGGTGCAGAAAATGAGGGAAAGATCTGTTTTTCTCAGTATGCTTTTAGGCATATAAACAGTTCTGTTTTGCTTTAGAAATATAAATGTATCATTGTTTTGAACGGTTAAAGAAAACTGATTATGCATTATTGTAGAAATAATTCACATATTTGTCATAAGTAAAATACTGTACATCAACTGTACATGATAACTAACACAGGGTTCGGAAGATGCCTATGGTGCTTACATTTAGGAGACAATACCCAATGTGGCTAAGAGTTAGGTCCCCAACACAGGCCAACTTTGATCCTGCATAGATTCCAAGAGTCAGCAGGGTCAGGATCTTCAAGGTTAGAACAGACTTGGGTATGAACATAGCTATAGACTAGAAATTAACAAAACTAGGGCCTGTTATATTTAAATTATTGTGAGTACCAGGCTAGACGGGAATTAAAATGAATATGGAAAGGAAGCAAATAAATGACCTGTCAATAAAGTATTTCCAAATTTTGTGGAGGGGTTTCTAATGTGCTTTAGCGATCTAAGCTTAGTGAATCATTAACTTTGTAAATTCACTTGCCCTCTTGATCAGTTACAGATACTCTAGCATATAAGATGATACAACTATTATTGAAATAAGTAACAGCTTGTTCACCTGAAATATATACCGTATTTGCTCGATTATAAGACAAATGCTCTGAAAAATACCCATCGTCTTATAAATCGGGGTCGTCTTATAATCAGACCTCAAATAGGTCTGATTATGAGACTAAGATCCAGATCCCCCGCAACGCTTCAGGGGACCTGGATCCTCCTGCCCCACCCTCCTCAACTTACCGGTGCTTCTGAGTCCCCGGTGCGTAGTCCGGGCAGCGTGTAGAGCTGTACGCGATTCGCGTAGACAACTTCCGCTGCAGCCGGAAGGAGGTGCGGTTTGCAGTGGGGGTTGTCCCCGAGGAATTCTCTCTGACAGCCGGGGAAGGTCTGCGCGATGCTAACCACAAATCCTTCCGGCTGCAGCGGAAGTCTGCATGCTGCCAGGACAACACACCGGGAGTCAGAAGCACCGGTAAGTTGTTTTTTTAGGGGGTGTTAAATGGGGGCATAAGGCCTTTTTGTAGGCAGAGTTCTCTATGAAATGCCTTTTAACCCCCTTAATGCCACTCTGCCTCCAGAAATGCCTTTTAACCCCCTAAATGCCAGAGTGGCATATAGGGTATAAGGCATGTCTGGAGGCAGAGTGGCACATACAGGGTTAAAAGGCATATCATGGTGGGGCACAGTGGCATATAGAGGGTTAAAAGGCATATAATGGGGCACAGTGGCATTTAGAGGGTTAAAAGGCATATCATGGGGCCCAGTGGCATATAGGGGGTTTAAGGCATTTATGAGGCAGAGTGAAAAGCTCGGGGCAGATGTGCAAAATATTTTTCTCAATCATAGCTTTTATTAAAAAAATAGTTTACATGAATTAACATTTACCGGTAAAACTTTTTTCCTATAGGGTCGTCTTATATTCAGGCTTTCTTTTTTTCCTAAATTAATATTCAGATTTTGGGGGGTCGTCTTATAATGAAGCAAATACGGTATATCTGGCATCCGTGTTGCTCTGTGATTATCAGGCCTAGTCTGGAAAACACAGAAGGCTTAATTCTAGAATAATATTTGAGTACTGTTGCTTTGAATAAGTGATGAAAACACAAAAAAAACATTACATTTTTCAATGTTCATCATTTGAGTACATTATCTACATAATCTACACTTTCAATATATATGAAATGTGTGCAGAATTAAATATTTATCTGTTAGTATAAACTATTATGTATAATAATAAATAATACATATTTATTTATACCAATAAATGGTACACTAGATAAGCTAGCCCACACAATTTAAATTTGTATTTTTTTTTTAAAGAAAAACCTACTATATGCAGCATTTTCAAGTCTAGCTACCATGGTAAATGTAGGATCGCCTCATAAAGGGCACAATTGCGCCCCCAGTCTCCACAAGTAGAATCAAAGCATTGGTACTGTACAGTATGTGTGCCTACCACACATATGATATCTACTGTCACCTACTCAGGCTACAGTTTGTGTTAAATCAATACAAAGCTTTAAGAGAAAACTCTTGAGCTGATAAGATAAATGCTGGTTGAGTTCTAGGATTTTTTTTAGTATCTTTCCCATGACACACCTGTCTGGACTGGAACAAGTGAGCTAATGTAAAGTGTCCATTTTCACTAATCAGTCCCAGAAACAGAGTGACAGCGTAACTACTTAAATTTATTTCTCAATGTTTTAGGTGTTTAGTGCTTAATTTTGCCCAATCATATCCAATTATTTGTATAATGTACTGGATATATGCATCACTTTTTCAGTGTGCTTAGCATTTGTACTGAGTAAGATTGCTGTAGAGTTTGGTCAAACATAATTGGCAGTGCCCTTGACTCAAATGTAGCTGAACTCACTTTGACCAGCTTAGCTAATAGTGGAATTGTCAAATGCCCCTTATCCAAAGTTCAACTGCTCCTAACTCTAAAATGTAGTAAATGATTCTTACAATAAAACCTAAATGTAAGAATTTAGTCATATTATTTAAAAGTTGAAAAATCTTATCGTGCTATAGCTTTTGCACTAGTTATTCCAGGATTACTAGTTGAAGAAGGTTATTGGCAGACAATGAGCATCACTCCCCACAATGTGTTTGGACAACTAACTTTATTGTTAGTCCACATAGAAATAGGGGTTATAGGGGACAAAACGACTGACTATTGTGCGCTGTAGGTACTCATTCATCAGCCATAGGGTCATAAAACTTACATCACTATTTAATCGAATAAAACTCTATAAAATTTAATTGGATTATTTTCAATTAATATATTATTCAGGAGTTCGCAAGGAAATTTTAACAGAAAATTTCCTACCACCATTAAGGTTATTACTCCAGTTAAGTTGTCTGTACTTTGCCTCTAATTATGCAGTAAATAGGGTGAGTGATGTCAAATTCTGCTCTCCAACAAGTATGCATTTTCTGTCTATGGTAGGTGGCTATATTTTCTGAATAGACACTTCAGCTGTGTTTTAATTGCCTTAAAAATAGAGTCAACAAGATTGTAGTTTTTGATAATAATGCATTTGTCAAGAAGTTGCACATTTTCATCTGCATTATTTATATTTCCTTGACATATCACAATCATTAGTAAAGAAGAGCTTTAGAACAAATGCTAAACATATTAAAAACTCTTTATTCTTCCTCATTAAAGAATGTTTAATTTGTCAACCAGCTGCACTATAATTAAGCTTTATTGCCAGCTTTGCATGTTCAGAATTTAACAGTAGATAAAGCATATTTTGTGTTTACGATGGGGGGAAAGAACAGGACCTTTGCATTCAGTTCTTAGGGTTATGCCTTTGCTGGTTGTTTTGTCACAAAAAATAAATTAAACAAAGCAAAAGGAATTCTCTCTGGCTGGACATCGCTATAAAAAAACCACAATAAGCAGTAAAACAAGAAGAATAAATCTCTTCAAATTTGGAACTATGACATTCATGAAAATTGATGTAAACTACATATGACTGTTGCCCAGCTTTATAAATCTAATCCAACTACAAAATGTATTTAAACTAAGTAACATAAAGCCTACTTCCATGTCTTAACATAACTGTTAAAATTCAATATTGCTTCTGCTTAGGAAAGGTGTTTTTATATAGATAATGGAATACTCATGTAAGAAGTAACCAACTATTTTCATCTTATGAAGAGGTCTTCCAAAACGTAAGGAGATTTTCAGGATCTCCTGAAAATCTCCACCAGGGTCACCACCAGGTGGTATGTTTGCAATATATACTTACTAAACACTGATTTTTTTCCCCACCAAAAATTATAGCTGCATGTTGGGTTATCTGTAGTCTCAGAGGTCTGTAAATTCATTGTCTGCTGAGAAGCTCCAAGACTTCCAAGACTGTCCACTGATAAGACTTGCATAGAACTGTGCAAAATGTTTCAGTATGCTCCCTTCAACATATCAAAATATTTTGGACAATTTTTTTTTTTTTATTTTTTTTTAATTTGGAGCCCGAGGTGTGCTCCTGGGTGCTGCACTCTGTGCCGTAAGGCAGCAGAAGCCAGATACGAATTCTGGTTTCCCACTAGGAGAAACCAGACTAATTCCTCCCCCCCATGGGAGGGTCGGATCTTGAGTCACCCCGAAGGGTAAGACTCCTTGCTGGGCTTATTTGAAGAGAGGAAAGGGGCAAAAGGCTCCCAATCCTCCTCCAGCAAAATCCAGCTTCACTGCATCAAAAGAAACAGTGTCCAAAAACGAAGGTGCCAAAACGTGTGCCAACTCAAAGTGGGGGCCTCGCCGTGAATGTCAGAAAGCCGTGAAATCAATAAGGGAAATTAATAGGCACTCGTGATCACACAGAGTGATGAATAAATTAGGAAAAATAATTTAGGGGCAGCCATAAAAATGGCCTAGCCAGATTCAAAAATAATCTTCTCCCCAAGACCTAATGGTTCATGGGGAAAAGTAGTGCAAAGCAACCGGCAGTGCGATCGTGCGCTCACCATGTGCAGCGGCGTGCAAGACCGCACATGGTGACTCCAGCATTGCTGCTGGGGCAAATCAACACTCGGGCTCCATTGCATTCCCAGCCCTAAGGCAAGAGGATCAGCATAGTTCCCCCCCTGTCCAAAGGGAAACTACACTTGATCTTAGCCAAAAGGCCGAGACAATGCTACGCCTGCAATTTTGTGGTAAAAGTTTGGGGAAGGCCCTTTTCTAATCCAGCATAACTGTGCCACACTGCACAAAGCAAGGTCCATAAAGGCATGATTGGATGAGTTTGGTTTTAGAAGAACTTGACTGGCCCGCACAGAGCACTGACCTCAACCCCATCAAACATTTTTTGAGATGAATTAGAATGGAGATTGCAAGTCAGGCCTTCTCGTCCAACATCAGTGCTTGACCCCACAAAAGCTCTACTGGATGAATGGGCAAAAATTACCACAGGAACACTCCAAAATCCTGTGGAAAGCCCTAGACGAAAGGATCATGGGAATGTATTGTATTTGAATAAATGCAAATGAGCACACTAGCATATATGGCTAATATATCATCGGACGGAATGCTGCCCTCTGTTGGTTTTACATTAAGTAGCATATGCTTGAAATCCAAAGTTATTATGCTACAATGTAAAATCAACAGAGGGCAGCATTCTGTCCGAAGATATATTAGCCATATTTGGCCGTGCTCATTTGCATTTATTCAAATAAAATACATTCCCATGATCCTTTCGTCCAACAGTTTAATACAAAAAAACCCCAAAATAAATAGCAAAAAAAGAGTTTGGAAGTTCGACAGAATTAATGTCCGCAAGTGGGGACATTTAACTCTTGCAGCAGGGAGACCAGCGGATCATGGGAATGTATTTTATTTAAATAATTAATAAATGAAAATGAACACACTGCCAATTGGTTGATGCCAGAGGAAGACCCTGCAGGTGACCAATAGGCTCACTCACACTGAACTGTAACCCCTGACGACGAACCTTCTGATTTCCACTTCAGTCAACTCCCGCGATGCTGTGAAGATAAGGTAAGTTAGATGGGGAGGGGACCGGGAAGATTAGTAGACGAAGGCGAAGATTCTTTGTGTGAGTCTTCGTCTTCGCCTACGTTTTGCCTGCACTGTCTTCTTTTCTTCATGTCTTCGTAACGAACACGAAAACGCACTCTTCGTGTTCATTTTCATGTTCGCTCGAAGACGAATGCACAAGTCTAGTAAATACTTCTGTGACTACCCTCAGCAGTATATCATCCCATCACTTGCTGAGGGGATTATCTCCAGCAGACAACCAGGATCTGCAAGCAAGGGGTGACTGCCATTAATATCAGACCCCTCCACCCCATGGTGTATTATTATGTTGTCGTCCCCCTTCCCCCCAGTTCCAGTAGTACAAACATTTACCCTGTCCATCCCTGGAACTGATTTCGGCCAGTAATAGATAGTGGAGGTTGGGACCCTATTGTATTGTTTATCCTGTTACTGCAACAGGTGTGCATGCTCTGTCTTGTTGTAAGGGTTGGGATGAGGAACCCAGTATGCAGGATACTCCACGCACAGACAGGGCAGGCAGGGTCAGACTTACTAAAAGCAGCGATGTCTGTTAACAAAGCCAAATCAGGGTCACAAAAAATAACGAAGTCCAGTAAATGAGAGCCAAGGGTCAGAGAGAGCAGCGTAGTCCGAATATCAATAGCCAAGGGTCAGCAACAGGAATCAATCAAATCAATAGGAATGCAAGGATAGCTCTCTACAGGCACAATAACTGATACTCAGTGCCGGTTTTTAAACCTGCCGCCAGAGGATTCCCCGCCCCCATGCTGGACGTCATCGGCGCCCAGAGCCGACCATGCAGATAACCGACGGAACAGGAGTGGGAGCAGCAGCATCGCACCCGGTACCCGCGGTCAGCGGGTACTCCAGTGAGTAGCTTTGTTGGGGTCTTGGCTGCAGACCGCCACACCTGTGCACACACCATACTAGTAGTAGGCTCACGTGCTTG
Source organism: Spea multiplicata (assembly GCA_009364415.1). Lineage (NCBI taxonomy): Eukaryota > Metazoa > Chordata > Amphibia > Anura > Pelobatidae > Spea > Spea multiplicata. Next base: position 10,532,105 of record VKOC01000001.1, read on the forward strand.
GCTTGCATGTGCGCCATGCTGCAGAAGCTTGTGATGCAGCCTTGCAGTGTAACTGCGAACACGCCTCCGGCCACCCGAAGGTAAGATGCAGCGGTGGTCGAGACACTCACAATTTGGCACCCAGTCATCTAGCTTAGATCCTTACACTTGCCCATTTTTTCTGCTTCTAACACATCAACTTTAAGGGCAAAATGTTCACTTGTTGCCTAATAAATCACACCCACTGACAGATGCCATGATTGCAAGATTATCAGTGTTTTTCACTTCACCTGTCAGAGGTCATAATGTTATGGCTGATCGGTGTATGTATTGGGCTTATCCTATTTGTGTTCGCAGCGAGTTTGGCTATGTTGTAAATATTATGCACTACCTATTGGGAATCGCTTCTAAGGCTTTGTAATACACATTGTATCAGTAGGAAGAATAATATACTTTGTGGTAAATGTATTAAATCGGAAGAAAAGTGCAGCAATTTAGTAGGGCATCAGAAGCAATCAGACAGATTAAGCAATTGTATCTTGGATTTCAAACATCTCAGAATCACTGAGCCATACAGCTTATGATAAAGCCTGGTCCATCAATGCAGAAGATTTAATAATGAAAGAAACAAAGGGATAAAAACAGAAACCAGAAATTATACTCTTATAACTATTTTTTTTTCTGGCTCAAAATAATGAAGTCCATAAGGTCTAAAAGAAATAAAAATTATTATTTTCTCTTGCGATATCAATTAAATTATGTTATTAAAAAAAGCCTTTTTTTCTGAGTAACCAGACATATGCAGTACAAAAGTATTACAGTATTATTTTTTTTTTTAAAATACCATGGTCATTTCAACATTTAATATAACAGTAAAAATATACACAAGTACACATAAATGTTTTATTTCAGCATTTCAGTGCATCCTGAATAATAGCAATTGGACTTTTTAAGGAAAAACTATCCCTAAGAAAATGGTTGATTGCAGGAAGCACGTGGAGCTGTTGTGAACAAATGCCTTCATTCCTGAGTAGTTGATGTTACTGTTGCTTTTCACAGTCTAAGAATGATCAGTAATATATAAAAATATTTTTAAAAAGTTATCTTTATATATTGCTTTTTATTTAAAGAGTTGTGAACCTGGTATTCCTTGTGTCCTTGTTTAAAGACTGGAAGCAACTGAATTATTCAATCCTTATTTGTAGAAAAGTATATAGTTAATCAAACACATGAAATTTAGCCAGTGTTTCAGACGGTGTTGCTGAAATACCTCAATATCGAGGCATTCAGCAACACAAAGAAATCAGGGGCCCATGTGATCACACGTGAGAGCGATCACAAATGCCATAGTAAGAGGCATGCTGTCTTCCACAAGATGGCGGCACCTAGTACAAAGTAAAGGAGTCTGTCCCTCTGGAGGTTGACTACGGCACCTAACCTCAATAGAGCCGAGCTAACTAATAAATGAAAAGAAAATAAACATTTAAAAAATGTTAAAAAAATAAATACAAATAAACTAATCAGGAGAAGACAGGTAGATTTGGGTATCATCTGCATATAGATGATCCTGGAGGCCAAATGAGTTGATTAGTTTGCCAAGAGATGAAGTGCAATGAGACAACAGCAGAGGGCCAATAATTCAGCATTGCAAATCTAAAGAATACCATAAAAATCATTTACATTTATGTGCAAAAGTCTGGATTTTTCCTTACAAAAGAAAAGGATTAAGCATGAGCCTTTTTAGCCATAAGATAAATGTCCTCCTCTTTACAGGAACATTATATCTCCCTGTGTTCCAAATTATGATTCATATCATATACTGAGTGAATATTTAGCCATTAGCTTTATGTTAGTCCATTTCTCTCTTAGAATATCAATCACCGAAAATAATATCAGCAAAGCACTGTGAAATCACAACAGCAAATGAAATGGTCATTCTTTCAAATTACATTAATGAAAGCTCAACATAATTCAGAGGCTTTTTCCCCTAATAAGTAAGCATCAAAATGAAAATGTAATCTGGCGCACAGGATGCTCGAAGCCAGTTTCACAGTTAAATGATGGTATAATGAAATGTGGATTTATACTATTTACTTATAATATAATTTATGTAAAATACACAACATAATGATAACATGAAGAGATGCAAAGTCAAAATGCAATTTCAAGAAGCAAAACAACAATATATATAGAAAAGTCTTAAAAAAACAACATGGTAAAATGCTAACAGAATACTATAACTGAATTAAAAGTTTGTTTTTCTGGGATAAAATCAAATCAGAATAATGTGAGTTGTCAAGAGTATTTTACACAAAGTTGTAGCTTACATTTGGGGATGAAATGTAATAATTGAATTGAATGGTGGGGGGAAAACTGTTATGGGCATAGGCTGGAGAATACATCCTCATATCACCTTCCCATTATTTCAGCTGTAAACAATCAAACCTTATCTAGTCCATGATCTTTTCTAATATTCAGAATGACCACATTAAGCATCTACCACTCATGTTGGGAGGTTATTCCACTTGTCCATCACCCTGTCAGTAAAGTAAATCTTTCTTATAGTAAATTTGACCCTCTAATTTTAGACTGTGACCTTTCATGCTAAATCCTTTTAGGTATTTAAATGTTTCTATCGCATCTCCCCTGTCTCTTCTCTCCTCCAAGTTACACATATATTGAGTCCTCTTTCTGCTCCCAATTAATTTGGCTATGCAAATCAGTACCTTATTACTTTTTCATTATTGTGTACCTACCAACTGCAGCTGCCACAGTCTTAGCATTGTTCTCATTTACTTTAATCATTAGCTATTTGGCTTATTCCACTAGGAATGCCTATCTTACCATACCTTTGTATCATCTGTAAAAAGACATTTTACATACATTTTCAAACAAGTTAGCAGTTTAAGACTGCATCTGATCTGAGAATGATTTAACCAATTACTTGATCACCCTGACCTCCATAACTCTCAGGATCCATTCCCTAAAGAACGAGGCAACCTCAGACTTCAACATTGTGACGTAGTGTGTGACGGAACTGGCCCCTGGAGAGGACTGAAAGCAAGCCTGCTACCCACAGATTATGGACCCTAACTCCCTGCCCTGGTTAGTGGGACTGTTGTCCTCACCTGAGACCCGAACTCCCCAGTATTCAAATGAACCCCAGTACTGGTTAGTGGGACAGGTGCCTCTTGCCAGCTCCCCTGCATTCACAACTCTAGGAGCGATGGAGCTGTGCTCCCTGACTGACCCGGTTAGGGTCTGGCTCCAGTTCAGTCTTCTTTTAAAAGGGGAGATATGTGATAGAATGACCTGTCATACAGGGCCCCCAAGGTACTCAGAGATGGCTCCAGCCTGGCTGTCAAACAAAGATAGCACAGGTAGGAACTCCATTATTCAACTAATTAATAGGATTGCTGCCAGGGGAATTAAAGGATGGATTGTATACATATATCTATGTAAATGCAGTTCTGTGGCTTTATGAGGCTATGTTTTACAACAATAAAATGTTCATTCTTGTTGTACTCAATTCAAGGTAGTTGTGTCTACTTATTGGGTACACATAGCAGGGCTCATGCTGACTGGTGCTGGAAGTGATTTCCGGGACCACAGGAGGATACATCTGGATGATCTCTGGGAGTTACTACAGCTCTCTTGGTGAACCCGTTACAGACATGGAGGTGTGTTGAAGGAGCATTGCCATTGTAGTAAATGCTGTTGGATGGTCTTTTAATAGTGGAATGAATTGTCTTCCAGAATGGGTGAATTACTGGGTAGTCCCACGACATATGCAAGTAGGAACCATAGGCCGCCCAACATGGGTCAGAGTCTGGGAAATTTCTTGCTATCCAAGCAGGGAACCTATACCAGAACAATAACATTTACATGCACTTCCTGAAACCTAGAGGTCACAGAGAACTAATGAGTTAGTATAAATATTTTCTCCCACTGATACATACCAGGTTCTCGCTTTTCTCAACAAAAGAGGAAAACGTTGTGATAAAACTGCTGTCTGGGGTATGCACAACGATTCAAATTTTGTAAGCTCTCTGTTAAATTAATGCTTAGGTGGCAGTGATGCCTGACAATACATATAAGGATCCTGGAGTTCCAGACCCCTTCTCTCCATTGGACAAAACAGAACGTCCAGTTTAAGTCTAGGCTCCTTCCTCTTCACAAAAACAAATGATTTCGGTTTTAAGTGACTTGAATGAATGTGGCAAAAAATGTGGATCCCTTGGAATAAATATAAATATATTCATTTGGTACACCAATGGCAGAATTGTACTTCAGATAATTTTGTATAACAAATAATACTATTGTTTTAAAGATTAGCCCTTTCTTTAATTCAGCAAGTCGTAACCTTTTAAGCATCATAGATTATGACAGATGTATTTAACGTAAATTAAATGTGGCCAGGACTGCCCGCTGATGTCAGGGATGTCCCCGCGGGAAACACCCCCATTTAAAGGGGAAATGGGCGGAGGATTGGGGTGTTGACCTGGAGGACCGGAGTTCTCCTGGTCAAACCAAGAGAGTTCCCAGGTATGTCAATACCCTACACACATCGTTGTTTTTTATGTTCTACAAGGTTCCACATCCATACCTTATATATTACCCTATAGTGTACTAGTTTTAAGACTACTGGCTTAAGGGGTTGTGATAGTTAAGGGTTATTTTTATAGGCAATAGGATGTTGGAGCACTTGTTCACAGGGCAATATAGACATCTCTGTTATATATTGTGGATGCCACTGATCTCACTGTAACATCACTATATAGCTTATTTACATTTTTGTTTATTTTTATTTTTTATTACTATATTTATACTTTTGCCATTTCTTGGAGGAGGAAGAGATGTTATTTCTCCCTTTCCTCTCTCTGATTTCCCTTGTATTGATCACACCGTTAACATTCTCATCTCCTGTGCAGTGGCAGACAGATGTAAAAAGTCCCTGACAATGTAAAAAGGCTGGATGTTCTGGTATGTCCTAAATGGCATCTTGTCCCACCTTTTATGCACAGACCCTTATGTCCATATGTAGCAAAGAAGATAGAAACCTAATTCCTAGTACTGCAGAATCCACCAAGCCTTGACCCTTGCACTGCCCATACCCAGGAGGTTCCCCATTTCTCAAACCCGAAATAAGAGACAGACACCAGCAGGATTGATTTAGAAAAGGCCGATTTATTTAACAAATGTTGCATAACTTTATTTAACATCTTATAAATTATTGTAAAAAACACTTTAATAATAACTTCTGTATAAATACTATACAGTCTTCTGTACACCTGTGTACAAACAGCTGAGGGTTCCCAACCTAAACACAAAACAATGGCTTCACACTACCCCTTCCGCCGGATACCACAATCGCCCAAGCGACCGCGGGTCGGATAGGGGAGCTCCACCTTAACGCTTTGGTTAATCCTGTATTAACTGCCAGGCACTATGCTCCTGTGGTGTTCAGTAATTGCCCCTTGCACGTGTGCTTAGAGGGGCTTTATAGCCCTGTCCCCTTCCCCCTACAGTCACGTTCCTTGTGACTTCCCCCTCGTTCCCTGTGCATTCTCACCTCGTGCTAACCCTTGCTGAGTTAACCCTTTCCTGCCCTAATACCATAAAATTACAGATCTGAAGCTAAATGGCCTATTCCATGATTTATTCTGGGAAAATATTGTTGTCATATGAGGCACTGATAGGTTGTTGCCATAGAAACTTTATCTGATTAACTGTTAAGAAAATAAAATTACAGATCTGCTAAGGGATATTTGTGAGATAGCACCTTTCATGGGACACATTTTTCTCTAATTTATTCTGTAGTATGTTAAAAATCTGCAGTAAACATCTTGTATATACATATGTATATATATATATATATATACACATATTAAATTCAAGGTTATATCTGATTCCGTACTGTTTCATTTTAAAACACCTAATATTTTGAAACTTAATTAGTCTGCTTTTAGACATAATTAACCCATTTCACAACAGTGCAACAAGACACACCAATAGCAGATATTTTTTTATAAATCAATGGGTATTTGAAAACCATATTAATGTATTGGTTTTCAGTTAAGAATGTCTAGCTACCTGAATGTATTATGTGTATGTGTAACCCTTTGAGTGCTGCTGGATTTTACAACATTTTGAAACTTTGCATCTCTGGCACTGAAAGGGTTTGCATTGATCATCCCTCAGGAACTCAAAAGGTAAAACAAACAATGATGTTAATATTATCTCACCATTCAGCATGACAATATCAAATACCTGTCAGCTGTCTTCTTGGGACAGTCCCAATTTTCAGGATATCTGGTGAGCATAAAAAGGAGCCCCTTGAAGGTCAAATTCATGTAAAAACTGCCATGTATTTTTTTAATGTGAGGTGAACTTTAAGGCTAAACCCCAAATTATGCACGTTTCATTTTATTTTCCTTTGAGAGATTTAGTGAGGTCCCCTGAGCTAAATAATATCGATGTAGATGTTGTTTAACATAAAAACAGAGCCTTTGTATGATAAATATCCATAAAACACAATCCTATTCTATTTGCTATTAAATCTAACACTAAAAAGATTTTGCAAATTCTAAATGCATTTCTAAGCAAAACCCCAAACAATTAATTTACAGTTAAGTATAGTTAACATTAAAGGAGTGATTAATTTGATTCTTTCTTTTTCTTAACATTTATGACAAAGAACTGTGGTCATCCCTGGAATCTCAATGCCTTTGGCATATGTCTGATGATTGAAAAGGGCAAATTATCCAGTAATGCTTGCGGAGGATTTTCATGTCATATTGAATTACAAAAATGGCACATCATCCCATACCCTTGCTCATTGAGTACAGGCACTTTATTTCATGAAAGACAAGGTTTATACTCAAGATTTTGAGCTTACCTAATGTATAAGGTTGTCTTAGTCTGTCAGTTCTAGTTTTGTCATAGCCGTTCTGTGTATGTACTGTAAGAAACACAGTTAAACGTCTTAGAGCTATACAAAAAAATATAATAATAATAATAATAATAATAATATACACACAGACATATATAAAATATTTCTGCTTCCAAAATAGTAAACAGGTATTAGATGATGGCTTCCATCTTCAAGGTGACATTAAATTGTCAGGAAAAAATGGGAAACTTACTGCAATATAATTTGACCTCTATTTGCTCTCTAGAGAAAGTAAACGTTTTGTGGCTAAATGTAGCTTCAGTTTAATGGGATAAATGGTGGGCAGGGAAAAAATGTTGGGTTGCCAACTCTGACTAATGAATGTCCTCTTTTAGATTTTATTGTGGCAATTTTTGTTACATACTGTACTTACTGTCCATGATAATAATGTTATTACAGGGACAGCCAGGTATTTTTTTAACATAACTTTTTACTTTCACATAAACATTGCAGCAGAGGAGGGCTGGCAGCCCAAGGCCTGGGGGCAAGTCAAGTGGCCCATTGCGCCACCGAATTAGCCCACCATCCATGCTTATCTCTTCCTGATTTTCTAACGCATATTGATGTAATGTGATGAGATTGGGAGTAATCAGTACACTTAAAAAAGTCATCATGCACGGGACTCCTGAAGCCACAATTTACTGCCACTAATCCTTTTCAATAAAATATGCAGATTGAAATGGAGTAAATAACACAAAACCTTTACTATTCCTCTCACTGATTTCTGGGTCTAGAAAGTTTTGTCCTCTAAAGTGGCTACAAATTCAGGAGGGGGTTTTATCTCTCGATAAATAAAAAGTAAATAGTTCTATTTGTTCCTACAGAAAGTAAATTACCAGGAAACAGATAACCAAACACACACCAGGACAGACTCTGCCACACCGACACCCGCATCTGTACGGGTTAATCTACACAAAGCATAAAAAATGCTTTCCACACTGGTTTGTTTTTTGTGTGTTCCCATTTTTGTGTATTGATGCCCCAGCCAGGCACCCTCCCTTGTGCTTTGATGCCCCCTTTTGTACTGGTTAATGTACCCTTGTGTATTGCCCCCAGCCACCCCCCCCCTTTGTGTATTTATTTATATGAAGCCCCAAACACCCTGTTATGTACTTATACCCCCAGCCATCCCCTTTTTGTATTTAATTGTTGTCCCAAGGCAGCCCCCCACTTTGAATATGGGTCCCCTTCCACCTATCACCCCAAATATTTTTTTAATACTTACTTTTTTGCTGGCTTCCTTCCCTGCAGACTGCTCTCCTATGACGTGTTCTTCCAGCTGTCACAAGGAGCCGTTCCGTGTGAGCCCGCCCCCTTGAGCGCCCCAACCTGCTCCCTGCATTGGAGTTTTAGTAGGATCTGTGTGATCTTAAAAAAGAGAGCTTCACCTTATTTCACCTTGGCCCATTTGATAAATGAATTACTGCTACAACATGGATAACGTATATACCACATAGATAATAATATTCTTTGTGTTGCTTCAAACAGTTACAGAGTTTGGTTATGTCACAAAAAACATGGGGATATACTTAACTCCTACCAAGGCATGAGCAAATGTAACATTTTACAATATTTTTGTATTGAAGGGGTTAATACGGGACATCCATATTACATATTACCATCTTTAACTGTGTTTATAGTTTGCTAGCTCTAACCGATTGCACCTTTCACCAGTGTTGAAAGGGTTAATAATACTAATCTAATTCTTAACAGATTAATTTAGCTAAGGTATTCAGTGCACACATGTGTAAATTCTCACTTTGTTTAAGATTAACAACTGCATGGATGACCAGATACTATAATTACAAAATATAATCCAAACAAATCCCTTGAAAATCAAAAGTACTCTTTTCACAGAATAAACACATTTCATTATTTAAATAGAATATTGAGTCAGAGTTCTACATTTGTACCTTTCTCGCGTTTCTCATATTCAATTTCTGTTTGGCCTTATGTCTGTTTACCCATGGAACTATAAAGCCTGTTACTTTTGTGTGAACAGGTTTAAGCTATCTTAGTGCAGTAAATCTTACTAGAAATTTCGAACTGGGCAGAACAGACAACACATTTGATTTCCTTAAACACAGTAACGACTCGAGCACTTAAAAACATGTCTAAATTATAATTATAATTTAGTTAAATTAGTTACTTAAATATGACTCAATCAGAGCTCACCATAGAGCACACATTTTTCAGAGGCAATGTTAGAGGCAAGTGTTTGTAGTCTAATGGTTCCTCTACCCAGTGCCAGATTATCAATTAGATCAGGGATAATTCAGCTGTTATGCCACCACATACCACATAGCAGTTCCATAGCTGGGAGGTGGGCACTTACACGCAGTCATGTAATATCACCATGATAATACACAAGCAAACTTGCTGAAATACCATACACTAACACACGCTTACTCTAATAGCATACTGTTACGCGTACATGCACAGCCTTTCCCCTTCTCCCAGAATGGAATGGAATGCTTATACTAGCTAAAAATGACATCTTGTTTCTCTACTTGACACTGATTAGCTGTTTAAATGTTTTATGTAAGAAATGCAAAATAAACCATGCCTTTACTGCTTAGGTTTGTAGCTTAATACCCCACCACCCAAACCAAAAAATCCAAGTATCACTCAACAACAGATTGTGGTTAAGGGTCTTGGTCAAAGCTTTAGTTTTAACTATTTAAACCAACCAGTCACTCACATAAACAATGCCAATAGCTCTCCTCCTAAGATGTCATCAGCCATCTTAGACCTTGCTGTTCTCACCGTCTTTACAAAACACACATATTGTAAATGTACTATATACTTGTATACCTTGTGATGTAACAAACATTGTTTTCAGTTTTCAAATAAACAGAAAATGTCTTTATTTACAAAAAAGTTAAAAATCCAATTTAAACTGTTACATCATTATAGATTAATTTGCCATTATCACTTATTGTAAAAAAAAAAAACAACAAAAAACAACATACAAAAGCAATAAGTAAAAGCTAAATTGTCATCCTCGCTCGGGAAGCAGAGAACACTGGATGTTGCATAAAACCACAGCCAAGCGAATGCCAGAGGAATATAAATTAGAGATACAATTTCAACAGCCTCTACACAAATCACTTGTAAGACATGATGAAGTCATACATGTAATTACATTTGCATTTGCCAGCAGGAAGCCAAGGCTATGCTTTGACAAAGTAGTTGTACTTTAACTGAGATTAACCTAATCAGCCAAATTCCCACACACACACACATGAAAATATTGCTTTTTGTAAGATGCCACAATGAGACAAAATTCTGTGTTGAATTTGGTTTTTTTACTTGAAAAAAATGTTTCTGGTTGGCAAGTTTCCTTTTAATTAGACCTTGCAATGTAATTTGAAAATGCTTTTTGGTTTTGTTTCCATGGGTGTTTGTGATCACTTTCAATCATAGCACAACTGTAAAGAAAGTAGAGAAGACTTCTCATTTGCATTCTATGAAGGTTCTGTCAATGGGGATGCCATTAATTGTATTCTGTATTGCTTAGCTCAGCGCTGTACATGACTAGCATCATCTGTTCAAATTGGGTAGCAAGCGAATGAAGGAAATAAATTGACCTTGTGCTATAATTAAAAGAATAAGTCAAAAGGTCACTGTACAAGAGGAGGGTCAAATGTGGTCACCAAAGGCCCGAGACTTCCGATCCTGTAATAAAAAGTGTATTACCATGGAAAACTAATATTTTGTTCTGGGGCTTAGCATATCTTGTGATGGAATGCTAACATTCTTATTTAAATGTCTTTGGAATGTCAAGCATTTGTATTTTTTGTATTAAGTAAAGTGATGAAGACTGGCGCTTATGAACATAAATGGTGACCTTGTCTCATAAATTCTGACAACAACCTTGAACAACTATCTGGCAATAGAGCAGAGTTGAAAAAATGTTCACTTGTGCTGACATTTATTCTGAAAAGGGACACAAACACTTCAGAATAGTAACGTGATATGGCTCAGCCCATGAGTAGACACATATTAGAGTAATAAGACCCTTGGAAGAAACATCCAATTGAAATAGCCCAGTTGAGTGGGCAGGAGATGAAACACCAAATGAATATCTGATTTAGTCGGTAAACATCCCTGCCCAGCAACATGACATTTTTTTTTGCTGTAAAGTAAAGTGTAATATACCCTACTCTACCTCTCCACCTTATCAATACATTGGTCAAACCCAAACAGCTATCATGTAAACATTTCTGGAGGAGGGCCGATTATGAAAGTGTGACCTACAGGGAACATCTGAAGGAAAAATAGAACCCAAATCCTCTACTAAACCCATCTCTGAGCAACAAAGTCTTCCTACCACTCTCACCACTCTAGCCATGGGATGATTGTTAGGACAATCAACTGGTGCTGAGTTCTTCTACTGGTATCATCTTTTTTGCTAGGCTTTCAGTATGTGACCTTTTTCTTTTTGAAGCATCTCATGGTATATGTGCTGCTCCTGAGTGGGATTACTCATGTAATAGTGGCTTGCATTCACTAGCTAACAAATGCCTTTGAGTCATTAGCTGTATATCCAGTATGTATATTGGACCTAATCTTTTGGTGCATTGCCATCTTTTATCAAAACTGTTGTTGTATTTAAAGCGCCACTGGCCCCTTTTTATTTTATAATACCAATAGGAACTCAAAATATATAAAAACAGAATGGGTTGCATTTACTGAAATATTCAAATAAAATGCTGGCAAAAGAAACAAACCCCTGCCACCAATTGGTTTGAACTCACGGTAATATGGCAGTGCTTTCACCATACAATGTACGTTACGTAACCCTGTTAGGCATCTTGGTTACCGAGTGTGTGTGTCATGACCCGGGCGAGGAGGTCTGGTAGGAGTCCAGGTGCAGGGGATACGGAGAACTCTGTCTGTACCCCTTTATGCATGGTTACGGAGGGATAGGTACAGACAGGATAGCAGGACTGGAAAGGAGAGAGACAGGAGCTGAGGCAGGTACAGAGTCAGGAGGAGAGGCAGAGAGACAGGAGCTGAGGCAGGTACAG
>VKOC01000001.1:10565998-10649639 GCA_009364415.1 Spea multiplicata
CACAGTGGAATCTGGCATATAAGAGGTATAAGGCATATATGGGGCAGAGTGGCAAGCTGGGGGTCTGATGTGCATAACCGGGGGCAGTTTGGTAAATAAAAAAAATTAAACAAGGCTTTTTTCTCATAGTTTTTATTAAATATGAAAAATAGTTAACATATGAATTAATATTTACTAATAACTTTGTATTAAAACCTAGTTTGAGAAACACCGTGTTTGGGTTCTTGTAGCTTTTATTATTATGTCAGTAAAATAAGAATAAAGAGATGAAAGTGTAAATTGTATGTTTTTTATTATATTATTTTAAATTGAAAAAAATTGCATTTTTTATCCGATTAATCGATTAATCGAAAAAATAATCGGCCAACTAATCGATTATTAAAATAATCGTTAGTTGCAGGCCCTAATATAATTATTTATATAATTGATAATAGGCTACTTAAAAAAAACAATATTTGTTAAATACCCTGAAAGATGTTAAGGTTTTAGACACAGCTTGCATTTTGTATGGCTGTACTTTGACAATGACCTTGGAACTTCATGTACATTCTTTTATAAACATATCAGTGGAATATGAAGCTTTGATTAATTGTCTTTGTACTTTACTTAAACATGACTTTTGTGTCTTAGCGTTAGGTCAATTTTCTTAAGACAGGAACAAATGAGGGTGTTATAGAGGCATTCAACGATGAGAAGATAGTGTCGTTGCTGACCTAATAAGCCCGGTAAGAAACGGCAAATAACAAGGAAAGATCCATAGTATGACATCTATTTAAACAGAACATTTATCTAGATGACAGAGTGGAAAATTATAAAGGTCTTAAGCATTACACGAGGTTACTTTTAAAATGCTGCTATATAGCATGGGCATTTGCCTTATTCCAAAGAGCTGAGGTTATTTAATGTCTTTGAATTCCATCTGGCCTTTTTTTTTGTAAAAATAAAATTGTGGTCCTGCAATTAAATGTTGGGGACAAAAATGTGGATTTCAGGTTACTTACAGTTAAAGTTTTCTCCAATAAACCATTAACTTGCAGATAAGTTTTGGCCTGTGGGAAGATTTTAGTTCACTATGCATTACGAAGGGCTGGACGTGATTAATGCCTAGTGTAAGGTAATCATTTTAACTATACATTAAACAGGGCAGCTCTGTTGTTCCTGTAGAAGAAACTTCCATGCCGATGACAATTATAATACATCAATGGTGTCGAAATGTTCGAAAAGATGTGTGCTTAAAACTTTTAGGTACAGTTGTGGACATGTAGTGAAATCCGAGACAATGCAATATCTTGTATACATATTTTCTAATGAGCTAAGTAAATGCAATTATTGGCTGTGTGCAATAAGAAAAGAAAAAACAAATCAATAGTTCTCCCCTGTAGTGTTATGTTGATGACTGAAAACAGAGAATACATTCAGAAAAAAAAGAGTAAAAACTGAACCAGAAAAATAGAATTTGATGCTATGTATCTAGTCAGCCTGTGTTTTCCTGATGTAAAGTCTTACACCTTAATCACCCCTTGGTCTTATTTTAGTTTCAGGAGAGCCATGTGCCTCACCTATGCATGTTTAGCTTCTACCACTTCTGTTCCACTTGTCCACCACCAGCTCAGTAAAGTAAGACTTTCTTACATTAAATTAGTCATGATATTGTTAAGTGTTTCACCACTTATAGTCTTATTGTTCCCAGAAAGATTGCAAAACGTTTATACCTTGTTTTTATTGATGAATTCTTTGTGTTTCTTCATTACACAGTCAATAATGTCACAGACGATCTGTATCTTCCTTTCAGAAAATGCATACTGGAGGAACTGCTGTTTTGTTAACACAGGCTTATAGTTAAACACATCACGTAGAACCTGGAAAGAACATGTAAACAGGTTTATCGCCAGTATAAAGGATCGTTCTTTCCATTACCACATGCAGTTACATTTATCCTGTCCATCTATTGGGAGGTCTGAAGACTGCAAGGATGGCCATTATAACCATTGCTGTTACATCCCAAGGCTATTCGGAAGAATAACTGGCACTAGTAATGAAATGATCACACGGGTCATACATTGGGGGTTTTAATGTAAAACCCACTGCCAAAACGATGCATGGAATGTTTTAGATATTAACATGTCTTACCTTATAAACGGAATCAATGAATCTCAAGTCACTCTTTGCTGTAAGCTCTATATCCAAAGACACCAGAATCTCGGCAATGTGCGTGGAATAGCAAGTGAATGCGTAACTTATGATGGGCAATGACGCGGAAGGATCTCCTTTCACCAACCTTTCATAGAGAACACAAATAATAATAATAAAAAAACACAACCCAGCATTGGTGAATAGCAAAACACTTCTAATCAAAACGGGGGATAACATACAATGGTATTATGTCGCAAGTAAGCTTGCTTCCTTGCTTGTTCTAAACTAGGTAAAATTAACAGAACTAGCAGTTTTTATGCGCTCACATTATCCATAATAAAAGCTGCTTATGGATGTCTCAATAACATGGCATGGACCTCTCGCACATGCTGCTTTCTCACGGCTCCTGGGCTGTGTAATAATGAAATCGCAGACGTCAGAGACACAGTAATTGTTCAAAGCAAAAACTCCAGCGAACAGACAGTTTTATTCTCCGGACTTTAGCTTTCAAGTCTGCAAATAGGCTCTGTATGTAAATAACGATGAATTCACTGTACCACTTAAAAACGCACATAAAAAAACCTGGCACATCTTCCGCAATACCGAACGACAAGTAAACGTACAATAAATATAGAATATAATATAAAACACACGTAAAACGACATTGGAAGTCAGTGTTAGTAACAGGCTTATAGTTTGTGCCGTGTCGAGTTCTGTCGGATTCTTCATGTGATAACGAGCTTTCCAGAACTTACCCAGACAATCCATGGGCTTTTAATTCTTAGTTCTAGTCACCCCCACTCCCCATGTCAGTACACTATTCATAAACAAAGATACAAATGAAAAACCTGCTGTAGACGCACGCTATATTTAGACAAAAACACCATCTGAACTCTTCTAGTTTCGGCCAAAAGAGATGCGTCTGCCATAAACAACTTCAAACATTTCTACGCGGAGTGCTGAGAAAAGGCTCGGCGTCTGAAGGATGAGACTTCACAAAGCTTTAAAAGAAACCAATAAGGAAAACAGGCGCTTTGCGAAATTAAATCTTGGAAATATATGACAGCCGTGTACAACCCTTCATGAGCACTGCAGGGAATTGAGATGCAGAACAAAGTACAAGGAATTATGTATGCGATAGGAAAATTCAGAATGTGTTCCTTACAAAACAGAAAATTACTTTCAAACATCTCCACCATATCCCTCCGCACGAGCAGCACCACCCGAGTCTGCGGCAGAGACAGATTAGAAGTGAAGAACTCACGTGTATTTCATATGAGTTAGCAAAATGAGTGCCCGCACCAGGCGTGAGTAACAAACGGCCCTCCTGCTATTAAAAAGCACGACTCCTAAGACACTTCGCTAAACTGTGGGCTCCACTTGATTTTACTGTAATTAAGCTTCATTAAAATACAAAATGCTGCGTCTCGTTCAGAAGGATGCTAAGATGTTTATGAAGAGCTATGCTACCAAGTACAGCAGTATTCATGTGTGATGCAGAGAACCCCGACATTAAAAACAAAATAGATGGTGCATTATAATTCAGGAGGGTTGCCAACAGGTAGCTCTTGGACCGTTCTGGAATAACAACTCCCATGATGCACAATCAGTATCATAAAAGAACTGCGAATATATCAGACTGTAACAAGGATGAGCTGATAACGTACTACTTTCTACAATAAGGAGGATTATATATATATTATATGGAATATCTTCCTTTTATAAGCAACCAAACTTTTAAGTGGTAGTATGTGTGTGTGTGTGTATATATATCTATATCTATATATATATATATATACACACACACACACACACACAGATATATACATATATATACACACACTGTATACCCACACACTCAATTTTAAATTGTAACATGAAGCAATCTCTCTTTTTGATTAAGCGAATGTATTGTATATGTATTGAAGCTGACTAACATACATCCTAGCACTGGCATCCCTAATAAATATGCCTTCCGGAGTAGAGAGCAATGAGGCTTAAATTTTACATTCCATGTATGAGCATCATAAGCGAGTCTAGTTGGAACCAAAAAACTGTATAAGGCAAGTTTACAGTACACTGCAACAGGTCATCACCTACATCACACATTTTAACCTTTTAGGGGATGCGTTTCAAAACAAATATCTAACAGAAGATTAAGCAATAAAGCTGATTTTGTTTGGTTCATGTGCTGTGTCTGCAGATTTTAGCCAGTCAGCCCCACAAAGGCAAATGTATTCATTAAATGTATTAAACTTTTATATGAAGGAATATTAGAGACATCTTACCCAGAATAATCCACATCTCTCGGATAAGTGAGAAGTCTTAATCTTTGTTCTAACTTTCTTATTCCAGCTTTTACATCTCCGGTTGCCATGTTCTTATCTAAGAGGACAGAATGAATGTTCAATGTGGACGGATGACAAGAAATCAAAGAATTACTTTAAAAACGGAATTTTTTATAAATAAAAAAAAAAAGTTATCCTGATACATAACAGAAACAATGACTCACTGACTTAACTAAGCATTATACAGGGACAGCCAACTCTTCACGTAGTAGAAGTTCCTTGGTGTTGGACCTTTATAATATAAAGCGAAGGAGGTGAAACCACAACTCCTCTGCAATAGCTTCCCTTTAGTAAATACACACAAGAGGCAACTGTTAATAATAATAACTATATCATTCAAAAAAGCCTCCAACAAACCTATACTTTTTTTGCAATTATGTTTACAACTTCTACACCGTAAATGCCACTGATGAACAATAAACAAATTTATGTCCCCTGATTAGACTTAGCTTTTTTTTATTATTATTATTTGCATTATCAGTGCAATACGGATGGGGGGCCATGAGCTCATTGGCATCCCTGAGCTCATTGCTGAAAGCAGAATTTCACCTGTGCCCCTCCCGTCCTGTGGAACTTCCCCTTCAACCACTGATTGTAGGCTCGCAAGAGCAGGGCCCTCTTTTGCACCAGTTTGTTATTGTATGTGTTTTGTATGTGAAATTGTTCTACGGAATCTGCCAACGCTTTTTAAATAAATGTAATGGAATTTTTTTTTTTTCTCACTATCATTTATATTTCATTAAAAAAAAAACTTTTCAAACTTTTTCCCTTTGTGGAAAGAAGGAGAAATGGTGATCCGCCAGCGGGAGAGCAATCAGAGACTCCAGCAGGATTTAGACAGACTCTACCGAGTCTCTCCTCCAAAGAGCTTTGGGTGGACGTCAACAGCGATATCTGCCGATTTCCTTCCGTAACAGCGTACCGGCGCTTGTTACACTTAATCGGTTGGCACCCTGATCCCCCGTGCAGCAGCTGTGAAAAACGCATGACGTACAGGTAAAGGTAATCTTTGGCGGATGTACTTGTATGTCTATAGGGTAATGAAGGGGTTAATATATTAAGGGTGTTCTATACCTGTATAGCATACTGTAAGGAAACTGTGATAAAGCTCATACATCGCTTTGCCTCCGGATATGATCTGTTCCCCATGACAGGAAGCTGAAGCGAGCTCATCGTGTTATTCTGTACGATTCGGTGAAGAAAGTTTCTGTCACCTGCTTGTTAGCAGCCTTGGCCTTACATGGATATTTTCAAATGTCTCTCCAGAATGTTTGCGCTGCTTTTCTCACATGCACTTAAGTTGATAAATATGTTCTATTTAAATGTGCAATGTATCATTTCGGAATTCGGAGTACAGGACCGAATCCAAAAACCGTACAGACCACTGCCCATCAATCTTGCTGCTGGCTCAATGCTGCACACATCACTCGTTCACTCAGCGCAAGTGAATACTAATACTCTGCATCCGGTTTGAACCAAGGACTGACATGTATACATTCAGAACCCAGCATTTGGGGCAGCGTCTGTGTTTGCCTACAGCCATACTGCCCTGAGTACATGCGGATCTTGTCTGATCTCAGAAGCTAAGTAGGGTTGGGCCTGTTTACTACTTGGATGGGAGACCACCTTGGCAGTCCCTGAACTTTTGGTCCTTGAGTTCATTACACACCACGAAGAGCCGGCCGCACTTAGCTTCTGCTGCAGGGAGGCCCCATAAAATGTATAGTGAAATCATTGACTTGCTTCAAAGACACTTTTACACATTGAATTATGCATTATACAGGGCCAACTCAGCTCTTCTTTCTGAAGAAACCTGCCAGTGTTGACCCTTCATAATGAATAGTGAAGCGATCGAGTGCAACCACAACTCTCCTGTAGGGCCCTGCGAGATTTGAATTTCAGTCAAAAAGTTTTCAAAGAAATGGTATATGGCGGTCTGTGTGTGTACATGTGTTCGTACCCGGCAAAAATAATCTACAGGATAAAATTATTCTGCATTCATTAATGGAGTTTATATAAATTATATAAATATATTTTGATTACAATAAATGATTTTTTCTTAAGTGTTGATATAGCTCCCATAGACTAGAGCATTATACCAGCTATATCTAAATTGTAGATTCAATGTACATTTTTTTTTAGAAAGTTCCCTGCATTAGAAAAGTTGTCTAACTCAAGCCTTTCCACAGCAACACCTGCGAAAAAACAATATTGTGCTATAAACCTGTATTAGCCCCATCTTCCCTTTCAATGTAAACAAATAGCAAACACTCTATACCATTGTTGTCATCATGCAACCCTTTGAGTGCCAGGACTTAGGCATGGGCTACCAGCTGATTCGATACTTCACGGGTAAAAACGCAACGGGAAATTCGTACTAAAGGGATGTACAATGCATTAAACGCCATGATTTAATATTGTCCTGAAACAGGAAAATAACCCCAAAATATGTGTGTGCGTTACAGACACATCCAGTGACAGTTATTACCGACATATACTACGTACACATTCTTCATTTCCTGACACACAGTCCTTACCAGTCGGTAACAGCCAGGAACTCAGCTGCTTATTCACTCAGAATATATTCCCATTCACTCCCGGGACACCAGGCACCGCACTCTCAGGCGTAATAGTGTTACGTGCCCCGTATTGCTCGCCCTGACTCGGTAATGGGAATTCAGTTGGACTTCTCCCTCCCCCTCAGTAATTGAAACCTCCCGCCATTCAGAGGCAGATAGACCGCTCGAAACGCGAGCGCGCACCGTGGCGACCAACAGGGCACGCGCGTCCACAGAGTGTTCGGTTCTTACGTCACCACGTGGTGACAGAGTTCTAAACACCGCAGCTTGTTTCATTTTTTTTAAAAACTGTTTTACCTGCTTGAATAGCTCCGATAAGACAATAACTTTTTGAACACATGCTAAATTTAGCGGGTCAAAATACCTGGAAAGGGATGAAAAAAATCTTACAACAAGCGAAGGTTACTTTTACTAGACGTGGTGTTTAGAACTCTACGTGTGCATTAACCCTTTGAGAACCGTCATGGGTAAATACGTCTTTATTGTTTTGTTAACATAATATCCGGTAATGTATGCACGCTCTGCGGCAGGTGCAATTTACTGGTGTACAGTCTTCCACGGATGCATTTGCTGGGATCAGCTCAATTTCATTGATGATATTTGGCCAATATGTATAAATAGCGAATACCGCCGCAGGGTTGGTAGAGGTGGAACTGTGAGCAAAAGTGTATTCACCGATTCTCAGTTAGGGGTAGAGTTTGAGTGGCAGCTTTCAGGACCACTAAGATCTCTTCTTCAAATTAAAGCTTGTGTCTCTACCGGAATACCGAATATGTGTTTGCGCGCTTGCTTTATTTTAACTCCTTAATTCCCCAGAGTGGGCATCAGGAAAATCCACCTGTATCCTCGCAAAACACAAAAATCATATTAAGGGATAACAATTGTATATATACCCCAGTTTAATATCACGCGGATCTGCTGCTTAGAATACGCTAACCAAACAAGGAAGCGAAACCAAAACACTAGTATGTTTCTGTCGAGTCGTTGTCACTGCTCACGTTGTTCGTGTCCTGTCATAAAGAGCAAAAGTGGAGGGGGAGGAGCCCAATGTAATCACGTACGTTAGCTGACGTACATACCCTAATGCCATAGCAACGTTAAGCGTCTAAACAAGGAATAGCATGGATTTAAGGAAATGGGAGCAAGTTTGACCCTCTCGCCATCCCGTAGCCGGATGACACCTTCGTCACATGACTGGACGAAGCAAGAGCTAATGGGTGGTTAGGAGACTGACAGGGAAGGGACGTACCTATAGAGCTGAGGGAGTTTACCTGTCAGGCTGTATACAGCCGGCAGATTCGCTGTAAGTATGCTGTCTAATTCGATATTGTGTGCGGATGCACCCCGAGTGTCTCTTTAGTGTCAATAAACCATAGATCAGAAATAAATCCTCTATTCCAATTGTTTGTAGGGCGATGTAAACACACAAGGGCAGGGCGGGCAACATAGTCAGAGGTGCAGCTATTCTACCACCGCCAGTGCTCCCTTCTCGAGGGATCAGATACCCCGTATAGCAGGGCAATACGGTAAAGCAGGGCATAGCGTGATTGGCCTAGAGACTATCTGCCAGTTCGGTGTCTTGTTTCTTTCTAAGTACGGTTTTACTCTCACATGTTCCAGGGCATAATATATTTGTCAGGTCCTTTGGCTATTTTACATATTTTGTGGCCATCTTATCACGACTGACCAAGAATGATCTGCCTGAGAATGATGGGAGTTGAAGTCAGTAGCTGTTTCCGTGCTTTTGCCGTCTGTTGTGTAGATTCATTCTCTTATATTTATATGGGCGGAATTCAATTCTTCCATTTCTTTTTCATGCAGGAGAAGAAAAAAAATCCGAAAGGAAACTGACACAAACAGGACTGTAAGTATGTCTTAGTCTGTTGCCACACCGCATTCCTCCGTCCGGAACATACATTTTATAAGCGTTCGTGTCCTTGTTACACTCCATATCTCACGTATTTATCATATGCCTCCGTAGGTTATTGCATTATGTTGGAATGTCAATAACCTACAATTGATGTACAGGCCCTTAACGTCTGTTAATTATTGGTAGGAGTTTCTTCATATGACAATGTTCAAAAAATAATTTTGCAAAACATGATTAATAATATCTGCCAGAGAAAGTATTGATACTTTTACAACAACTGCTATGCCTGTGAGGTCACATAGAGACACCCCATATTTCTAGGTGCTGTGGTTTTTTGGGGTTTTTTTTCTGTACTTTTAAACTTTATTACCATTTTGTGCCAATATCTTAAATATAGAGAAGGCCAGGCCTATAAAGTATATATATATATATATATTTATATATATATAAATATATATATATATATAATATATATATATATATATATATATATATAATTTATTTCCGAGAGATAGATTGGGATAGCCATGCTAGTCCAGTAGTGTAAGTGTTAAAAAATGAGTATTGCAAATTCCATTTCAAGGATGAGCTTTCGAGACTATAAACCTCCATTTGTCAGGTATTGCTTGACATGTATATGTATGTATGTATGTATGTATATATGATGTCCTGATGAAAGTCAGCAATGACTGAAACGTCGACTTGACTTTGTTTGAATAAAGAAAAGTTGTTAACTTGAAGACCTGGGGTGCTGACCATCCTTTGAGAGTGCTTTGTATGGAAAGTGCTGGTTACTAGCACCAGGCTTGGAATATTTGGAATGGTGTGTGATGGACTTTATGAGTAAATATATATATATATGTGTGTGTGTATATATATGTATGTGTGTGTGTGTGTATATATATATGTATGTGTGTGTATATATTTATGTATGTATATATATATATACATTAGCTTTGAAACGGCTTTGTCTTTTTAGGAGGTGTGGGCTACCGATGGAAATATGCACACCATGACCATGTTGCTTCTGTCTTTTTGTTATCCATTCCTTTAGGTATCACACACGGCAGTAAGATAATCAACTGCATTCTTCTGAAACAAAAGCTTTCCTGTTAAGGTATTTGCATTGAATATGTACGAGCGCATTCTTTTTCTACCAGCGCTACCACTAATTCCAAAGAGATGAGTGTAATAAGTATATCCATGCCAGTATTCTGGATTTTACATGGTTAATAGATGCAAGTAACGTTGGTAAGCACAAATTACACACAATGCCAAGTCTGCTTCTTCTCTTGAATTTCCAAGTGTGATTTTCACGTTAAGTATGTGTTTCAAAATCTCTTTGTGTGTGTGTGTGTGTGGACATTTTTTTCTGATGCTTAATAGGATACATTTGGTATTTATCTGAAAGCATACATTCATCTCCATGCATATTTAAAGTAATACTGTAACAGTATTCCTCTGAGTACTTTTTAACATGCTTCTAAAACCAATAGAATATTAATATAATAATGTATCACTTACCTGACACAGAATATGCAGCCATACTTATTATACTTTTTATACTCTTTAGCCATGCTCCAAATGCTCTTACCACTGATTGGTTGCTTAAACCAGTGGCAATAAAATGCCCTCATTGATTTCATTGGCGGTATGTCCTGTCACTGATTGACAGCTTAAGCAGCCAATCAGTAGCAGGAAAGTGCTGCCATTGATATCAATTGGAAGACTTTACACATAAGCAGAGACCCCCCCACCCATGCATTTGTATGACAGACCACATGAAAATGTAAAGGAGATCACGCATATATTATATGAATTAACGTGTGTATGACGGCAGGAGTGTCTCTTTAATTTGCAGCGATTGTCAGCATTTGTGCTCTTCTTTAAATTTCTTTATTTAGAATTCTGAGCATTATGTATTTTTAGAACACAGCTTGAGTTGTAATAACAAACACTGAACAAAAACAACCTCCTCTCTAAGGGTAATCATTTTCAACAGTTTCATAGAAGTGGCAACTTGTGTCCCAAAATGCAGGCTAGTGGATTTCCCCCGTATGTAGGCTTTTTTACAGGTGTCACTGAAATCATTATGGTTGGGGCTCCTGGCAAAGAAAGCAAGGATTAGCGGACTGCGCTTCTGTTATGTGCTTTGGTTCCCTCGTTCTCTGATTAATATGTAACCAAAATGTCTGGTTCAAAAAACCAATGCATTCTCGATAATCTACGGACATAAAATTTTATTTTATGTTTTGTTTTGTTTTTTTGGGGTTTTTTTATTATTACTTTAAATATTACCAGGTAGGCATTAAGTATGAGTATCAAAATCACACTAAAAAGAGATACACTAAACATGTATTGGTTTGTCTTAGTCTGTCAATTCTTGTCTTGTCATACCGCTTGAATATATGTATTGAATTAAGCGCTGCATAGATTGTTGGCGCTATATAAATAAAAGATAATAATAATAGTTGAACATAATGGATTCAACATGTGTCTGTGCGTGTGTGTGTGCGCGCGCCCTGTGTATCCTGCTCTACATAGCTTTTAGTCTTGCAGTTTTCTCTTTTGAATCATGGAAATCAGAGGGCCTTTTAATATACGTTTGTTGGGCAAATGATCTGGGCATCCCATTAGTTCAGATTTTGATTCATCCAAACTTTGTTTACAGTGGAGCTTCTCTTTATACGTCTGATGCTCTATTTTGTGGTTAATTTACAGCCACGTGTTTCCAAAATGTAAGTTGTTCATCGCAGAATCGCAGCTGCTGGCCTGGCTCGGGCTCTAGCCAACCTTTAGCCGTATAGATGTTCAGAGGTGAAACATGGGATTGGAAAATGTATTCCTAATCTTGGATTTCACCCCAATCTCGGGCTGAACGGGCTACTTTCAGGATCTTAGAACCAGAAGCAGATTTCTTTGCGTTCTGTACTGGTTTGCTGATACTTGAGCCCTCAAATTGGATCTTTTCCTATTAGTATTTCATCTGACATTGCGTAGTTGCGCAACCTAAATATAGATACATGTCTCACTACTGAATATTTATAATGTACTGTATGTGAATTTAAAGCAATTTTGTGTGCTTTTAAAAAAATCCAACTGTATATGCAGCTGATGCGATGTTCTCCCATTTGTTACAATACTCTCTTCCGTTTTAGATCGTATATAGTGTAATCATTTAATTAATATGCGTTACACACACTCTGTGTTATTGTGATTAATGGAGTTTTTATTTTTTGTTTTGTTTTTTTCCCCCCTTTAGGCAGCGCCATGACATACTACATGAATGGTCAGTGCTAGACCACCCGAGGAGCATGAGAATAGCTGAGTAGCTGCAGAGCTGCCTCGTTGCTTCTCATTTAAAGTGAGTTTCTTTTCTTTTTTATATTTTGGCAGAGCACAAAAACAGCTGGATTCATTTTCTCTTTCTTAGAGCAATTAAGCAGATCAGACTGAAATTCTGCTACAAAATATTCCATAGCCTTGAAGGCTGGGGTTATACTTTTAGTACCGAACTGCTTTCATCTTTTTTCTTTTGGTCTTCTAATAAAGTGTATCTTATCAATAACGTTACAGCGGCGGCTCCATACACTCTGCTTAACTTGCATTGTGTGCTTAGAATGCCGGTTACTTAGAACCCATGCGGTGGCGGCGGCCGCACTCTGAAGGGCTCCTTTAGCAATTGCATTAAGAAAGAAATCTTTAGTATAGTGGGCTGCCCATTGGCTTCAAAGCCACCTTTTGAGTATTTATGCGTACATACAAGACCACCGATAAAGTGATTACACTTCAGTTCGGAGGCTCCTTTGCGGAAGCAGAGAATCGAGCTGACCGCCAGCAACCGATCGGCAGTTTTTGTGCGAGAGGACTTTTTTTTGTATTTTGGTTTTCTTCTCAGCCTGGCTGGCTCCTAAGTTCTATATAGATTTGTCTAGCCTGAAGCTAAGCATTCTAAATCACCCACATTAATGCATTAATGCAATGAATTATTCAATTTTAGTCCCTTCAATGTCCTTCATGTATCCTTTGGATGTATAGTAGGTTGAAAAAAGACTTCAGTCCATCCAGTTCAACCTTTCACACATACATACCTCTAACGTTGATCCAAAAGAAGGTGAAAAAACCCTACTTGAGGCAATTCCCAATTATCTCAGAACATAGTTAATTAATTAACATAATTAATTAAACAGAGTTAATTAATACAACATCCTGAGGCAGAGAACTCCATATTCCATATATTCCATATATTATTACTGTGAAGACCCCTTTCCTATGCTGATGCTGAAGTCTTTCCTCAAGTCTCATCCGATGGCCCCGTGTCTTTTGTAGAGACCTCTTGGTGAATATTGCATTCTAGTCTAGATTACTACTCGCGGTGGGAATGATATCCCTTTTGCTTTTTTTTTTCTTTTCTTCTCTTGCCATCTTAAACATGCGCTTGTAAACAGTCTCTACCTCGCTTTACCTCCTTCAGCTGTCAGAGATGTATAGGGTAGCGAGGCCTGCAGAATGTCTTGCAGCTCGATCACGTGCTAGTTCCCTACACTGGTTTGTGTAACGTACTCCTGTTCTATTTTGGGTCAGGCTTGTAATCAAACTGCAAACTCCACGAAATGCAAAATTCTTTTCTAGTGGAGGGATTATTATAATTTCAAGGTTTTTTTTTAGAAAACAAAATAAAAAAATAATAATTTTGTATGCCTAAAGTATATACTGTATTGGTTGTTGTGTTTATTGGCCAAGATGGCTCTGGTAGCTCGTTCCCAAACCATAAAAAGCATTTGTGATTTATTTTTGGATCGTGTAGAATACATATTTTGTCCAAAATGCGACGCAGGGGTTCCAGCGAACCTGTTGCTTAAAAACCTCCTTTTGCATCCTGATTGAGCACATGTACGGATAATAGTTGTTTAGAACTATTTAGCTAGAGCCCAATACATAATCATTTTCTAATTTGAATATTAATTTAGGAAAAAAGCCTGAATATAAGACTACCCTATAGGAAAAAAGTTTTAATAGTAAATCGTATGAAAACTATTTTTTCATGTTTAATAAAAACTATGATTGAGAAAAATGCATGTTTTATTTTTATTTGCCAACCTCCCCCCCTTATATGCCACTCTCACCTTCCCCTGACTTACCAATGCTTCCCTAGACTTCTCCCCGTGCTTCAGATTCCTTTGTGTCTAGTGGGGCAGCCGGTGGAGGACTGTGCGATGCACGTAGACAACCTCTGCTCCGTTGTCTGGACACGTCGCACAGACCTCTGCCGGCTGCCAGAAAGGAGGATCCGGGTTCCCTGCAGCGCTGCGCGGTATCTGGATCTTATTCTTGTAGTCAGACGACCTCAAATATAAGACGATGGTTATTTTTCATTTACTCTGAATAAACCTTGTCTTATAATCGAGCAAATACAGTATATATATCTATAGATAGATAGATTGTGTGTGTTTGTATAACTCCACTAACTAGGAACTGAAGACAAGGTCTCTTTTTCCTTTGAAACCAATAGGTCACACCACAAAGTCTTGGAATCCAGTTTCTTCTGGCTTTTCAGATGTTTTCAGATCCTTTTTTTTTGTGATAAATAAATTTTCAAACTAGAATACACTTAGCAACACAGGAATGATGCTGATGTTGGGTCACAGAGGACTCCTTAAAAACTCCTTTCTGGACAGAGAGTACTCTTGAAAGTTTACATTTTCGAAAGCGTCCTTTAAATATTTATACTTGTATCAAGCATTTCCTGCCGACTCGGCTCAATGTAGACACATTCAGTGTATATTGATAGTCCGGTCTTTTTTTTCCTGGGGAAGATCCATTTCTATGCCCTCTGCATATTTAGCTCAGTCTTGCAGATAAAGCCATTACCAATCTTTGAACGTTATGAATGTATATTTTTGTATTTTATTACTCCCACATTAATACGCCATCTGTTGTTATTCCTTTTTAACCTCTAGTGGAATGAATGTATTCCCTATAACTTGCACCATAGGCTTAAAAGCTGATTATTTGTATTCTTATTGATTTCAGAATTGTTATATGGACTCTTTTGTTTAAAAAAAACAGAAAAGGCTTCCTTCGGTGTATATTTGGGGTTTTTGCCTATGGAACCATAGAACTTATCCAATACTGAAATATCCACACCTGTATGGGGAATCTTCATTTGTGATTTAATAACTATCCTTTATATTTTTGAGGAGGTTGAAGGTGGAATATACAATAACGGAAGTAGCTATCCGTGTTCCTTCAGTAACATTGATCCCTTTTGAGTGTGTGGATAAAAATGAATTATTAAATGAGTTATGGCTGGTGTATCTCTTGTCTGCTGTGTTTTCTTTCAGAGAGCTAAGCAGAAAATGAAAAAAACTGGAAACGTATGGAAAGGCAGTCAAACTACTTCAGTCTAGCCTTCATTGATTTGAGATCAATTTCTTGAAATATTTTCATACTTTCTACTTTTTTTCCCCCAATTCTACGGTTGTCGCTGCTTACTGGTTGTGGAGCAGTTCTTCATTCCACCCACCAGGTAGCATCTGCTTCATAGAAGCCAGATTTTGATGAGCTGTGTAATATATGTAACAAAAATCTTCAAAATATTATGTTTAAATGTCATTTTAATCCGTTTGGTGTAACTCTAGGGCCCCCTCCCTTTTTTCCCGTTGTGGCTCTGCGTAGCGTTCTCTTGACATTGATATTTGATGTCCTGTCCTGACTGCCGCTCGCTGCATCTGTACCTTCATATACACAAAGTTATTTGTGACTGCACCCTCTCGCCAGACCACTAGAAGACAGGGCAAGGATTGCGTAGCTGCTGGACTGATTGAAAAGCTCAGTTGTGTGTGTTTAATCCCCTGTATCCTTTGCTCCCCTTGATGTTCTAGCGTCATCACAGTGTTCTGCGGCCATAAATGAGGTCACAATAATATGTATATAAAAAGTAGAAAATTAACACGCTTTAAGCCAGAATCTTTTGTCTTTCCCAACCAATAATCCGTGAAACATTTCTCCAACCAAGTAACATCCGAGTACTCCTAGGGACCCTTTGGTGTAGCTGTGCCATAAGCTTGGAAATTGTATTATGCGGTAGGTTAAAATGCATGCCGTATGCTATATTCATGTGGTGTCGCTTATCTTGTATACAAAAAAGCCTTGGTTTTACCACAAAATAGTTTTGGTTACATACATATAATGCTTATTTTTCTTTTCTTGCTATCAGGGTTCACAGATGGGTCAGGGACTCTGGAGAGTGGCAAGAAATCAACAATTTCAACATGGATACATTGAGTCCAGCTACCTCTCCACAGATAATGGCCAAGGAATAATTGTTGATGAGAACAACATGAACAATTGTAGGCACCTGCAAGGAGGAATGGACATCTACCACCTCCTGAAAGCAAGGAAAACCAAGGATGAACAGGGTTTTATAAACCTAGAAAGGCTCCCCCCAGAGCTAAGCCTTACCATTCTGTCCTATTTGAATGCAACTGACCTCTGTCTGGCATCCTGCGTTTGGCAAGATCTTGCTAACGACGATTTGCTTTGGCAAGGGTAAGTAAAATGTGCCATCTCTGTAACTTGGAAGTGAGTGCGGTGGAGGGAGAGAGACAATTGGATGGTTTGGAAAAGAATAAGTAGACCGATTAGTGTCTATCTACCTACCCTATTTCCTTTTTTCTTCCCCTTCTTCTAAAGTTGAGTTTTATATACTTGGTCACAGTAGGTTTAGTTCCTGCATCAAGGCTTTCAACTGTAGAATATGTTGTAGGAATCATGGCCTTAAGTAATTATTTTTTTATAAATTTTTTTTTTATATTAGAATGCCATAAAAAAACAAATATGGACACTTCTGGGATATGAAAAATTCCATGATTTTCTTTTTATTTTCCAAATCCTCCTGTGGTTGGTGCTGTCTGGGGTTTTCCTTTTTCCTTCTTTTAGCGGTTTAGAGACCAAGGTAGGAGCACATAAATATGTACAGTGGGAATCTGTAATGGCATCGCCCGCATAACGTCTCGGAGGTATACATCAAAGGTCAATTATGTGAAGCTGAAAACAACCAACATTTAAGTCATCCATGCTCTGCCCTCAACCTAATGCTCAGGTTACTTAAAGTGATTGATGTAAAACATGAATGATTAGGTTCAGATGTGCCTCAAATACCACAGTATATGTGATATTTATTCATAAGAATTCAAGAAATGTGTTTAGGGAAAACCTACATTTCCCAGGAAGATGGAAACATTTATTTAAATTGGGAAAGAAAATACTTTTATATATTATGGAAAATCTAACTTGATATCAAGTAGCCATTTAGTTTCATGATGCCTTTTGGGGGTTATTCATATATGGGTGCAAGTTTCTAGTGGGATCTGTGTTTTTGAACACATAATTTTGTTTGTTTTATGTTTTCATAATTACTTGTATATATATTTTTAGTATTTTTGTTGCTACTCTTAGGCATATAGAAAATGGGGAAAAAACCCATACAGAAGTTAGGAGGCCACGTTTACTTTCAAAGACATAGAATAAGATGAACTCGGTTCCTCTTCACTAGGATGCAAGTTTTTGCCAGTCCATTGGAAAGAACAATTTAAGTGCTAACCATATGAGTTTCTCGTATAGAACATAAACCCAAGTTGGCATAAATCATCACAACTATTTAGAGTTGTCAGTTCTTCTTCTCCTTCTCCACATAAATCGTGTTTTCAGGGCTCTCCTGGCCAGATTCCAGTGTTGCGTGGTGGACATAGTGCTCCAGCACATCCGTGACGTGTATTGTTGGTGGAAAGTGTGATGTCAAGACACTGGCACACGATACGAGTACAATATACTTGCTGCCGCTAGTTTAATTGTCTGCAGTGGTTAAGTGATGATTTGTATTGTTCACACCTTAATAAATTGCCATTATTCATTAACACAGCTGATGCTGTGTACACAAATCACACAACCTGCCTGATGAAAATACACTTTTCTCATAAAATATAGCCTTTTTCCCATGAAATAAATCAGATGGGATATTTCAAGGTACTGTACGTTGAAGACACACTTAATTATAGTTGGACTTCTTTTGAAAAGAAAATAAAATTCTTTCATTTTTGGGTGTATTCACCTTTTCAAGACTTTTTTTTTTTATACAATTTTTAGATGTATACCTAAATATTTAATAAAAATTGGAAAAAAGAATTTTTGGCATGAATTTTTTTTTTTTACTGACTTGCTTAGCTCACAATATTCAAAGCTTTGTTTTGAATTTGGAAATACTAAGATATATGGATCTCCTATTTATCTGGAAGCTTGTAGGGCAAATATAAGAAGGTCCTAACAAAGTATCCAATGACTTGTCATTTTGAATGGAAGAAATGGGGGGGGGGTAGGCAGATTACTAAATTAGATACCTTTTACAGACTTGCTGTTGGACAAGAAGGCTTGGCTTCATCCTAAAGGTGTTCAGTGAGGTTAAGATCAGGGCCCTGTACATGACAAACTTGTCATTATGGGGCCTAGACCAAACCCTAAAAAAAACAGCCCAAGACCATTATTGTTCACCAAACTTTAGAGTAACACTCCGATAGGAAGCGTTCTCCTGGCATCCACCAAACCCAAATTCGTCCAACAGACTTCTAGACAGAGATGTGCAATTAATCAGTACAAAGAACATGTGTTAACTGTCCCTGAGTCCAGCCAACGATTGGCATTGCAGATTTTCAGCTTGCGTGTGCAGCTTCTTGACCATGGAAACCCATTTCATGAAGCTCCCAGCCGTCCTTGTGCTGATGTTCTTAATTTATAGTCTTCAGCACTCATCAGCCCTGCTTTGCAAATTTGCATGGATTACCACTTTGTGACTGATTTGTTGTTACTCCTAGACCTTTCCACGTCACAATAATAGCTTTGACAGTGGAACGTGGCAGATCTAGCTGGGCAGAAACTTTTCATGAACTAGCTTGGAGCTAGGTAGGTAGAATCCTATGACAGTCACTGAGCTCTTCTATTAGTCTATGGAGATGGCTGCCTATGTGCTTGGTTTTATGGGTGCGACTGAAACACCTTATCTCAATAATTTAAGAGTGGTGTCCGCATACTTTGGGTCATATAGTGCACCTTTCCCCCCCTTTTTTAAGCAACATGAAAAAAAGATGTATAAGTTCTTTCTTTCAGCCCACGGATGTTTTTCATATATATAATAACTTAGGTAAAATTGAAAATGAATGGTGGGTGAAGGGAAAGTCTATTTTGCTCTTGTGAAATATTTTTGGCTAGTATTGCGATTAACGCCACCACCACCATCCATGCCAACAAAATCAAAAAGCTATGCGGTATCACCTCTTGTGCTGAACATGTTACATCTGTTTTAAGTTACCTCATTGTTGGTGAGGGAAACTCATATTAATGATGTCCAAACATGATGAATTTTATTGTGAATTATCGATATTCTTTATATTATCAGTAGCGTGTTCACAGGGTCGTGTTTCTCCCCATTGCAGCATTTGAGCTTTCATCATTGGGTAGTCTTTGAACTTCAGGATCTGACATGAACAAGTTTCCATATTGCCGCATGTTAAATCAGCTTCACATGCCTATATTTAGCAGTTTAATCCATAGGTCTACAAAAAAGTAGTTTCATGGAATCATACTTAATCTGCTAGAGTTACTACTGTCAACAACAATAGAAAATGAGAAGCTTCCCCCAAAATGCTTAAATCGGAACTAATGTGAATTGGTGTTGATAACTGTGATGGGTTATAGAATATAAGACCCCTAAGACTTCTCTTAAGCAGCTCTTTTTTTTTTACATGAAGTTTGAATAATAATCTAAAAACACCTTCCTGTACATAAATAATACCAGGCACCATCCTAGAATATACTCTAGAACATGCAGCTGTCGATACATGGATTTCTTTATTATCCAACGGATACGTACCATCTGGTCTCAATACACAGCGCAAAATGTCCGGCACAGTGTTTTTTGATCCTGTAAGCTATATAATTATTCACTCAATTTCATTTGCTCTATATTTCCTGGTTTTTAAATAGCTGCTTTAATGTTGTTATTCCCTCGCCTTAACTCTTTTTTTTCTAATAGTTTTTTTTTCCACCCACCCCCATTCAATGTATGTTTTTTTTATATATTATTATTAGTTTTCTACTATTTAACCTCTTACCAGGACATAAAATTAGTTTTACGTGAACAGACCATGGTTTTTCTAAGATATGTTAACAAACGTACCCTTTTTTTTTTTCTTTGAAATGTGACCATATTTTCAGAATTTTATTTCAAACAGCATGTTGATTAACTGCATGAAAAAATAAGTCTTGACTAAATGACTTTAAGGGGATATCTCCGATTCTTAATATCTCCAGGTTTATGTGTGAGAACATATTAAAAATCCCATCTGATGAATGTTGAGTATTAAAAGAAAAAATGCTAATGGTTTGACATATTGTACCACTAAATTGTCTTTGTTTGATAAATCAATACCTGTTTATGTGAGCATTTTAATGTATTATTTATTAATATTGTTAATATACCTATTCAATTCACAGCTAGAATGACTTAATTCTTTGTGTTTGCGCAAGTGAAACCTAAAATATCTTTCTACTCTAAACTATGGACATTTTTATTGTAATTCTTTATTTTCAATATAACGAAACACGAGTGTCAGACAAGGCCTACAAAAAAGTAGAAGAGTTTGAGGCGGCTGGACCACGATAGAGCTTTCAAAAGAGCATAGAGCAGGGGTGTCCAAACTGCGGCCCTCCAGCTGCTGCAGGACTACATCTCCCATACTCCTCAGCCAGCCCCTTAGCTGAAGGAGCATTATGGGAGATGTAGTCCTGCAGCAGCTGGAGGGCCGCAGTTTGGACACCCCTGGCATAGAGCCTGCTTACGAGGAACGCCTGGGAGCTTCGACAATAGATATGTACACTTGGTAAAATGGAATAGTTGGGTTCCTCTGCAATGTCTTCCTACATTTAATAAAGTACACACAGATAACCGCTGCCAAAAGGTAAAGGTATAACTTAGAAATACAAATAGTTTTTCACAGTAGGTGCTCGCTGAGACCGGTATTATTTATCCCATAATGAGGTGTTCTAGAATGGAGTGCTAGCCATTCAGAAACCTGAGCTTTTAAGTATTATCGTTCATCCCTGTTAGCCGCCACTAACCATTTAATAGCCACAGATTCCACATCTTGCCATGGCTTTTAACTGTATTAGAAGAGGCATTGGGTACTTTGTGGTGTTCATTATCATCTACAGAGCTAGTATTCGA
Source organism: Spea multiplicata (assembly GCA_009364415.1). NCBI lineage: Eukaryota > Metazoa > Chordata > Amphibia > Anura > Pelobatidae > Spea > Spea multiplicata. The sequence continues at coordinate 10,587,206 of VKOC01000001.1, forward strand.
TTATTAGATTATTGAGCCTGACTATAAGGGTTTTTTGCAGCAATAAGAAAATGCATGATAATCTTTCTTGTGTGTTTACCCATTTTCTTAGGAAGCGTACCTAGCAGCCTAGTCTTGGGATGGGGGATCCCCGGGGTGGGCAGAACATAGCTGATTAGGTGGAAGACCATGGACCAGAATGGATGCAGTTTAGGGTAGCTCCACCATGTAGCTATGGTCTTTTTTAACTATATGTAATTTATGCGTCCTGCTGGTGATGGAGAGTTTAGCTGCCGAGCTATAAGTTGTAGACCCCCTGATTTACAGTATATAAAATAAACCTTTTCTCCAGTCCCTTTTTAATCTTTAAATTCTATCACTTTAAATGGTACGTTCCTTTTTAGTTTGTTACTAGTAACTGATTAAAAAAAATCATAATGTTTTGACTTAGCCGTGTTTTAGCCCTGTTATCGTAGCCCATCATACTGCCTATGGTGTACAATGGCTCAGTCTTAATCACCCAGCCAGACACTCTGACCAATGAAAGTTCATGGAGGCAACCGTTTCCTTGTACAAGCAGGACTTAAATAGCACTGCCATAAAGTGTCATCTCTTTGTAGTGTTTCAGCAGGGAACCCATCAAAACATTGATAAAGGAAAGTTTATTGGAAAAGCCGTTTCCGGTCAACGCATTGTGTTTTATACTCAAGGAGAGAGAGATTTTTCCATGGCACTTACCTTTTAAGTATCTCTCCCATCAGTGTGGAGCAGTTACCATAGCAACCAATAGGCTGTTCCTGTTAGAGTCCTCCATCAATTTGTACTACCATTTGTTTTATAAATACCTGCAATAATAAATGGAGAGCAATAAAGAATATTTGAAGTTTAACTTTCAATAGGATAGTTACACTAGTATGTGATCTAAAGCCTCATTCACATGAGAACGCTATAGCGCGGAATCCTATTTTCAGTCCTAAACTACAACAAATTCTTAATACAAAACTGTATAAATGTAATTTTCGTCATTTGTTCGATGTGTTGAAGCATGGAAGATTTACCAGTCCCTGTGTCTGTGGTGGGGTTTAGTGCTTCTCCCGAGATGAGAGATTCATTTTGTATTCCTGAAAATTACATCCAGTTCTTCTTGAGAACAAAGCAGATCAAAGGAGTCCGCTGAAGGCACATTTTCTCGTTCCCCATGTGGTTTGAGTATCGGACAGAGTCTCCAAGTTATGATTTTAGAATGTGATCGTGATGTAGTTTCTTGCAACACTAGCATTGCGATCCTCACCGTAACGTGTGTGTGTGTGTCTGTGCGTGCGCCATACTTACTGCCCCAAGAGAAAAAGAAAAGCAGCCGCCAAGGGCAAATGTTCTTGCAACCCTGTCCTTCTGTACCGCATGATCCCGAAACAAAATTACTTCCTCATGACATATATATTGGGAAGAAAACTAATTTTTGAACACATTTCTGCATTCCCATAACTGGATTTTGTGTTTCTTTTAGATTATGCAAATCAACTTGGGGTCATTGTTCGATATACAACAGACGCCACCCTTGCGGGTTTTCCTATCGAAACCTCTACATGCGCCTGGATGAAGGAAGTCTCACCTTCAACGCTAACCCGCATGAGGTAATGTCTGGCAGTGCGTTCGTCCTTTTAGTACCTGGCTATACTGTATGTTCTGCGTTCTCTATAACATTATAAAAGGGTCAGGGGGGGCTGGATCTGCAAAGGTTTGAGATTGTGGTTGCATCCCACCTGCTGTTGATGTTTGAGGTCCCAAGATTTTCATTTCCAAGCATAATCCCCTATAAAGCACAGATCATTTTGGATAATAACACAATTTACTATTTTTAGTTCTCCATCTTTCCTGACATTCCCTTCAACAATAGCATTTATTCACAGTTTTAGGCGTTTATGGATCTAATTTAATTTTAAATATCTTTAATATTATTTAAAGTTGAAGCAGATTCAGCCTTACGGTTTCCATATACTCTCTTGGGGATATTATCGGGTACTTTAACACGGATTTATTTTTTAGTGCAATATTTGTTGAATAACAGATTATATCCAATTCCACTTAACAGATTTTCTATTTTTTTTTCTTTATCTACTTCTCAATTATTTCCCTGTGTCTCCTATTACATTCAGATCTAGTAATAATTGTTAAATTGCGGCTGTAGATCTGCATAGCGTATTCTTGTCACAAATTCACAACTCTATGCATTTCTTGAAGTTTGTGGGGTTTTTTCTTTTTCTAGGGAATTGAATATTTTTTATCTCGTGGGATACTAAACGATACACCAAAAGAGATAGCAAAGTTTATATTTTATACAAGAACTCTAAACTGGAAAAAGCTGAGGATATATCTTGACGAAAGGTAATTGTATATAATAATTATTATTTATTGTTTTATATAGCGTCAAATTCCGTAGCGCTGTACAATGGGTAGACAGGACATAACAAGTAGTATGTAACATAACACATTGACTTACAGAGACAACAGGTGAGGAGGGCCCTTACAGTCTAAACCGGTATTTATTATTCTTAAGAAATATTAGAATAATTATTTAGAAATATTAAATAATTATTTACTAAAGAATAATTTAAAGTTCTTTGGTGCATTTACAACACTCTCATAAGAAGCTAGGGGTATGTTTCAGTGGGTCATAAAATAAGATGTAGCGTCACATCTTGTGGTGGTCCACATTTTGAATGTCGCTGTCCTGTATGGTATAGTATTAATATAACATTAATATTTTGTTCAGCTGTTTCATGCAGCAGCTTTGCAAAATTCGAAATTTTTTGGAATTTGCATGATTTTTTTTCCCTTTAAGAGAAAGATCAAGTGCATGCTAGTAAATATGGGATGAGAAGAGATCTAAATGCATTATTTCAATCCTAAATGCTGAACTTTTTACATAGCAAATCTTTACTCGTGAAATGTTTGATTAAATCTCTTAACATATACCTCAAAAAGTTGTATTGTGGGTATGTTGGTAATATTGCAAAACATAATGTTGAAATTTTATGTTTTGTTTTTTTTTGCTTCCCCTCATACCAATCTAAGACGAGATGTATTGGACGAACTTGTGACTCTACACAATTTCAGTAACCAGTTTTTACCGAATGCACTGAGAGACTTTTTCCGGCACATACACGCACCAGAAGAGCGAGGGGAATACCTTGAAACTCTCATCACCAAATTTTCCCACAGATTTTGTGCTTGTAATCCTGGGCTAGCACGAGACCTTGGCCTTAGCCCTGGTAAGGATGGTCGAATGTTTACACGAAGCCAGTTAGTAACCTCTGTTAAAACTGATGCATGTGACAACTAAATCTTCATTTGTTTTCAAGCAAATCATTCTAAATAGTTTTCACTGGCTGCTGAACTCATGCATTGTGCTTTCTTTTATTATTTATTTTTGTGTGTGTATAAATATATGTATACGATATATAGATATAGATATATATATATATATACGATAAATATACTACTGTTCAAACGTTAGGAACCTCTTAGAAATGTCCTGGTTTTTGAAAGAACAACAAATTTTGTCCATTTAAATAACATCAAATGGATCAGTGTAGACATTGTTAATGTTGTAAATGACTATTACAGCTAGAAATGGCTGATTTTTAATCGAATATCTTCATAGCTTTATCAGCAACCATCACTCCTGCGTTCCAATGGCACGTCGTGTTCACTGATCCAAGTTTAAGTTTAAAAAACTAATTGATCGTTAGAAAACTCTTTCGCATTTGTAAGCACTGCACTCATGAAAACCGCTAAAGGACCCCAAACTTTTTGAGTGGTAGTATATATATATATATCTTGTGAAATATAATACATACAAATAGTGATAATGACATCTGGGGTTTTTTCCTGGTTTAAAAGTCAGGAAAGGTGATGCAGCCAAAAAATCTCTAAAATATATGGGCCAAGTAATTGTTGGTCACATTCCTAAGTTTTAGGAACATAGTTATATTATTTATTATATTCAGAAAAGCCAGTTTGTTAACAAGAAGAGATTGCCTCATCATGTCCTGTAGGGAATTTATATTTATTAGCCCCCCCCTATTTTACACTAGACAGACTTAAGTGACATCACAGTCGTAATTCTTGCCTCTTAAACTGGGACACCATCACTAGTGCATGTGCACACACAAGGGTTAATCTGAAATACTGGACATTAAACATTTTAGCATTACTTATGCTTTAACAAAGAGAAAAAGCTTTTAATAATAATTTAATAAATTAGAAGATTAATAATACAGCCCTGCTGTACCATGTGTTTCATAAATCAACATTATTTTAGAGAGAACTTGATGAAAATGGTAGTCCTTCTATGGATTATTAGGCATTATTCTCATACTCGTACCTCTTATTGCTGAGAAGTTGGCTACACCTAACATATTCAGAATAGCGTTAAAGATGACATGTCGTCTTTTACTATTGTAAAGCAGCAGTCACAGTGAACGCTGGATAACTGTTTATTTATTGTTGAAATACATTGTCCTCCTGGTAGCAGAATAATTCACCGGATTTTATTAGAAACACAGGGCAACTTTACATATGTGTATATAGTGTCATGTATGTGAGAGGTATCTGTAAATGTGTTATGTGATTACATCATAGGAACATCAGTTGGCTCTCAGTTGACTCTCTGTCCCTCCTTTCCTTCCTTTGGGAGCTGAGATAACATAAGTTCAACCGTAGAGAAAGTGAAAACATATGCTGGAAGCAAAAAGGTTGAATTTAAAAATGATTACTCGTAAAATAGTCCAAAGTGAAGGCTTGCGCATACCACAGATGATCCTTGGTCACTATGCCAAATTTGGCAACTATTAATTCTTCTAAAGATAGACAGAATAATGCCCCCGATACTGCTGTGCACAGGAGAAGCGAGTACAGATCGTTTGGATTGTGTTTTGTTTAATCCTTTTGGCGTAGTTGGCTGTAATTTCATGTCTAAATCTTTCCCAATCAGCAATTTTCTCATTCAGATTTTTGAATGAGAGACTCAATGCAAAATGCACAATACATTGTGTTATGGTGAACGCTAAAAAAAAGTTTTACTTACCTGAGGTTTGGAACTGTCAGTAAGAGGGCCAAAAAATATGTTTTCACATAGAATTATTGGGCTGTGTCTTGGGCACATGGACACACAGCTGTAATAAATGTACTATTTATCCTGTTCTCAGCACTGTGGTTCATTCTAAAATCATTCAAGTGAGGTCATAATTTATCAAATGTAAAGGTGAATGTCGCTTGTCATTTTTCAGTGAAATGTACAGTTTAAGATGAACAAGAAAGATATAGTGGAGCTGGAGAGGGTTCAAAGACGGGCAACCAGAGTAATAAGGGGAATGGAAGGACTACAGTACCCAGAAAGATTATCAGAATTAGGGTTATTTAGTTTGGAAAAAAGACGGCTTAGGGGGGACTTAATAACTATGTATAAATATATAAGGGGGCAGTACAGAGATCACTCCCAGGACCTATTTATACCCAGGACTGTATCTATAACAAGGGGACATCCTCTACGGCTGGAGGAAAGAAGGTTTCTACACCAGCACAGACGGGGGTTCTTTACAGTAAGAGCGGTGAGACTATGGAACTCTCTGCCAGAGGAAGTGGTAATGGTAAACTCAATAAAAGAGTTTAAAAGGAGCCTGGACGTGTTTCTTGAAAGCAATAATATTACAAGTTATGGATAGTAGATTAATAGGGACAGAACGTTGATCCAGGGATTTATTCTGATTGCCATATTTGGAGTCGGGAAGGAATTTTCCCCCTGGTATGGGGCAATTGGCATCTGCTTCATAAGGGTTTTTTGCCTTCCTCTGGATCAACACAGTAGGGACACAATATGTATATAGGTTGAACTTGATGGACTTTGGTCTTTTTTCAACCTTATGAACTATGTTACTATTATTGTCCGTTAAATACATTTAATATATGTAGACCTGTCCCTTGGCGATACAGAGCCTTCTAAGAGGTGGATCTCGTGGCATGCGGCTTTTGTTGTATAGTAGTTAGCTTTTCTTTGTGGAGCCCATACTACCTTTTATATATAGTGTATACCTTTTATATATAGTAGAACCTTTGCTTCCAATTCCTGCCAGATCATATGCAAAGTGCTTGGTGTCATTATGCACATCCGCTTCCTATTAATGTCTGTCTTGCTTTTTTTAAATTTCTCCCCCCCCCCCTTCCCTGATTTTTTTTACCATGAAGACCCTCTGTTAATGCTTTTGGGGTTTTTTGCCGTTCTATCTACAATGCTGAATTTTTAAATATTTATAGCTAAATGCAGCATTAAAATGATTCTTTAGTATTGCTGTATGCCTAAACCCCTTCAAGGAATAATGAATCATGTAAAATGTTCCCTTGCTTATTATTTATGAAGAAATAGTTTCTTTTTGGGCATAATTTTTTGTGATTAAACCTTCGTAGGGAAGCATAAAATGAGGGATTTGCCGATATCTATTTGGTTAACATATTTTCTCCCCAGTAGAAGACTTCAAAAACACTTCTTATACTACAGTGAGGCAGAAATATACTGTTCAGAAATGTATATAATAGTTGAAGGCGTCACTGTTACTGCCTCTTACTTCATTGCGTTTGAACAGCAATTTTAGATGCATTGCTTGCGCCTATTTTCCATTAATGTCGCTGTTTTTTGTTTTGTTTTTTAGATGCAGTGTATGTTTTGTGCTATTCTTTGATTCTGCTTTCCATCGACCTCGCAAGCCCTCACGTGAAGAACAAAATGTCAAAGCGAGAGTTTATCAGAAATACTCGCCGTGCCGCTTCGAACATTAGTGAAGAATTTGTAGGGCATCTATACGACAATATTTACCTTGTCGGCCACGTTGCTGTTTAGTACCTTCTAGAAAAAATAGCTAATTACTACAACTCCAGCTTTCCAAAGCTTTGACAAAGTGGCAGATAAGGGGGTTATGTTAGTGCTGGTCATTCTAACCTCTGTCTATAGTCAAATTATGTGTTCTTTCCTCTCTTAGAAATTTACAGTGAAAAATGTTGAGGGTTTTTTTTTTTTAATTAATTGTTTTCTTTATGTCTTGCACATAACCGTGCCATTAGACTGACCTAGCCATTTATGACTGTTAAACTGACATTACAATGTAGACCTTCAGGGTTTTGGATCTAAACACTAGATTTTTTTTTTGTTTTGTTTTGCAAAGCAATTACCAATGCATTTTTTTAACATCTTCTAATTTGTATATACTAAACTAAAGAGATTTATAATTATAATATAAAATATTAAATATGTAAAGTATTTTAAGTAAAGTAACTGAGTTTGTTTTGCTTTGTAACGGTGGATAATGAACTATCATTTAAAGGAATCTAAATTCCTCTGCGTCAACCTTTCCCACATATGTTACATACACCTTAAACACAAAATACTTCTAGGTTGGCATGAAATAATATGATGGGAAATCTCGGTACAATATATGTCTTTGGTCCAAAGAACTATTTGTTTAATACATAGCCTTTGAAATTGGTGGTAATGTGAAATATACAATAAAATGCACACTGACTTTCTGCACAGAGAATCCTGGACAGCAGTCGGTCTCCTCTCCTGCTCTCCATTAGTATACCTCAGGGTTCTAGGGCATCTCTCCTTCTTTATTAACACATCCTCTGGTGAAACACTCATTTCTTATTTTGGATTCCAGTACCTTCACCTTCTCTTCTAACACGTCTGTCTCTCTAAAATAGCATCCTGGATAGCAACCCAGTACCTGAAACCCAACATCTCCAAAACAGATCTTCTGGTTAATCCCTGTCACCTCTAGCCGCAATCACAGATATCTACATTACTGTTCGGAATTTCACAATCTACCCAAACAGCCATCTTGGCAGTACAATCAACTTTGTTTTCTCCTTCAACTTTTACATTCAGTGGCTCAACAAATCCCGCAGCCTTTACATGCAAAATATGCGTTGAATCCTGAATGTCCTTTAGTCACGCATGACACGTTTTAGGTCATGACACTGACCTAATATGCGTTTCCCAACTCTAAAACATTCTCATCACCTCTGCAGGGCAGTGTTTTATTCCATTGCTTTTCATTTGTTCAAACTAGGATATTTGTGCATGATAGAAATTAAAAGGCACTACATGAAATGAAATCCAATTTATTCTAACCCTTATTCACCCTATTATCTGGATGAAAATTTACTGAGGAAACCTTTGGAATTGTATACTTTTCATGTCAAAATTTGACATTTTTTCGAGAGTTGCCAAAAGACTCAAAATACTTCCCTCATAACTGAAATCTTCCATTCTGTTGACCAGTTTCAAACTCCAGGTCAATAATATATTGCAGGTACCCAGGTTTACGCACGATATTCTATATCCTGATCTCATATTTCCCAAATCCATAATAAATAAACATAAAAATATTTAACCTTTTAGTAACATACTCAATAGACTGTCATTTGTTTTCGGGTTTAAGAAGGAAATAACTTTCTGCTAGTTTAGGGCTTCAAAAAGTTAAGCAACTCAGATAAATATTTTACCGTATTTAAACACCTTATATGTAAGCTTCATTGCTGTTCGGTTAATACATATGTTAATTCTCTAAATTAAAGGGTTAAGTGATTTCTTTTCAGCAGGTCCTAATGAAGCCTCCTTTTGCCTCTTTCCAATCACGCAAGCACAATTATTGAGACAAAGGACAGACGTAGTGGATTTCCTGCGTCTCCCATGGGTATGTTTTGCATAATGGGAGTACTTTAAGATTCTTCACAAGAAAAATGGTACTTTAACAATTTAGGCATCACCTTAAATAAGAATTCAAGTCCTGACGTTTTATTCTATGTTCCCTGAACTGTTTCAAACAAAATCCGCAACTGAAGGAAGAAAAACATTTTCTCTGCGTAAGAACACCCAGTTCTGTTACTTATAGCCCTCTAAACATTTAAAATTTAACTGAGAAAATAGAAATTGGATTCTCATTCTTTCAGTTGGGATTAACTGCAACCATAAAAAAAAAAAAAAGGCCAAAAAAATGACTCAAAAAATGTTCCTCTCCAAAAAATAGAACATGATCATTTTATTTGTTATTTTTTTTTTTTAAATGTAATCCGTACTCCGACAAAGGTTTATTTTTCAAAAAGTTGAGGAATGTTTTTCTTCTTTTCTTTCCAATTAAGGTGAAGAGCAAAAATAAGAAAGGGCACACAATCTTCTCAAAGGGAAGTTGTAATTGTAAATGTTGGCTTTCTTCTTGCCATTTGGAGACAGGAAGGTTGGATTTAATTTAAAATGATTAATGAGATTTTCTCAGACTCTCTGCCTTCAGCATCACTGCAGTTTGTCAGCACAACAACTTGAAACAGCCGGACGCCACTCTGTCGCCCAAAACAGTATACTAGGAGAAAAATAAACTGTCTAACTGATGCCAGGTACATATCAGTGGTATTGTCTCAATGTCGTTGACAGTTAGAGTCAATAGGCCTTGCTATCAAACCTTATTACTCAATCTGCTATTGGCTTGCAATGATACAGTCTCTCTACTTATCTATTAAAATTAAAAGAAACATATCATGCTTCTGTATTTGATATATTTTCATTTACTGTAATAAGCATTTTACTGATCTGGCTTTCCCAATCGGGAAAGAGAATTTTATGTTTCATATTTTTTTTTAGTTAGTGATCAAGTAAGAGATTGTGACTAACCGCTGGCTTGATAGCTGATTAGTTAACTTATCCCAGCCATGCACAGTAAGACTGACCCATTGTTCATGTCCATCTAAGATGTCTACAATTTAAGCCCAGTGAATAGCGAATCCATTTTTAGACTATGGTGGATAGACTTCACAGTATCTCTGCCCAATCATCCATTGTTTTCATGGGCTCCTATTGCATATAGGATTCAGGACTGCTGAATTGCAAACTGCTGAAAAGGAGCACATGCACACAAACATTTTGGAAGCATTTTTTTGTAAAATAGGGTCTGTTGTACTGCACCAATATACAAATATTAATATATCAGCCAAGGTTGGCTGGGATGGCAGAAATTGTCTATAGCCCATCAGATGTGCATTGTCCATCTGCTTTACGGTGTTCTTACAGTCATGTACAAGAGTACCACCAAGAATCCAGAAATTCATGTTCCACCATGTGCTGTTAGCAGTAAAACGAGTCCAAGCCTTATCACTTATAGACCTCATAAAAGCATCTACAAATCACTTTAGATATTGTGCTTTTAATACTAAATGCTAATGTATTATATTGTTGAATTAACTGCTCAAAAATGATAGGACTAAAATATGTATGTAGGCACATTTCAGAAAAAAGGCCCGGCTTGGCTTTGGATAAAAGTGGAAAAGACAGCTCAATTAAGTTATGTTTTAATCTCTGGGTATTTAAATAACTTAAAATTCACTTAGATTATTGTTAAAACCTCTGAACACATATGCTAGATATTAAAGAAAGACTAAAAGCTCTTAAAAGATGGAACTGTAAAAAGAAAAATAATATATAACTAGCATAGGTGGCCATAATTATAAAAAAAAGAAAATGTATCTCTTCTTTCTCCTCTCTCCCTCTCTCTAGTTCTTTTCCACTGCCCCCTTAGTCTTTAAAAATATCCATGTATCTCCCATTCCTGTCACTCAACTGTAATGGCTACCTCTCTTCAACTCCCATTTGGCCCCCCTTGTCAAAGTAGTGAAAATTTCATTTCCCCTCTCAATTTCTCTCCCAATCCTCCTCTCTCTTTACATCACTTTTCACCCCCCCTCAAGTCTTCAAAAACAGCCATTTATCTCCCTTCCCCACCAGGCAACGCCAATGGCCACCTCTCTCCATCTCCAATTGGGCACCCACAATCGCCATACCCAATGCCGTCTGCTTAAAGCAAGGGTAAAATCATAATTTTGCTATTTTTGAATCTTAGCATTAAGCCCTGCCCAGGGTGACTGGCAAGCCTTTAATATAGCATGAGATAAAATACCATTTGCAATCAACACAACATTATGTAAGCCAACACGATAGATGAAGTAGAACTCAAACTTTTAAATAGTATATTAAAAAATGGCAGAATCAATGGAAATTGCAAGTAAGGCACAAAAACACAAAGGCAAAATCCTTTAAATGTTTTCTTGTTATATTACTGTAAGAAGCCGATGAATTAAAAATAAGTATTGCTGCATCTTAAATCTAAAGTTAAGAAACATATGAAAACGGAAATCTTGTACAGCGCTGTGGAATTAGATGGCGCTATATAAAACAATAAATAATAATAATAAATCTTACCTCGGTAAAACATAGACTAGTATTTTAGGTCTATTGTCTTTGGTTTTGTATGGGACGGTTAAAGTCTATGGTGCCCTTGAAGTGTAAGCTCAATATCTATAACTGGGAAATTATATCATGTTATTTATTTATTTATTTTTATTATTACATGAGCTTGTTCAGCCAGCCTTATTGTCACCCAGAAACACTTAACTGGAATGATAGGGTGTTACTGGATGTGAAAGCTCTAAGAAGCTCTGCGCATGTGGAGAAGATATTTTGTCTGTTTGGCATGGTTATCATCCAAAGCTGATTTTATTTTCGAAATAGAATATCAACTTAGGTTTAACATAAATAACGTGTTAATTCATCTTCATTTAGTATATCACTTTGCTAACATGTTGATCACAGAAAAGAGGCAGCCCTAAAATATGATTAAAGGGTTTGGATGAATGTCCTTGCATAGCCAAAAGAAGCAATGTCAACCTTAGCTATGCAGAGTTGAGTTTGTTGATGAGACCACACAGAAGATTAAGGACAAAGTCACACAGAAGAAATCTCGAGAGAGGCTCTATATTTAACTATTCTGACATATCTTCATATCTCTTAACCCCTTAATGACAAAGCTCGTACATGTACTGGCTAAAATGCATTGTTTTCAATGGGTTTAGGGACCAATGTAAGTTGCAATTTACTGACACCATAATTAATCCATTAAATATCATCGAGGGAAAGTATAAACCAAGCATTATACATTAGATCTATTCATCCAGTTTTTAGCAGTCGTAAAGTGTCACTGCACTAATATAATATCATTAAACTATCAATGACCTTTAGCATAAATTGACTTGTCTGCTACTACATGGTTACTTGGACTGGAAAGAGGAATGAAAACATTTTTCACCCAAAATAATGTTGATTTTGTAAAGTTATCTTTGTAACCTTGCTACCTTTCATTAATATAATCTGTAACATGGTGGCGCAATCCCTTTTATTGAAGGAAGCAACATGTGTTTAATGTATGAGTGCCAACCAGGGCAGAATTCTACGTTTCCATGGTGGTCTGTGAGCATTTCTTATTAAGATCATCATCTGTTGGGCAGCTTTGACGTATTTTAATATCATGGCGTGTATGCTGCCAAGAGACCCTGCAGCATGTCTAATAAATGAAAAAGCCCATCTGTTTTCTGGGGATTTTTATAACATCAAGATGCGTCCTAGAGACTATTGTGGACATATAAAACAATTAAAAAAAAAAAAGCTTAATGTGTTAAAATTAGTAGTACACATGTTTACAAGGTTAAAACAATATTGCTGTTATATTTTATGTATTTTTTTCACTTGTTATTTATGTTAGCATATTATAAATAGTTTTTACCCATGCCATTTATATAACAGCACAACAGCCAATATCAGACTCATATGAGCCATGGCCAAGAACATGAGACCTTGACCAACATCAAATAGGGATGGATCTTCTTTTGTTCCCTTATACATCCACCATGGAATTACTATTACTATATCTAACACTCAACTTACACTCAACTATACAAATAAGAGATGACGGAATCAGCTAGACATTTTTCTGTTGACTATAATGGAAACAATATTATCAGACTGCCCTCTTTGAGGACTGTTGGATTTTTGGTGAATACATGTAAAATAAATAATAAAATAAAATGCCAATTCCTTCAACTACCTATAGTATGTGGAATTCTCTATTAGTATGGCCCCTCATGTGCAAGTGGGGTCAACACATAGTAACTACGCCAAAACATGAATGTAATAGCAGTAGAAAAATCAAGGTTGGGAAAGCATGGGGAGTAAGCTGCAACGAACAGTCCATGTTGTAATAAGATGACAAGGCGTTCTTAAGTTGCTCTGGATGTTTACTTACTTACTTAGTATCTTAATATGCATTAATGTTTAAAGAGATGCATTTTAGTTATTCCGTCTTTAATGACTTCAATTTTAAATAGTTTATTATTGTTTTATTGATTTATATAGCGCCACCATACACAGCAGCTCCGCACAATGGGTAAACAGCACATAACAAGCGGTGCATAATATAACAAATTTGACTTACAGAAACAAAAGGTAAGGAAGCCCTGCTCAAATGAGCTTACAATCTAGAAGGTAAAAACTTTCTGAGGGGCTACATCTGTAAGCAATATTTTAAGAGATATACAATATCTCACAAAGATGAGTACACTCCTCACATTTTTGTAAATATTTTATTATATCTTTTCATGCGACAACACTGAAGAAATGACACTCTGCTACAATGTAAAGTAGTGAGTGTACAGCCTGTATAACAGTGTCAATTTGCTGTTCCCCTAAAAATAACAACACACAGCCATTAATCTCTAAACCTTGGCAACAAAAGTGAGTACACCCCTAAGTGGGAATGTCCCAATTGGGCCCAAAGTGTCAATATTTTGTGTGGTCAACATTATTTTCCAGCACTGCCTTAACCCTCTTGGGCATGAAGTTCATCAGAGTTTCACAGGTTGCCATTGGAGTCCTCTTCCACTCCTCCATCACAACATCACGGAGCTGGTGGATGTTAGAGACCTTCCGCTCTCCCAGCTTCTGTTTGAGGATGCCCCACAGATGCTCAATAGGGTTTAGGCCTGGAGACATGCTTGGCCAGTCCATCACCTTTACCCTCAGCTTCTTTAGCAAGACAGTGGTTGCCATGCAGGCCAATTTGATGAAGTGTGCGGCGTATGGTCTGAGCACTGACAGGTTGACCCCCCACCCCTTTAACCTCTGCAGCAATGCTGGCAACATTCATACGTCTAGAGCAATGATTTTTTTTCAGATCCTCAGAGAGTTCTTTGCCATGAGGTGCCATGTTGAACTTCCAGTGACCAGTATGAGAGAGTGTGAGAGCGATAACACCAATTTTAACATACATTATACTCCAACTGGCATGCAAAAAATACATAATTTCAAAAGAATATATTTGTGAAATCTAGTAACTGGTAGGAAGAATGTTGAAAGTGTTTTTTCTGACATGGAAGTAGATGGCAACAGAGAGCCACTAAAATGGCCTTCAAAGAAGACGCTCACTAACGCATAAAGAGTACAGACTCTGGTTACACAAATACTCTTCCATGAACAGTCATAGGACATGAATTTGAAGGACATGTCTATATTCATTGTCAGAGTGTGATGAGAAACAAAATATCTCATCTAAGTTTTGTAGAACTGATCAATACCTGAAGATTAGTTTCTTTATATATACATTTGTAGGTTGTTTCATACCAGCATTAGATCTCAAGGGGGCACTAGTTCTATGCAGCATGATTTATATGTTGTCTGTGAATCCTGTGATCTATTATCAGCGAAGTCTGCCCTTGGTGAACTAGGGCTCAGGTCCTTTGTTCTCTGAGGTCATAACCTTTCTGATAACAACATGTACTAAATAATGCTTACCTCTTGCTGCAGATCTTTGATGTGAACATATTTCTTGCATTCTGTCCAGTCTGTAGTCCTTCTTGTACATTCCTCTGAAGGGTGCATTCAATTTAACTTGGACATAATGCAAAGGCTTTGAAGATTTTTGTAAACCTTTAGCCATTCTGATATCATGTTAATTAAGGTCAATAAAATGAGTGCGACCCTTACCAAAAGACTGGACGTTATTTGCTCTTCATCTTCAATCTATAAGCACATTAAACAATATGTTGAATAAAGCTGAATATGCTTTCTAGATTTGGTGATGGAGTAAACACATTTATCACTTGCCTATGCTTCCACGGTTGAGATCTGTATAGAGCTTTTGATGAGCTACAGTGCACAACTCCAGTCCCTGAGAGCTGCAAGAAATTTTCTGTATCATTGCTTAAAAACAAGACAGTTAAATCATTTTTCATTGAAATGCTCATGCACCCCTGCCCCGTCAACTTGATATACCTTAATCGCCACTATTTGTATTGCTTATAGTTACCAGTTAGAATAAAATTGCACCCAGTGCCCCAAAGTCTCTAAATCTGAGACACCCGGATAGGTTTCCCATATTGGCCATTTCTCCGTGGCAAGTATACATTTCACATATATATATATATATATATATACATAACCAATATATGTATAGTCTTACCCTGCAGTGTGTGGAACGTATACACTCACAGAGGGAACTTTGTTCCTGACATGTACATCCCACATAAATATTACTGGCACTTGAGGTCAGCAAAATTCAAATTGTATATATTGAGTGTCTTAAAGAATGGATGACATGACAATCCTAATACCAGATTGAAATGTAATGCAATGCAGATTGATTTAAATGTTGTCCAAAACCATCGCACTGTGTATGTCCAGAATTTTAGCTACCAAATTTTTGTATGTGTTTTGCAGTCCAGTATTTAAGAGGTTAACTTCACACAAACACACACACACACACGCATACTCATTCAGTACAAGAAGTTAATGATACACAAGAACATACTGAAGAGATGTTAGCACTTGGCTATACTGCAAGAATTAGCTACAACGTATCTTCTCCATTGTATTAAATTTGAGGACACAGACGATGCTGCCTGCCCTCCACATTCAGGGGTGATCAAGATTTTACCATATTTTTATGCTCAAATTCTGTGTGTTTTGTGCAATAAACCAAGCTGCCGTATTGTGTCTGTCAGTCATCTATGCCGGCTTCTGCATACCAGGCTATACAAATGCAGTGTTCTCTTACCAAAAACTGGAAAGAGTAACCAACAAGGTTGGTCCAGATTCTTCTAGCAGGGCCAATTTGAATAGAGCCAGCCTGCTCGGGAAGATGGGGCTTAGTAGGGGTTATGGAACGCAACGGGTTTATCCGAGCCAGTGGTAGTGCTTTGAAGAGACGGTTGCGTAAGTTAAGTAAGCGTGTGTCTGTATGTCTGTACGTATGTAATGCATGTTTTATGTAAATGTGTGAGTTTTTTTAAGGTAGTTGGGGGCAGAGGCCTGGAGGCCTTTCAACCTTACTTGCCCTGTGGGCTACAAGTTGCCAGCCCTCCGCTGGTACACAACTGACCTGACATTTTAAAAAACTGGTGAAAAACTGGTCAGTTAGCTACCCTAATAAATATGCAATGCCATAACACAGGCCTCTGCAGCTCATCCAGGCCCCCCAAGGCTTCTTGTAGCAGGCCCTTTGAACCTGACCCGAAACGGCTGTTAACGACGTGTAACATTTTGTTGCCGAACAAACACAAAGTACACAAAGTATATACAAAATACCATTGACTCATATTTTGAGCAGAAAATCTGCTTATTTGCTTAATAATGCCAATACACATCACTGAACATTAATTTCACAGGTTTGATAATTTCTTAAATTTAGATAAATAGGATACATCCTTGGAAAGGTTCCACTCAAGACAGCTTGCAGGAGACCTGCATTTTATACTATGCTACTGTATATATGCAAATCAACATGTTTGCAGCTCAAATATTGTGTCCTTTGAGTAAATGAGCAAAGTAAAAAAATAAAGAATTTACTAAAATGTACAACTCAATGTAAAACGCTAGCTCTGACCAAGATACAAATGCAATGTGTAAGAAACACCAAAAGAATGCAATCTCCATTGACCTAAACATACAGTGACCAAAGTAAACACCATGTTCTAGATAGGATATCAACAAGCATGGAGCAGTGATCCAGGCTCAGCTGTCAAAGCACTAAGATTGTCTTTCTAACACCCTCATAAATTTCAGCAAAGTGCTGTAAACCCTCAGTTTATCTGTGCCATTAAGTAGGAGGCAGTGCTTTTTAACTCTCAGCAAGCAAGGAGCAAAAATCTGGTAGGAAAGAAGATTCAATAGCAGAAGACATGAAATATTGACATATCTCATAAATTGGTGTTGAAGAATATATAGGTAAACCATTAGTTGCACACAAGCATGTTAAGGAAATAAACCTTTGTAGATCTGTAATTTTGATGTTGAAGTTTTAACCACATAAAATAGCATGAACCTATTGTTTGTCGGGAACATTTTAAGATTCTAGAGAAATAACACAGTGCCTGCTTTTGTGTTGTGTAGACATTCACTGAAGTATGAAAATGGTTAAAGAATTAATTGTGGGAAGGGTTTGGGCATTCAAGGTTATTAGGAATGTTTTTTTCAATGTTGCATTTAGTTATAAAATTGTTACATTCAGCAAATTAGGTTGAAATGGCAACTTTAAAAACTCAATTGCATCTCCTATTCTCTGTACCAGATATTATTGTTATTTTTTGTTTAGAAAGCAGATAATATACGTATCCTGTAGCTTTGTATGATGTGTCCTTTACACCTTCACGTTTTAAGCACCAATAAATTGTTGGTCACATTTGGGGGTGACAATCCAATAATAGCCTAGCTGCTAGACTCTGATTGGATGATCACTTAAGGGCCACTCAGAGTTGCCAATAAGTGGGATAGAGGCTATGTCTTTTATAGGATTAGAGGCTGTGCTGATTTGTGTTGATATGTTATATTAATTATAACCCATAGCTTCACCAAATTTGATGCAAAATAATACAACACTGATAATGAAACAGTGTTATAGTGTTATATTGGATGACAAGGAAAATGTTGATAAAAATCCAGGTTAGAGAGAGAAAAAAACAAAAAAAAATATTAAGTGTTAAGGTTTAATGACGGGCACATATAGTAGTACAATTATACAGTTTTATTCCTTAAGATAAGACTGCATAACAGCTAACCTTGTCAAAATGTCCACATGTTCAAAGTTAAAGGTTGTTGACTTGCTTTAATTTTAAATTAAAGGTTGTGTCGGCACCTCTATGGAAATTCAATAGACAGGTAGGAACATACATATACACTGTACATATGATGTCCCATTACCTGGGTGGCCTCCCATTAACTGAAGCTCAACATCTCCAAGATTCATCTTCTGGTTATTATGCTATGCTGTCTCTTCTGTCCAGAATTCCTGACATCTCTCTTGTCAATTCTACAATCCACTTAACAGACCAACTTCGCTGCCGCAGTGTCACACCTGCCTCTGCCTTTTACTTCTTTACTTATCTCCACTCACACAGCTACCTGCTACCTTCAACTGAGAAACATCTCTCTAATGTATCATTTCATCACACACAAACAAACTAAATACTCATCCATTCCCTTCTGATATTCAGTATAGATTATTGCTACTCCCTACTAACTGACCTTCTCCTCTCCTTCCTTTCACCACCCCAATCCATACTGCCAGACTAATTCCCCTATGCCACCACTCTTCATTTGCTGCTTTATTATGCCAGGCCCTCCATAATTAACGTTAAACTCCTGACCCACAGAGCCCTTAACAACTGTGTAACCCCTATGTCTCTGCTCTTAAGACCTTTTGTTGGGAGTCCATGAAGCAACAGAACCAACTGAGGCTGCCTACATCCACAGAAGAACTGTGGTTAGTTCTCCAGGATGTTTAGAGCAACCAACCTGAACAGTATGTTTAAAAACTGTGTGCAAGTGTACCTAGAAGAATTGATGCTGCTTTAAAGGCAAAGGGTGGTCACAACAATCATTGATTTCATTTAGGTTTTTCTTCTGTTCACTCACTTTGCATTTTGTTCAATTATAACAATAAAGTATTATATACAGTAATATATATATATATATATATATATATCTTATGGGCATTTACATCACAACTGATGTGATCATGTTCGGCAGAAAGCTACCAGTTTTCTTACATATGTTCTGGTATTATCTGTTGTTGCAAAACAATGGGTAAATGTGTCGGGGTATAACAACCAAATAATTAACAGCCACTTCTGCCTGCCATGATGACATACAGGTGCCAACTAGATGCAAAGTCAATTGCTATAATCACAACTAGCAAGTCGCAGAACACTCTCTCAAGATGACACTTGGCGTCTTAGCACTGGATATCAGGTTCACACGGACAATTATATATCCTGACTGCAGTTGTGTTTGTTTGTTAATCTGTAACTAATAAACATAACATATTTACATAAACTTTATGATCCTGACCTGTGCTAATGCCATTTGTTGGTTAAAAATATTTGGGCCACAACAAGACAGTGCTAACTTCACAGCACAATGGAATAAAAGTACATTGTGGCATCATTATATTCAAGACTATCCTGAGAGACCTTTTTTCAATTAATCTTGTAAATCTTCAAGTCTATTGCAACGAGTTGAATGAAAACATATCAATTGAACCATGCATTAAAAATGTACAATCCATAGTAACTGCCACCTGTCCTGACCAATGTCTCAATGCTCATGACCGCTGGCAACTGCGAGCTCATTTAGGCAGCACTATCCTAAAACTTTTGTTCCTGTAAGTTTCAAATTGCAACATGAGGAACTACTTGTTATGTCCTGTTTACCCATTGTACAGCACTGCAGAATTAATATTCATAGCCCCTCATATATCTATGATATATATGATACCATGATACCCCACTAACACACTCACATACTGGCACACACTCCCTCTATCACACAAACACTTACCTTGTCTGGGGCTGGTCTTCATAGCGGTCTACTTAAATGTTCACTTTGGGAGCTGCCGTGCTATTACATGGGGCCACTTAATTATGGCTCCTCACCTCTGCAAGCAGACTGGCCCTGTTTAATGAACTTGGACTGGCCCTAGAGGTTCAGAAATGTAATGCAATGAAGATTTACTTTGCCAAGAGAGCAGTAGATAAATGGAACAGTAACCCATAGGAAGCTATTGAGGATAATACAGTAACAGAATTTAAACATGCATTGGATAGGCATAAAGTTATCCTGAATCTAGGCAGGGCCGGCGCCACCCATAGGCAAAGTAGGCGCCCGACTAGGGCGCCTACTTGGAGGGGGTGCTGGCAGCCTCACAGCTGAGAACCGCCGGCCGTGGTCATTCGTTAGAAGCGCGTCCGCGGCTGGTGGTCACTTGACGGGAGGCAGGCAGCCGCGCAGGCAGTGCAGGCTCGCGGTCACTATAGCGAGGAGTGGGAGTGAGTCAGCGAGTCAGCACAGTGGGTGTGGCAAAAGGGGAGGGTCTTGTGGGGGTGGAGCCAGGGGGCGGCAAAATTATGTTTTGCCTAGGGTGGCAAAAATCCTTGCACTAGGCCTGAATCTAGGACAACACCAAGGACTGATTAAGATCTGAGTCACTACATCAGGAAAATGGGGAGACGAGATAGGTTGAATGTGTCTTAGCTATCGTCAAATTCTGTGTTCATTTGTTTCTTTTGTTAAGGCAAATACACCAGTTAGGGTATATACAATACTGTTATCATTGCAGGCTTGGCCCTGGGGTTTACAGGGACCTGGGTGAACTATGTGCCTAGAAAGCCCTAGAAGGTTTGGTCCTACTATATATATATTATAGGAGGCCCTTTCACATTTTAGAAGTGTATTTGTACAAGTTGGATATTTATAATGTATTATATAAAGATACTTTTCCATCTACCTTGCTGAATTTTAAAACATAAGAAACAGTATTCTCAGTGTTGTTCAATGCTCAAACCTTTTCAGAAATAATATTGATGTTACTATATATTTATCACATTTTGTGTCATTAATAATTTCATATGATGCAAAAGCAGGTATGGATAGTTCTTATAGAACTAAAAGTAATACGTTTTGATGCTTCTAGGTGACTAAACCATCAGAGGAAATAATAAACTCACAGATCTGTTTTGAATTATTTGCAACTATACTAGAGACTATATACTAGTAATCATTTGGCATGGAATAGCACATTTCATATTTAATCTATCATATATATGTTATTTAAGTATATTTTAATTTCAGAAAATATGAAGTCAAGTAACTGAACTAGGAACGATAAAAAGGTATTATATATTTATAAAATGTTATAAATGAAAGCAGTACAGTCATTTATTATAGCTTTAATGAACCTTAGATGATATCTAATTTTCTTCCAATAAGTGTTTGGGGGGGTTGGTCCACCATGGGTGCAACTCACAGGGGGGGTCCCACAATTCCTCCTGGGCTGGTCCAGAATTGTTCACAAAGGGCCCGTACGACTTGGTCTGAGCCTGTCCAGGTTGGACCAGCCTTTTGTGAACAATTTTAGACTGGCCCAGGGAGCCAGGAATGGAGCGTGACCCTGCAGCTAAAGTGAAGCTGCAAGCAGCAAAGAAAATCTACAGCTGAAATAAGGAGGATGAGTGAAGGAAGGAGGGAGAGGGTAAGGGGAAAAGGAGGGAAAATGTATGCATGCATGTATTTATGTTTATGTCTTAGTATGTATGTGTGCGTGTGTGAGCATGTATGAAGAAGTGTGTGTGAGCAACGATGTGTGCGTGTGTGAGCACAGATGTGTATGTGAGCATGGATGTTTATGTGCATGTGTGAGCATGGGTTCGTATGTGTGAGCGTTGATGTCTATCTATAAGGGTGTGTGAGCACTGATGTGTATGTGTGTGTGCGCACACATGTCTTTGTGCAAGTGGGCAGTTGTGTATGCATAGATGTGTGTGTGAGCATTGATGTTTAAATGTTTGTGTGAGAGAATGTATGCGTATGTGTGTGTGAGCATGGATGTGCATGTGTAAGTGTGAATAAGTGAGTATGTGTGTATATGTGTAGGTCTGTGCAAATGTGAGAGTATGTGTAAAAATGTGTGCCACTGCATAGGTAAGATACTGCAGAAGAGGCAAGGACAAGATGAAGGATGCCAAATATAATAATACATAAAAGGAGAGATAGGGAGAAAGAGAAGAGATAAACAGAAATTATAGATAGTACAGATTAAGAGAAAGAGGGGAGATAATGAGAAAGTGAAGAAAGAGAAGGGGGAGAGATAAAGAGAAATACAAGTGATAAATAAAAGGGGGAAAGATAAAGAGAAATGGAAGAGTTTGAGAGAAAACTGAGAGATAAATTGAAAGAGGAGGAAAAATAAGGAACAAAGGTACAGCTGAGATAAATAGAAATGGGGTGCGATAATGAGAAAGGGAAGGATCAAGAGGAGACCAAGGCGGGTTCAAGCTGGCTGTGGGGTAAGTCCTGTGGATGGAATCTGGGCAAGTCCTGTGGGTGTAGTCTGGGTGCTCCAGTTCCTATATGCATAATATAATCTAAAGCAAATACAGAAACACCCCTGCTTGTACAGAGTGTCCAGCTGGGTGATCAAGACCAAGCCCTTCTATTGCTTACCACAAGGCAGTATGATAAAGAGTCAGGTTAACATTTTATAGTAAAATGGGCTAATATAAAATACCCAAGTCACTAATATGCAGCTGTCTGCAAACATTTTATTAAACAACTGGAACTTTTTTTTAACCAAGAAAGGAGCACAATACTTTATCTGACCCTAGTAATATTTTGTTTTAGAAGGGGGCTTTCACTGTTTTCTGTTAATGAATATGGAGGAATTCCTGGGTTCCAGCATTTTCCCACTTTGAACATTGAATCAATCAAAATAGTAACATTTACATGGTTATTTTGTTTTACTATTTTACAGCACAATCCTAGCACAACAAATAAATATATTGCATTAGGTAAATGACTTAATCAGTAGATCATCTCTTGTGTACATGAAAATGTGTGATAATTGTGCCTGTGTTTTTTTTGTCTGCACTATTGATACTCTTTCAATCAGAATTCAGACTAACAGGGGAGTCTGGTCTCTCAACTGGAAGACTTCTGCCCCTTTTTTAAGAAAATTGTTTCTCTTTTGAATCCTCTGTAAAACAAAACTTAACTGTCAACTGTTTTGTAAACATGAGATTAATGCTAAACAGGGCTGGGACTCATGTGACCTCTGCTATTTTTCTAAATGTAATCGTTTGTTTGTTGTGTCTTCCTGCTGCCCCATTTTAGATGTTCTAAGAAAATTATACAGATGAAGTGATATGGGCTTTTGAAATTCCGCATACCTACTCGGCATCATTGTACGAATTTCAGTTCATATATGATGGACATCAGCATGGTATGGAACATTTGCCTAAAGTGTTAAAGTTTATATAGTTTGTCTTAACATTTAAAAATAATTAGAAATTAAAATAATTAAAATACTGTTTGTATGTAATCATTTGTAGAAATAAACAGCCATTTTAATTCTCTTAACTAAATATAAATTGTAATTTGTAAATTTAAAATATGAAAGTTTCCAGTGTATTTAATAATAATAATAGTAATATAATAATAATAATCAATTAAATCTAATCAAATTTTATATAAGCTAAGCTTAAATAGTTCTCTTTTTTTAACCCATGAATTTAAACTATGGGTTCAAATCCAAAATATATTTAAATGTAACATAAATGAAGTTGCCATACATCCGACAATAATATGATAATAATAATAATACAAATAAAAATAATTGGATGTTTTAAATATTCCATATATGTTACATTTAAATATGTATAAATGCATATATAAATATATGAATGTTTAAGGCAATACAATTAAAAAAATGAATATAAATATAGAAATGAAAAAATATAAACAAAGTTTTCCATAGTTGCGAATTTTCTGTAAAATGTAATGATAATAGTAAAAATGTACATAAAATGGTCAATTAGGTTGCAAAGATTTGATATACATGTATAGATACTTTTTAAAAGTATTTCTTTTTAAATGGAGAATTCGAGATATAGAAGTGATGTATAAGGTAAATTGCGTATAATATAATTGTTCTATATTGTAATCCCTAAATTCATTGAATTAGCTTCTACATATTAACAGTCAAGTCCATGTTTTCAGTTTATTACCCTAGCATGTAAAATAGCCTTACAAGCACAAATAAATATATTATTACCTGGCGCACTGTATAGCTTTCAAGAAGGTGATCAGAGATGAGTGGAGCTTTGCCTGGTATCTGATACTTAATTCTGGGGAACATGTGTGTTTAGAGAAGTAAATAAAGTGATTATATGTTGGATCTGCTTTCTAAGTGTAATAACTATCCACTGTGATCTTGTTTATAAGGCTCTGGAGCATATTAACAATTCTTGTTAATAACTGGTTCCCATTTGGCATCAGCCTCTGGCATACACTATACAGTGTATATAGAATGGAAGAAAGAAAGCATCATCAGGACTACATATGCATCATCAGGCCAGCTTCCCATCCAAAGGAGTATTCACATGGCATGCATACATCATCGGTAAAGCTACGATGTGTCTGACGTCATGTTGCTTTACCTTTTTCTGCAAACAAAATATGATGATCACACTAGTCCAGTTCATGCAGCCAGCAGGTGAATATTTGTGTCACTTACTGCAAATTAAATATTGAGCATTGATATGTATAGTTTGTTATGTAAGAATATGTTGTTTGTAAAAGTATAATCATTTTATAATATATTTTATCCTGTATTGGAAATAATAATTGGAAATAATATTTGACTACTTTCTACTACTTGCTACTCGACTATTATAAAACAATTATTACTGAACCTTGTATTCCATTACACTTTGGGTCTGGGTGTATAATAATCCAATAAATTCAGTATAAATAAATGATTAATCTAAAATGCATAAAATGTAAAATGTTCAGGATATGGATGCACCAGCAATGCTATTACTAGCTCATTTCATTCATAACCAGTACCTGAGAGTAAGAGTGAAAAATTACAAAAACGACATTTTAGGAAATAAAAAAAAGGAATAAAGAAAAGAATATTGACCATATAAGTAAAAAGATATAAACAAAAGCAGGAAACTACTACTAAAAAAGAGGGCTATACAAATTACTTTGTCTATCATGCATATACAGATAGATATTCGATAATAATAAAGCAAAGGGCATGACAGTAGTCAGCATTAATATATAAAATTTGCCCCACACCAATTAATTTTCCTCCTAGCAAGCAACGTGAAAAGCTGTACTGTACCTTTAAGCTGGGGGAGAATTTACACCTTGAACAGAGGTCAAGGTCACTGTGGGATCGCACGGTGGGTCCCTGAAGCTGGAGGCAAGAAATATATATGCTTTGCAGACGTAACTCGGGTCTTTTTATTATTATTATTATTATTATTATTATTATTAACGCAAATGCACAGAATTAGTAGTAGTTTTCAGTTCTTTAACTGGTTAAATCGAAATCCATGTCGAATGTCGCAATTCTGTCTGTGTTTGTAGATCACAGCTGACATTTCATCATTAATATTGTCAAAGATAAGTTTATAAACCGAAAAATTACATTGTACATTTTAAGTCTTAATATTTAGTTGTCAAAACTAGTGACATATACTGAATGTGATAAATTTACTTCCCTTTTAGAAGCCTCTTTTCTATCTATCTATCTATCTATCTATCTATCTATCTATCTATCTATTTATCTATTTCAGGGTTTGTGACAGTGTGGAATAATAGTCCTGCAAAATATTAATAATAATAACTATCCAAACTAGTCCTGAATAATAATAATAATGATAACAAAATAATAATAATATTAAAGAGCAGTATACTAATTATTATCCAATAATAATAATAATAATAATTGTTATAAACTATAATTACAGTTGATGTAAAATCATTATTTATAAACTGAAAAATATACAATATACTTTGGCTTAGATACAACTTTGTAATTAGCGTTGACAGAAATTGTATTTTGATACTTTAAGTTTTAATTATGGTGAAATTCATTTAAAAAATGCTAAAATACTGAAATTTGAAAAACAAAAAAAGAGAAAAGTGTTGCAGCCTTTTTTTGGTAGCCATAGTTACCACAGTATATTAAATACTATAAAATAGTGTATTATATTTCGGTATTGACAGATATTTGGCTCTAATTTTCGTGAGGGGGCCCCAGGGATTAAAAGAGATCTCTCTGTGACACATTCATATGTATTTGAAATGACAATGGGGAACACTATGTCAACACAGAGCAATGAATCAGTTTCTATGATTGGGTTCTGAAAACTGTCATAGATCTTTCAACTTCTGTCCAGACTGACAATAACCATACATTGTTTCATAAAAGACTCAATTCATCTGCTGACTTCCACAGAAAGACACTTAAGAGGGCAGGGGTTTCATGCAAGCTGCTTACTAGGTGATGCTACCTATCCAAAACGATATTGGGCATACTGTATATATTATATAATATATATATATAATTATATATATATATATATATATATATATATATATATATATATATACTCTATTTATATATATATATTACACTTACATTTGATTAACTCTTAGATTGCAGGCACACATACCGATGATGTGCAAGCTGTACCAATGACGTCATTTTGCTTTCTGCTATTTTATTAATTTGCTGTTGGCTTGGAATCATGAAGGGGGTTATTTATATAAAGTGATTCTTGTGCAAAAGTTTTTTTAAAAAGTAGTCTTATCAACATTCTGACCCATCCCATTGCATACTATGGTAATGATGCCACTTGTTCAAATAGAATCAATTTGGATACATTGTTCCCAAGATGTTATTTCTCATGTTTTGATTCCTATGTAGTTATTTTTTTTTTGTAGTTTTGTAGTATAGTTATTTTTATGTCGTTCTTTTCACTGGACGATCACTAAACCCTGGGCATTTTAAAGATTTGTTTTATCATGATTTTATGACATTTTTTTTATTTTTATTTCAGCCATTGGTTCAGAGAAAGTTCACACACTAGGTTATTGTATTGTGTAATAAGTTAAGAAGATCATGTTTTCATCTCCAAGCAGAAGGAAAGTAAGATTTGTTTAGAGATGGACTTTCTGTGACTTGGCACAAACCAGCAGAGCTTTAAAAAAAAGGGACTAAGCAATATCAGCAGAAAAAGAACAATTATGTAATATATGACCCTGGGGTTTCCCCCTTTTTAAAGATCCAGTCTGCCAAATGCACTGAATACTCTATGGAGGAATAAAGCAGTTCCTGTAGTTATTAGGACTGCTAAGTATCTGGATATCTCTGTGTTTACTGTGTGCCAGAATTCCTCCTGACATCTGTGTTCTGTGCTAATAAGATTAAGGGATAGGGCAGCTTGCCACATGGATACTAAATATATCTATGCATGTAGATGAAGACGGACATGCTATTGTGTATTACCAATACTGTATTACTGTAATACTATATTGGATTTATTATAGAATTATGTAGGTAAGAGAACCAGTATATTTGAATGAGATAAGCGGCTCTCGTTTTGCTTTCCAGATACATTTTAATCTAGTAGGTGTCTATTTTTAACATATCTGAAAATAGTCTAATCTGTGTTTTCTTCTAGGTTCTGGTTCTTATAAATGAAGGGCACATGGTACAGAGGGGACTGTTATGGACCACAATTGGAGGAGGACCAACCTGTAAAGCAGATAAAGCAGCTGATTCTGCTAATGCTAATGGGTGGGCTGCCGGGGGGGGGGCAGTGTAAATTGAATATTTGGGACCATTGCATAGGGTCTTTGTGATTTACACCAAGATTTCTTCAGCTAATTTCAGCAACATGCACACATTTCTGTTCTCCTATTGTGTTCAATGCATTGTCTGCAAAATGTACTTTGGACCACTCCATTGCCAGGTCATTTGGCTGGTAGCCTTGCCATGGTAGTACTGATGCTTCATTAGCCATTGTTGCCTAGTACAACCCCACCCCACCAAAACTCAGGGAATTATTGCCTAAGTGAGACAAACCCACCAGTTCAGCTGGTAACAGTCAGCACTCACCAATGTCTCCAGTATCACATACATTATAAATGCACATATTATTTTATTTAAAACTAAAACTAGTCAGTCACTTGGCCACTAACTCTCAGTATCCTCATACTGACTCGCCTTGGGGGGTTGCACACATAGATCCACATGTCCAGATGCCCTGGGCTGGTAACTACCATGGATATAGCAAAAGTGGCAAACCAGAGTGGGCTATGTCCAGACCGAGTGCATCAATTTTTATAAAACATGAAATATGTAATTTTAAGATTAAAACTATATATATTGTCTTCAATTTTGTAGCACAGAGTGTCTCTGTTTTTGTTTGTTCTATTACCGTATGGGTGCTAATTTACCTCCTGGCATTGCAATGGTTAATTGTTGGATATTGTATTCCCATTCTTTTTCTGTCTCTATTCATAATAACTATGTAATCCAGAAACAGCCAGTAAAAAAGAGGCCTCTGTTTGTTTAATTACTTCCTGAACTACCATTTCTGTCTTATTTGCTAATCTACTTTTAAATAGCCTATCCTTTCAAAGGAAGCATAATTGTTTGGTTATATTTACTTCCCTAGCTATATATCATGCCTATAAGAATTAAACAAATCTACATAGGGCTATTGCATTTCACCTCGCTTTGCTAATAACTTTTGCAATTAGTAACACTGAAAAGAGAGTTTAAGTGCCTTCAAATAATGTAGTATTAATGAAAACACGGCCACGGTATTTATAAAGCACGAGACACTATAAGGCATGACAATATAATTACACATAAAACTTAGATTTCAATGTTATAAGAAAAAGTATTGGCACTGTGCATGACATCATAGGAGCAGAACAATTCAATTTCACTGGTAGATCCAGTATAAAGGGTATGTATTATTATTATTAATTATTATTTTTATTTAAAGAAATAAGGGATATGTGAAAGAAAAATGTAGGAATTTAACAAAGTAGAGGAAGAAGGTAGGATAATTGTCATAATTTAAAACTAGAGGGTCAGAGGCTTAAATGTAATGTAAGGAAGTTTTACTTTATCGAGAGTGTAGTAGAAAAACGGAACAACCTCCCGTCAGGTGGTAGATGGTAATACAGTGAGAGAATTTAAACATACATGGCATAGGCATAAAGCTATGATGAATCCCAACAACTGATTAAAGTCTCAGTCTTTACATCAGGAAAAATGGGCAGACTATATGGGCCAAATGGTTCTTATCTGCGATCCAGGTTTTATGTGTCTATGATTTTTTTTATTGATTTATACACCATCATTTTCCTCATTGCTGTACAATAGGCAAACAGAACAAAATAAGCAGCACATCACATAACAGTTTGAACTTACAGGAGGATTATAGTATTTTAATATGCATCTGTTGGGAATAAACTCTCAGAGACAGATCTGAATCCTTGGCACCCATACACCTGCCTAGCTAGCAGCCATAAAAAATATTCCTCTAATTATCTTTAGTCTGGAACCAATATCTGGGAAATCTACTACACTTGAAAGAAGCAACATTAGTCAAAGTCAAAGTGTCTAGCCAAGTGGCCCCGTAATAAGTATTTAATAATAATAATTTATTGTTATAAGAATTTAAGAAGAGACTGAAAAATACCTGGTGAAAAGGTAGATAATTATTTTCTTATTTGTCAGAGGGTATCTCTCACACTGCTTTTATTTCCATATATGAATATTCTATTTCTATGTAATAACCTGATATGTCTCTTGGTTCACTTCAAACTGAGCCTCAGGATTACTAAACTAAATTTTGATGTTGGACAAATAACATTTTTATTATTGATTATACCAAGCGCGCTTGGGCAGGCTGGGAGCCTAGTCGCTGATTAAAACCCTGAACTGTTGTTAAAGCTGTCACGTCCGCCGTCACCGCCAAGCACTCACTGTGGGCGTTCTTCAGCCCTGAAATGCCTAACAAGGGGAAAAGTGGTAAGCTAAGGGACAGGGGTTAGATGATCCCAACAGTGAGGAGGCTCACGTGTAGGCCGGTGAAGTTCGGTACTGAGTGTTACAGGCAAAGCATGGATGGATCCAGATACCTGTAGACGTAAACTGCAGACTGACGCAGGACGGCAGGGGTTAATACAGGATGAATGTTCAGACACAGCCAGGTTCGGTACATTAAACGGGTAGTCATACGAGCCAAAGGTCAATTCACAGAGCAGATAGACAAGCCAGGTACAGTGCACAGGTAGATCACTAAGCAGGAGACGTATCAAAGCAAACACAGTATAGCTGCACCACTACAGGGTGACTGGGAGCTGCAGGTACGGATGTTGAAATCCGGCACCGTGTATGCCCCCTCCTGATTCACATGATTCCATTCTTCAGCCAATGGGACCGCGCAGCCTGCTGCCATTAAAAAAGCAACGTCTGCGGATTTTGCTGTAAATTTCACGTAAATTACTTTTACAATGGACCTTACCCTACTCCTTTTTTGTTCTCGGTAAAATTATTCAGTCTGAACTTGCAAAATAAAAATAGAAATGTATAATTAAGATAGAATGTAAACCAATAATAAACTCCAATATCCTTATTCATATGATTATAAAATTGTCCTTATTACAATACAAAATGTATCAAGCAATCATGTATTAGTTATTATGCAATTTATTAGTTGTTTGTGTGCGTTCTCATGATTTATACAGGAATACTGCTGTCTGATGAAAAATGTTGAAGGTACATATGTTTACAAAACTGGCAGCCAAGGTCTCTCTGGCTAAATGTAGAATAAAACCATATCGGCTTGACAGCACTTAAAAAAGCTTCAATCCTCCCGTCTTTGTGTTAAAATGTATCCAGTGGCTCCAGCCCCAAGCCTGGTTAATGCATCTGTCCTAGGTCCGCAATTACTAGGCCATAGCACTGCCCCAGCCATTAGCCAGCAAATAAACCTGGGTTTCTTTAATGGCCACCCCCTCATATGTGGGAATATCAGTGTTGCCTTTTGTGACATCCTGCAAAAATTTTAGAACTTTAACCTTTGTATATTGCAGTGTCTAGGGGGCAAGATTGATTAACCTGTGTATGATTTTTTTTTTGGCTGGGAAATTCACAAACACACACATGCGCACACGCATACACACACACACATGCACACACACACACAGTCGTATGTATAATTGTTCCTCCTGCTGTCTGTTTTTAACATACTTTAATAATTTGCATTACACCTACAGAGAAACACTTTTTCAAAGTAAGTAAGGCAGCCAGTACAATACATTATGTAATATATATTTTTAAATTTCGGCCCCCAAAATTAAGGACCATCTTATACTTAGGGAAATACGGTAAGTTTTTTCTGGTTATGCTGTGGTTCTTAGAAGTATTGATACAAATTAATGTTTCAGCGTTATCATGCCCTTTACAATAGAGGCACATGATTATATCATTATTGGCCACTGATCCACTTTGTATGGCTATATCTATCAGAATACAAGAAAGTAAAGGGATGTTCACTGGTACAGTAGCCGTTATGGGCTATATCCCTCAGTATGTTTGGCCTTTGCATGGCAGGTAATGATGGGGAATTTAGGTCAGTGCTGGAGGTAGCCTATACCCGAGTTTGGTGGTAATGATGGTGAAAGTATCTCATATGGCATTAAACGAAAATACTATATGTGTCCACCAACAACAAATTAAAATGTGTTGTGGACATGCCTTAGTCATGAGAGGGCACAATATAGTCGCCAATGTGCAGAACATAGCCTAAAAGTGAGCATTGCAATGACTGACCTGGACAGACTTAGCATCGATTTCTCCTTATCTTCCATAGTGCCACCAATAGATGGTGGTCTACACAGGTGTCTAGTATCCCTTAGGGAAAATCCAGCTTTGGGTACAGAAGATAGTTCCCACTTGTTCAGCGAGACGTCCTGTTTAGAAAACCCAATAGATTTTTAATACCAAGACCGATTGGTATGAAAATAGAATATCTTGGTCTATGCAATGTTAGACAGCCCAACAAAGCATGACCCTAACAAACAGTTTTGTTATTCATTCCCAATTCGAATTATGAAACACATATAACACATTATATAAAAGCAATACATATCTTGCACCTAACTGGACAATATACAGTAGATGATGCACACATTTCTGTTAAAATGATCAATATGTTGCCTTGGCATAACATGAAATTTACATGACCATGTTACAATTTATTTAAAGCAGAACTATAATGGTAACTGTGTCTTTATTTTATAGTTCAGTAATGTTTAGTAAAAAAGCAATATATGTGTAATAGAAACATTGTAGGCACCAGAAGACTAAGGCATTCCTATTCTTCAAGAGAAGTTATTTGGTTCTGGTAGCCTTTGGTATGGTAAGAAGAAAGGAACGTAAGGGCACAAAATTGTGGTAAACTTATTTGCCTAATTTTAACACAAAGCTCAATCTAAATGTTGATTGTGCACAATCCTGTACAGTCCATTACTTAGTTGCCAAAATGGACTACATAAACGAAGTACAGAAACGATACCGTGTGTAAATGTTGCCTACAGCCATACTTCTGCTAGACATCCTTTTGGCATCTGGCAGTGATCTTCAAACCAAAATACTCTTGGAGGCAATTTTCACCCCGTCATCTTTTACCTTTTATGAGCTTGTCCTTATTGTCTACCTACAAGGTTTAATTTAACCCAATTGCATGTACTGGTCCCTCAGAGGCCTTCATCTCTTGCACCAAAATGAAGCCAGGAGGGGACGGAGCTGGGATGGGGGCAGGGTAGGACTGGCCATCAGAGCTGGCAAAGGGGTAATTGCAACCTGGGCAACTCCGATCTGAAGATTTTTGGCCAGCGCCAAAAGCTTATTTTTATCTATTTTAGGGTCTCTACAGTGAAATATTCCACTATTTGCACCCTGGATGGATCATTTCTGAAATCATGCATTTCTGAGTGTTATGCATTTTACTTTTTTTGTGAATGTCTGTTACAGTGCTGGATATTGAACCATGTAAGTACTGCAAGTTCTATGTACTTCTATCTATATTGACTTGGCTTTCCAAATAAGTTAAAGGTTCCCGGCTATCCATTATAAGCCATGGCCCAGAGTGGGCAAAACTCAGTAGGCATTGGGTTGGAATTAAGAGATATTAACACAGAGACTGAAATACTAACCCTGAGACTTGGTTATCTGTCATGTTACCTATGGAGAATTCCAAGATATTGTGATGCATCTTGCAATATAAGACTTATTTTTACCACCCAAGTCCTGCTCCACTGATTTTGGACCTGGACTGTTTCAAGGTATCTTCCATATTTTCTTCAACTTATATCACATTCATTGATAGCGCTTAACTTGCAGTGTGCCATTTGTGAATATAATATTCATTACTTTACAGGAACGATTTCATTTAAGTATATAGAGGGGTACATTTCTATAATGCTTTTTGTCGCAAAGTTGGCATTATTTGTACATTACAAGTCACATTGGTTGCTCTTTGTACAATATAAAACGATTTTATATTAGAGATTTTAATAAGAAGATATTTAATAATATTGTAACCACTTGATAAAAAAGCAGGGTAATTATGGGAATTTGTCTACAATTTCTATTGTTTATATATCCAAAAACCTTTTTTTTGTCTCTTGACCCATAGAATGTCGAGTTAATCCATTTAGTGAGAATATCCATATTGCTATCAAAGAGCACTTTCTAATGTTCTTTAACCTTCTGCCATTTGGACTTGCTTTTCCAAACAGATATGCTTGAGTAAGTGGCCCATTAACATTATATTTATGAAAATGTTGCATTTTTTACCTCATAACTCCCTTCTGGATATGTCTATTCCGATACTAAAGCCACTTCAAAAACCGAGGCTACTGAACAAATCTCAACTCAAATCAGCGCCAGTTCTTAGCTATTCATAGCCTAAGTAAAGCAAACGTCAGACTGTGTTTATATAATGTTAATCAGCATAGTTAATGTAAAATATACTAGCATGAATTATGATAAATTTTCTGACTGCAGATAAGGCTAAAACATGGAGGTGAAAGCGGAGGATATCTTTCTAAAGGGGAAAATTGATGAACAAGCATTCCCTCCTCATTGCTTTCCCTCGGCTGTAATTTATCTCTAACCGCTGGGATTTTCCGTTCAGGAGAATGGAATGCGTGCATCAAGCGGGCCTAAAGGTAATATATGTTTGTCACTATTTTCAACTTATGTTCACCTTCCAGGGATAAAGGAGCGAGATAAGAAAGGAGTGAGGAAATTCAAGAGATAGGAAATGTCCTGATATAGGTATTATAGTAAATTGCCAGTTTTATAGGGTTGATGTAAAAAAAAAGTATTTTGTCAGCTAAGACTACATTACTTGCACTTTTATAAGGCAAAGAATATTTTTGTTTCATAAGGTTGAATTAAGCATTCTTTTGAAAGCCCTTTAAAGATTTTGGGTCAGTATGATTTTTTTTCCATGTCTTACTTTAAATTTTACACATAGCCCCCAGTGCCTAGAGGAACAAAGCCCTTTAGACAGCCTTTACATGACTACTGGGTCATTTCTGGGGTACTTTATAGATTTTCATATTATAGCTCTTTTAGTAATTGTGATGTAAATAAACTTCATAATGCACATTGGGTTTGTTGTCTGCCAAATGTGTGAAGACTCTTGTTTGGACTTCCCCCCCATGATGAAAGCTATACCCACTTACCAAAAGTCTTTGTTGCTCAGGTCAATCTGTATATGTATGTGAAATTGCAATTAAACACATGCACAACAAAATAGCGAAAAAAGGAGTCCAGTAGCACCCACAATCTTCAAATGCGAGTGAGAAATAGGGAAAGCAACCCCATCTGCTCTCATGGATGAGAAAAGAGTTTACAACACATTGAATTTCCCATCCTCTTGAAGACTTAGATGGGATAACATTGTTTTGTTTTGAGGAACACCAGAGCATTATAAGCTAGATGTACTAAGATTGAAAGTAACTACAGGATTTGGTTGGGAAACTATATGCTAATAAATATATACACAATACAAGAATGAAAAAGCTTTTCATGTAGGGTGGGTTTTTGCAATGACCCCAAAGACACAGGTAGATCAATAACAGCTGGGACCCTGAGCACAGGACTGGGATGACCAAAGGTTTTTCTGAAGCTGCAGTTCATCTTTTTTCACGGAATATCTATTACCTACAACTACAAAACCCCCCCCTTCTCTTTAATGATCATGGATACTCTACTGAATACAAGACAGATGCATATGCTCATGATTTCTTTCTTACAGTTCCAAAACCATTAGTTCTCTTGGGTTAATAATTTAGGCCTATAGCATTACTTATTTGTGTTAATACACCTGTGCACATGGATCATGAATTTCCCAAAACCAAGAAACTCTCCCCTTTCAAGTAGTCAAATTACTTCCTCAGGTATCTTCACAGCACAAACGATATACTACCTCCTAAAGAAAATAAAGCTAGTCCTCACCATCTGGTGCCAATTTGGAATATTGTGTTTCAGTAACATCAACTTTCTAATACTTAATAGTTTTTCTTGATCACATTACATTTTTCCAATATCAAGAAGCTGCAAGCACAGATAGATCAAATTCAATGACTGGTGACTCAGATTAGGAATGTATCTTCCAACTATACACAGGGTCCAAGGATTGCCTGATATTACTAAGTGTTTTATGCCTGCATGCTCAACGGGAGAAAGATGGGTCGATCAAGAGAATGGCATTTTTCTACCTGATCTGCCCTCTTTCTGCCACACCCTCTAGAACAAATGTGTTATCAAAGGCACATTTCTCTTCTCATGCTACCAGGACCGTCTCCCAGCAATTTTCATTCCTTTAATCAAATTGAAATTTCACACCTGATGATCTGTTCCTTACAGAACTACTCTGATCTTTTGACAACTTCAAATATAGGTGCTGTGTTCAGCTACTGGCAATGTCATGTTATATACAGTTTTAAAGTCTTGCACAAGACAGAAGCTGTAGCTTTGCTGCAGTCCTAGCATGAGATAATGTGTCTAAAATACTATTTAACATCTGCAAGGCATTTCGTGGAGCACATTCACAAAAGATAGATTCATGTATCTTTGAGAAAAAGCTGTTGTTTAATTCAGGGGAGAGTTGATATCTTCTGGCCTGGTGGGGCAGGCAAAGCCCAGTGGCCCCCTTGGCCCCTTGACCCTTCCGTAACTCACATATGCACATATTTATACAGTCATACTCTTATATTTACACAAACATACACACTCACCCTAACATACATATACACTCATGCTTACACATAGTTGCACCAACACATATACCCATTCATGCTAACACACTTACACATACCCATTCATGCTAACACATACTTTGCTGTATGCACCTTTGCATACAGATTCATGCCAATACACAGTTACACATTCATTCTCACATACACTGTTAACACATGTTAACACACGCACACTTATAAATCCATTCTCACTCTAACATACATACATTCATAAATATATGCAATACATACATACATGCACGCAAACTCCATTCCTTCACCTCTCACTCACACCTTTACCTTACTTGCAGTTTTCTTTCTGGCTGCTCACATTATGTGGGAGACTGCCATTTTTAAGCAAAACAGAGAACCTACTTTCACCATGGGGTTCTAGTGGGACCTGTTAAACAAACATTATGACAATACTATTACATTATATGTACCTATAAGGAAAATGGCATGCGCGGCTGTAAGAAGGAGATGTATTTGATTGACATTATATCCGGAACTCAAGGTGCTTGGGGACTAGGAAAGAGGCAGATGTATAGGGGGATTCGGTCATAGCCCTCCATTAATTTGAAAGTGGATTAAATTATATTTTTAAGATATTCAGCTGTCACATGCTTTAAAGTGTAGAATGATGGCTTGGATTGTTGGGACAGCAGGCATTCACATTTCCTTGAAATTGTCCCCTGGTCTTAACTAGGAATTCTCTGGGCTTGACCAGTAGTCTCTAGTTGAAGCCCTATTTCCATGGGTCTCTTCGAGTCAGTTTCTTCTTTCCCAGGGTAGGGGGAGAGATGTATAGCTATGCCCACTACCCACCCACTAAATGGGAAGTTCCTAGATATGCCTAAAGGTAACATGTAACATGTCTTAGCCTGGTTAATTAATGTGGACAGAGCATTCACATGTCCATTTTCTGTCATAACAGACTGGTTATTTGTATAATGGAAAAAATGTCCCTGAATTTTGTTCTAAAAATCTGGTAAGCTAGCACATTGCTAGAAACGGCTGCATGATATTTTACAAGTAAACTTATTTTAAATGAAATAATTTAAACAATCATAAACTGTGGGCTAATTGTCTATTTATAATATAATGCATTGTTTTACATGGGATATATTGTGTGAGTGCATAAATCAAATATAACTCACGTATTACCATGCTTTTTTTACTAAAAAAAGAAGAAAAAATAATGAAATCATATTAATAGAGTCTCCAGTGACACAAAGGAGACAATTCACAAAATCCACACTTTCTTACCTATTTATCTATTCCTAATCATAGAACTAGTTTTAGTAGGTAACTCTGAGACCAGGAGCTTGGCCCAATGGAGTAAAAATATATTTTTCTGACATTACTACAACTATAGCATGATATCTTTTATTGGACATGATTTACAGTTCAATCATTAGTCTTTATTTATAACTAGACTATGACCTGTCAGTGAACTCAGGCAAGGATAAGGGGGTTGAGACGTGATACATGAAGCATGGAGACCATGAATGTGCTATTACTTTTACATGGTACTTTCTGATAATGTTCTTTAACAGTACAATTCTGCATGTACTTTTTAAAATTAGAGGTTGACAAGGGGCACAGAGGTGGGAAATTCACTCTGGTCTGTACTGATTTTGTGGGGGGCACTACTAGTTTTTTGTGTACATGTTCTGCTCCCAATTTTCCATTTAAAGACATATGAAGTAGCAAATGGCAGTATTTATATCTTTACCAGATCCCATTTAGTGTTGTGTATGTTTGAACATCATGTGCGGGGCATATCGGATGTCAAATGAATTTTGGGTTGGTAACTTATGGGGGCATTTGGCTGGCCCCATGGACTCAAAGCTACTAGACCTTCCAAGTTTGTAAAGTGAGCCTTTCTTA
This sequence comes from Spea multiplicata, assembly GCA_009364415.1. Taxonomy (NCBI): domain Eukaryota; kingdom Metazoa; phylum Chordata; class Amphibia; order Anura; family Pelobatidae; genus Spea; species Spea multiplicata. Next base: position 10,625,187 of record VKOC01000001.1, read on the forward strand.
GTTTTGTGTAGTTGTGTATCTCAAACCAAACATTTTAGAACACATCTCTTACATTCAATGTCATTAAGACTATAAATTATGTCAAACATCCCCTTTTTTGCTGGCAGAAAATATCTCCTATATGACTACTACTTAACAAGTATGAGAAAAGAATATGTTAACCACTAGGTGGCAATACAGGCCCCCAAACAATTCTGAATAGTATATGTGCATGTATGAACTGATTTTTAATATGTTTTAGAACACTGGGTGCATGTCCACTTACTATAACTTCACGTGTTAACTTGTTGCTATTATTATTGTTTTTGTTCTTATTATTATTATTGTTATCACAATAACTCACACACAACCACAATCAATAGATCCACACTATTTTTCTATCGCTAGCTATGTAGCAATAAACTACATTTTTTCAAAATATTATACCTTTAAGTGTCTGCGTATGTAGTACCTTACTTGTGTTAACCAGAGAGTTCTAATATTATTCTTTGTGAAAATCTCTACGAGTCAAGATCCCTTCACCAGTGGCTGCTGATAAAAATGTAAAATAAACAGTGATGCAAAGATGTTATTAGAAAATATCCATCTATTTGATCTACTAACATTGGTGATGCATATAGCTTACAAATTGCTCAGAAACAAATTGGCTCAGTACCTTTTGAAATAGTGCATGTCACCTCCACTATAGGACCGAAAGTATGTGGATTGTCAGGAATTACATGCATTCCCGTCCCATGCCGCTCTGGTCCCGTTGCCCTCCGGTGACTACTGTATGGAAACCTGCTCCGGAGACCTCCTCTGTCTGCCACAAATCTTCAGCGGTAACGGGCACCAGCTCCAAACCTGCTACATTGAAGCCGTGAAGACCACAAGGCACACCGCGCACCTCCTCAATTACCCCAATTACCTCGTTTTCACTCCAGACTCTGAACCCTCATTCTCTCGGTAGCTTTGGTTGGTGTAGTGCTATTGCTCCTGCTTGATTTTGATTCTGATTAATCAGTTAACTCTTAACCAGTTAACTCTGAGTTATTGTCTGAGGCCAGGCCTACCCTGCTTTATGGGATCCTTTCCCACAGATCATTACATGAACATTCCTCCTAATTATCGAGGTTACATGTTTCAGCTACACCTACTGCTAACAGGTGTATAAAACAAGCACATAGGCAACCATCCATGGACAAGTATTGGCGGCAGAATGGATCGTGCCAAAAAACTCAGTCACTTCAAATGTAGCACTGTCATGTGATGCCCTGCTAGATCTGCTCCAGTCCACTGTAAGTGCTGCTACTATAAAGTGGAAGCATCTAGGAGTGACAACAGCTCAGCCACAAAGTGGTAGACCATGCATACTTACACAGTGTGGGGTAGCAAAGAACTGAAGAATTTAGCACATAGGAATCTGCCTCTAGAAGCAACATCGGCACAAGCACTGCATGTCTTTCTTTCTCTTCATTTGAAGTTCATTCTACCAGCTCTCTCTTCAGTAGCCTTACATTTGGCAGTGATTTACTACCTCCTTGGTCTTACACATTGCATCTCACTTCTCTACTCTACCACCCCCACACTAATTCTGGATGATTTCAATACACCTATCAACAACCCTTCTGCCTCTGCTGCCTCTAAAGTGTCTTTCATCTCCTATTTGGTCTCTCACAGTGAGCCATCACAATGTGATGGCCACCAAATTGACCTGGTTTTCTTCCACCTTTGTACTGCCTCCCAATTCTCAGACACCATCTTCTCTGTATGACAATCACCTCCTACCCTGCATACTCCCCACCCCCCTTCAGCTAAAAGACCTCCTCAAACCCATAGAAGTCTCAATAAACTTCCAACACAACTAACACACTTCAAAATGTCCTTTTCAACATCTCTAACTCCTTCTGTCCTGATGTTGTGACTGCACTGTTCAACTATGATCTAGCTTACTAGATAAGGTTGCTTCTGCTCCTTTGTGCTATTCTTCACTTCTCATTCTTCCATCTCAGCAATGGAACTCTTAACAGAACCACCACCTTCAAAAGTCCTTTCACACTGCTGAACATCTGTGGAGGAACCCTGTTTACTTAAGGACTTCCTACACTACAAATTCGGTCTCTGTTCCAATATCTCAGCTCTCCACCTCACAAAACTAAGTTACTTTGTTTCTATAATCTCTTCCCTCACTACAACATCTGTTTTGCACATTTAAAACCATCTTCACAGCATATCCCTTGTCTTACAACCTCTCTGCCTAAGAGCTTGCTAGACATTTTAAAAATAAAAAGGAATACCATCCTCCTTTGTGATGCTACCTAAACCACGCCTCACCCTAAAACAAAAGGTCTCTATTGCTTATTTGTCCTCTCATATCTCACTGTAGCCTTTGGCACCATTGACCACCCCTGCTTACACAAACCTTCTTTCATTCTCACTGTATCCTTGACACAGCTATATGCTGGCTCAAATATTACCTCTCTCACAGTACATTAAGCACAGCCTTATTTAGCACTTGTTTCTCCTACAGCTCTCTGCTGGTGTGCATCAGGTATCATTTTTGGTGTCTCTACTGTATCTCCTCCTTTGGGGGAAAAATATTCTTGAAGCTTCCAGTACCACCTCTATGCTGATGACACACTAATCTACCTTCCTCTCCTAATCTTTCATCCTCTCTTCTAGCTCACCTCACAGACTATCTACCATCTAGTCTTTCTGGTCTCCCTTTTCTCCTTTTATTATTTATTATTTTACCTTTTACCATTATGTCACCCCAAGTACCTCAAGTTTGGCGAGTACTATCTAATTTTTCATGGCTATATTGCTTCCTAGAAGATGAATCAATGGGACTGTACTGCATTTTAACCTGAAGCAATTTAAAGCCTTCCTCAGTCAATGTGGTAGAAGCTAGGTAACATGTGTGAGCATGTGTATATGTAAGTGTATGTAGGCATGGATGTATATGTGTGTTTGAGAGTGTAAGTTTGTTTAAAGGAAAGTGTGTGTGTAAATGTGTGTGCCAATGCGCGTGGGATTTACTGGGGAAAGGGGGGCAAAGGACAGATGGGGGCCACTTGCCTTTACCTGCCCCCCAGGTCAAAAGGTGCCAGCCCTCCCCTACAGAGGAGGATGAATGGGGATTCCTGAGAACTGCGCAGGAGCGCACATCCATACTTTATTCATGACGTTCCATGCAGTCATGATGTCATGACAGTAAAGAGGGCCCTCCCACAAGCTTACAGTTGAGAAAGTCTGATTCTGTCATAGTGAAATGACTAAGAAAAAGTCTAACATATACAAAAAAATAAGGGACATTTGGAGAAGACATCCTTGCAATTCCCTTCACTCTTCTCCATTCCATTCTGGTACCAGTATAGATTTCCGAGTCAAGACTGGCGGTTACCGATATAGATATCAAAAACTGTAAAACGTGATTAGGGTATAAAGCAAAGCTTAGTAGGGGCCTTAGCAATTCTCTGGTGTAATATCATCTTTCACACCCTTACACCCACAGTGACAAAAACGTTTTTTATATCCTATAGAACAGACTGGGAAATTTAAAACAATTAAGAAACTGTCAATTATGTTCTTACGTCTGCCTTAAAATGTTTGCAGTCATTGTAGGGCAGATCATAATACTGTTTTCTCAATTTCCCCCCTACTCTCTCCTGACCTCACTGTTAAAACATCAAAATCCACTTTAAGAGAACCAGTGGATAAAAGGCCCATAGTAGCCAACAAACTTCATTCTGACAAACTAGGCTGCTATCTATAACAGAGATGACCTAACATTGCAGCTTGTGTGACATGGGCAGTACTGCACTATGATGTAACATATAGATAGATAGATAGATAGATAGATAGATAGATAGATAGATAGATAGATAGATAGATAGATAGATAGTACACGAGTTGTGGTTTCTGCTCTCTGCAGCTGCACATTGACAGTCCTAAGCTTTTGGTTTAATGTGTTAATTGTACATAAATACTTATGGTAAAGTTGAAGGACAGGACACATAATTACACATAAATGTACATGAAGCATATAAATAAATAACTGAATGCTGATGTGCTGCGTGAAGCCCTAAGTAATTTATATTGTTACTTGAGATAATAGCTTTTGCCTTGCTTGCTAATAAGTTACTCAGATTTCCTTGGTTTATTTTGCTAATAAATAGCAGATGATTACTCCTTTGAACTAAACGAAAGGATGGAATATGGATAAGATACACATTTTTTCAAAGGAAGCTTTCATTTAAATAATCTGTATTTATTTCAGTAAGAATTATCTGGAAACATAGGGTTGCATGCTTCTTTTTGTGTTACATTTTGTGTTTTGGGATATTTTTCCTTTCCTAATATAAAACCAAAGAGATGTGTTATTTGTACACCAGCTTTAAAATATGACTTGTTAGGGTTTATTTCTAATTAGTGCTCTATTTTATTCTTTTGAGTTTCTAGAAGTGAAAATGGGACTTTTTTGTGTAATTGCAAATATTAACAATTTGATTGGCCAGGGTTTAAGTCAAAGTGAAATGTTCTAACCCTAGCTTGTTAACTGAAACAGAGCCGGTCTTAGAGCGAGGTAGCTGTCTGGGGTGCCTGGACCACAAGGCCACCAGCTGCCACTAAAGAAAATGCCCCCAATATGTCCGTCTGGTAGCTGACAAGGGTGGTCGAGGATGTCCACAAGAGATTGATACCTACGTTGGTTTTCTAAAAACGACATATTTGTGTGAGACGACAAAGGGGCTTTTTGTGTGGAGTGGTAGTTGGTCAAGGACTGGACATAGTCTGAAAGACCTAGATGGTAGTGCGTTACAAGTAGCCTGTAGGTAAAGTATTCTGGGGAATATCCAGTGTTAAAAAAAATGCCTTTTTGTTGCAACAGAGAAAAATCCAATGCTGTTTATTTTTACAGTAATTTGTATTTATAAAAAAATAATACTTAAATTATTGTAAACAAATAGGCTTGGGCATCCATATGATGCACAGAAGTATTGTCTGGACTCAGGTCGAAGGCATATAGAATACCCCTCTTGCAAATTTGCCGATGTAAACAGATGTAGTGGGTCTATATTTCCGAAAAAGTACAATTACCCCTCTATTGTCATCAACCCACTTTGCTTTGTTCTTCAGTAAAAGTGTTAAGTATTTTAGATCTTAGACTATGTTTTCTTTGGATGTGAGTCAGTCGTTGCACATATGCCAGGGCTCCAGTGGCTGTCATAAGCTTTAGCTGTCAGTGTATGTTTAATGGTCAAAGGAAATTTTAGGTATGATGCAGCATGACGTCTGTACTATGCTGGTTTATTTTGATCAGTACCTTGGTTACAGCCAAGAAAATAAAGATGAAAAGAATTTAAAATCGACGTGTTAACTAAGCTGCAGAATGTTTAGTCATCTTTGATATTCTGTGGTTACTGCAAATCTTTTACAAGTGGTATCGTTCATGCGGCATGAATTACATATTAGCTTCTCACTTCCAATAAACGTACATATTTGTTTTAATACTGTGGAATTTGCTGCTTTTTAACATTATGGTTAAATTGAAGCTGGAATTACATATAGAAAATTGTTTATGGTTTGAGTCCAGAGGAAATCTCATGATGAAGTCCTGGTTTGGTATTTGCCCTTGTATGTACCAGCAAAAAGACCTGATTAACCAAACATTTACAAATTAATATGTATTCAGTTATGTTGGTATATAAACTTACAAGAACAAGTTTGTTTCCTCTAGCTATTATATAGGGTTATTATATATATATATATATATATATATATATATATATATATATAGATATATAGATCTATATATATATATAATAACATATATATGCAGAAGGTGGGAAGATAAGGTTGGGTAGGAGGACAACCAAGGAGAGTTCCCTGGAGTGCTAATTCATTGTCTGCGACCTCCTTTTAATGTGTGTGTGAAAGGAAAGATAATAGGCAAAGTTGGAGAACTAGACTGTGGCCCCTACTGCGCCTTCCACTAACCCATTGTCTGTAGGTTTGGTGGCATAATACATAAACATAAATATATATAGGTCAAGGCTTGTACTGGGAGTCTAACCAATTTATATTGTTACAATATGCACTAAAACATAATGTTTGCTATAAAAGAATATTGTACACAAAATAAAATGTTGTTGTAATACATACAGTATATACTGAAATAGTCTAATTGTTTTAGTTACATTTATATTATGATATATTATATGACTGTTTCTGTCGGAAGGGTAGAAATCTGGTTTTCTTTTTTTATGGCAGAATAATTCTTCTTGTTTTGCTTTTTGAATTTGTAAAATTTGTTCATGACATAAGAATGTATTTAGGGTAATTAAAGAAGGCGGTCTAAATAATGACATTAAAGGGGTACTGCCACCACATTTTACATTTTATTTTAAATATTAATATCACTTTCACCAATGGATTTCTACAGAATGCAATGCTTATAACAACTGTATTGTGCCTTTTTTGCATGTGGTTAGGCCTTTTATCTTGGACTAATCTACCAGACAAACATACTTAAGTTCTTATCATACTGCCTTGTAGTAAACAATGGAATATCTCAGTCTTAATCACCCAAAGGGACCCTCTGATCAATTAAGGTTTATGGGGAAGGGTATTTCATTAACATAACCAAGTGTTCATTAGCATTGCCTTCCCATAAAGAATCGGTGTGGTGTTTGCGTTTGAAATATCACTAAAAATATCACATAACTTCCTATAATGGCAACCTCCAAAACTGCGGATAAACAAAGCTTAATGGGCAGCGTGAAACAAAAACCCCCTTCAGTGCTATGTTATATTACTGTATACAACACTGTATTTAAAACTCAAAGAGATTGGAGTATTTATTTTATAAAGTATACATATAGGAGGTTGGCAAAATTGTTCTAATCAGCTTTAAGGAAAGCCTTGCCTTCAGCTGTCATTATAGTTCAAGAAAAATGATAATTTAATGCTGATTACCATTAAAGGTCTTTGATGTAAGAATGGCAGGAGCTCATGGTTGTCTTCAGTGATCATTATCAGTCCTGTCCTGAAGGGTGATCTGGTGCCAAAACAGCTTTCTCTTATAAACTGGTTAAGGTGGATTCGAGGGTAAACATGTAAAACTGAATAGGTCTTCTCATTTCCAAACCTCCAATGTCACATCCTCTTAGCTAACTTCATTTCTGAAGACGTGCAGATACAGCTCCTTTTTCATTGGCTATCAACTAAAAAAAGCCTAGGTCTACTTTCTGAACCCAGTGCGGAATAACATTATTTTCCATAATTTAGCAAGGTGGAACCTGTTCTTTGTTAAGAAAAATGTGCTTGTATAGCAAGCTTTACTGTGCTCCATTAAGAAAGTAGTGTCCAGAAATATATACATATATGAGTAGATCATATTCACATAAAATGAAGATACTATTTAGGGCGTAGAAAACAAATTTAATGGTCACAAACAGGAAACATTTTTTTCATCAGTTAACTAAAAAGATTTTAATTTGTATTGTCTTCCTAAAGTTGCCAAAACGCAGTAATATCACAAAGCCAACAGTTTTTCTTTATTAATACAACTTTAGCTACTATAACCCTATGATCTTTATTGCCCCTACTTGTTCAATGGTGTAAATGTATTTGGGATCTCTAGATTGCAGTGTATCTATATACATATTCAGAATGAGGGACATTATCTGGAAAACAATTATTAAATAATTATATAGTTACCAAGCGCCAAACTGGGAAGTTACTGGTACTTTAAGGCCAGTGACTGATAAATGAAGTGTGGATCCAGCCCACAGCCACATATTAAGCGATCAGATCTGCCACATCAGTAACTGAGAGGCACCATCGGACCCAGGCTCACTAGGCATTTGCCTGGTTAGCCATGTGTCCAGTCGGGCCTGATGGTTATTCTAGATGTGGCTGATGAAGGTCAGGAGTTCCTTGACCATACTAATAAACTCTATGGATTTCCTCATCAAGTTTTACAGCCTGATATTCGAGAGAGGGACGCTTCAGTCAGCTGTAGTATCCATGTGCTCTGGAATTATGTATTTATCATCAATAAGATAAGATATTTTTTTCTGGAATTAAAAATGTCAGTCTTTCCAACTTTTTATTACTTTTTAAGTCTGATAAGATTTGTGATGCTTGCTTAAACTGGATTGCATTTTATATGTGTTACAATAGTTAATTTACAGTGCAGTGCAATTTGAGCTTCCGTGATCATCAACCAAAGCAGAATGGGTTTTTTTTTTATAAATATATAGAAATGTAGAAAAAAGAATGGATTGTATGAAAATGTTTTATAGATAATAGTTTAATTTTGAATTAATTTAATGTCAAGTAAAAAAAAAGTAATTAAGCAATCATTTAATAAAAGTAGAACTCATATTGCACATATTTTCTTCCCCAAAAGAAGATTTTAGGGATTTCTACTTTTAAAAATCAAAATGAAGAAAAGTGACAGCTGGGTGTCACTGCTTGATCAGGGATCATCATAATGATCACTAATAAGTCACAGGCACCAGGCACAAGATCATCAATGAAAATAGCTGTTTTGAAATTGAACTTATATATAACTTATTTTTGTATAACCTACATGAGCCTGTCAATCGTCTTTCAAATGTCATCCAAATTTTAACTGCTTAATTAACTACCCACATATTGTCAGATTCATGTTGGAGACATTCTGTAAATGGCCGAGTATAAAGTACAGACCACATTAAGAAACACAATCTTCCACTATGTCACAATAAATAAGTGCTACAGAATGTCAATAGCCTTACAGGAGTCCTTCAGGTGCCATAAATAAGCATTTGAGTTCTTGTTGTGTTGTTACGTCTTCTTCAACATATATTGGAGACACAGAAATGAGAAATGTTTCAAAAGGTCACACTTCACTTCCAGAAGTATGAAACGGATATTTGAAGATGGTCATTTTCAGTAAAAGTCCCAAAAATGTGAGGGCTTAGATATCATTTGAAGCCCCATCCTATTAAAGTTGATATGTATTAAGTGCCTTGGACATTTAATCGAGACAAATGAAAGCTATTGTAAATTGGCTATAGTGTGGCTGTATCTGGTATAATGACACGACTTAATACCTTGGTGCTGCAGACCCAACACACTGACCACAAGTGTGTAAAAAGATAGTACACAAAACAGAAAAATTAAGTGCTGCACAAATTTTACAAAAAACACCACAATCTTTATCTAAGTGGACTCTTCAGTAGGTTCCTCCGTTAGAAAGCCCATGGAGCCCCTTCTGGGGAATGGAATGGAGCCTCTTCTGTGTACCGGTATAGCAGGTACAATTTACCTTTTTAATTGCAATTTGCAAAATATAATTTTACTTAGGTTCCAGTTTTTATTGTTATATTTTTTATGTAGCCATGTAATATTGACAGATTAACTAACAATGCAGCCAAATGGTTATTTTAATAACGTTTATCTTCTGGTCTGCTGTTCACATTTAGTGTGTGTTTTCAGATTTGTTTTCCCATATAGATAAGCATTTTCCAATTCATGTCATTTATTAACATTGACACAAACCCACTTCCTAAGTAAAATAAATTACAAAAAAAGCACCAGACTGGTATTATGTAAGGTAAATGACAATTTCTGTCTTATTTCTACTTAAAATAGTTTAATACATTCTAGAATACTCACATTATTTTGGAAGCTTTTTTTCTACTTTCTGTGATTATAAAAATAAATTCGAATTCATTATACTGCCTTATATGAACTGCAGTATGGTGCCTGCATCATCACAACCATTGTGCACATATATGTAATTAACAAATATTAATAATATAGTTTTTCTTCAATTATTTAAATTTATAGTAAAACTATTAACAGTTAATATCAAATCGGTAATGTACAATTGCTTTGTAAATAATCTGTTTAATATCATTGCTAAATATTTTACTAGTTTGTTTTGAAAATGTTAAAAAATATATATTTATAGTTGAATTATTAAGTTTTTAAGCTACAAAATGTTTTTTTTTTTCAAATTTCTATAATTTGTCTAGTACCATTCATTTACTTCTCTGTGTTCGTTGGTGTGAATTTGTAAATAAAACCTATGTAAAACTTTTTTTTTTAATTGTCTCTGTTGACATAGTGTCCAACTGCAAGGGAACCAACATCTGCTTGAGCAGCAGACATATAAAAATGGTGTGACAAACAGTATCATTAAACAATCTGATTTTCTTGTTGGGAGGGTTACATGCTGTTGGGTAGAGTATTAAAATGTAGAATTTGATAGCTTGTCTTAAAGGTTTAATGATGTGTTCACGAATATAAAGCATGCTTCCACTAGTGAATTTATGACTTCTTCCCTGCATAATTAGTGGTATCTGTTTTATGAGCTTACTGTTCTTACCTTGATCTCATGAAAATGTGAAACCGCTATAATAATTTACACTACTAGAGAGATTTGCTTTACTCATACCAATTTAAATAACAAATAGCAACTCATAATAGAATGGAATTGAATTTTGAAAACTGTGTTTTAAAAAAATATATAGAAATTCCCAAACATGGCTATTCAATCTCAAACGGATAAAAATAAAAAAAAAAAGCACAAAAAGTAAAATATAAAGGTGTGTGGATGGGGTGGTTTTCTATCATGGTTACTTCTCTTGCTTATTGACTATTTCAAAGGCTATATCTGTTTTAATATCAAAATAATTTAGCTGTTAATAGAAGAATAACATTTTTCAGAGCATAGTAATCATTGGGCTAGGTTCAAAACCAGAGATAAATGTATCAAAAGAGCAATCCTCCCATAGTCTGCACTAGAAAAAAAATGATTTTAAAACAGTGATCCATTTTTCTTAGTTAATTCTGGGCCTTTATAGCTCTGTTTTTTTATGAGATTTTATTTTCGAGGATTGCTATTCTGACAGGTTTATCAGACAGATATTTATTGTTAACCCGCAATTAACAATTAATTATGCACTAGAGCTGGCCAAATGATCATGAGCTTATACAACAACTACAGCATGATACAAAAGATGAAAATATCATAGATATATGATCATTTTAAAAAAAACATTTAAAAAAATGATTACAAACTTTTACCCATTAGTTTTAGAAGAAATGCAACTCTGGAATATTCAACCCTATTGCTGAGGGCAACAGAGCCCCACACTTGGGGGCTACAACACATAATGTTCATAGCCATCAGTTACTGACTGAAAACCAAATGCGTATTATGACTTAAAATTACATTTTAACAAAATATCATGGAACATTTCTAAATCGTTTTATGATCTTTATTGCGGAGATTTTGGTAAAGCAGACACTACGTTTGCCAACATCCTTCCATTTGGATAAATGTCCTTAACCCCTTGATGACAATTGCCGGTCCGGGCACGTCACTCAAAATCGTGACGATTATGACAATTGACGTGCCAGGACCGGCACGTCATTAAACGGGTGAAAAAATCGATCCGTGAACGATTTTTTCACTCAAACGGTGTTGCTCTAATGCCTCGACATCGAGGCATTGAGCAACACCAAAAAAACCATTCCCGCCCCCCCCCGATCGCTCCTAGGAGCAAAAAAAAAAACATGTTTGAAAGACTGCACGTCTTTCAAACATGGCGGCGCCCGCCGCCGAAAAACGGGTTTAGGAAGCGATCGCGAGTCGCTTCCTTTGCTTAGCTGGTGTTGCTAAGATGCCTCAGTATCGAGGCATCTTTGCAACACCTGTTTAGCAAAGGAAGCGACTCGCGATCGCTTCCTAAACGCTTAACTTACCTTCCAGGTGCCGGTGTCTTCGAAACACACGCGGTGTTTCAAGATGGCGGCGCCCATCAAGCCGGGGGGCGGAGCCTGCTGACATCATCGGGGGGGGTGTAGCTGGATGTCATGGACATCCAGTGAATAGCACCCCTAGTGGTCAGATCACTCATAAGAGTGATCATTATTTGCTAAATCAAAGGCAATGTTTTCTAAACATTGCCTTTGATCAGTATTGGATCTGCCTCCCTCCTTCACTTGCTTCTAGTGAGGGAGAGAGACAGATCAGTGTGTATACTCAATAAAATATATATATATATTGATCCAAAGGCTCTTATAAGAGCCACCCATTTAATATTAACCCCTTCATTGCCATTGATCACTGCATAAACAGTGATCTTGCATAGTGGCAATTGTTTTTGGGGTTTTTTTTTTTACTTTTTTTTTACTTTTTTACATTTTTTTAGGTTTTTTTTTATTTTTATTAGAACCATTAACCCTTTCCTTCCCCACTATTTTTGCTGCAATTGTTACCATGCAGCGGTATACGGCTGAGGAGGCATACTCCAAATGTGGCCCTTTTGGCCCCAAACAATCTGACAAACCCATGCATGTGGGGTATCAATGTACTCAGGAGATGTTGCTGGACACATATCGGGGTGTTGTGTGACAGCAACATATACCAGGAGCTGTAATTTCACACCTGAAGTACAAAGTATGTGAAAAAACACCAAAAACAATTACTATCACAAACTTTGACAAGGGTTGGTGGTAGGATTAGTGCATGGAAAGGGTTAAACTATCAGCATCTAAAATACCCTGGGGTGTCTAGTTTTCAAAAATATATGGTTTGGTGGGGTAAATTTAATTTGCTGGCTTCAAAGATGCCCCAAATACCACATAGAGACAGAATTACCAGATTCAGAGAAAAATGGTTTTGAATTAGCAAAACGCTACTTGTACTTATTGCCAAATAACGTGTAGAAGAAAGCAAAAAAACATAAAAACATTGGGTATTTCTAAACTCGGGACAAATAGTAGAATCTATTTAGCAGGTTTTTTCAGTAGTTTTTTATGATGAATAAAAGATTTTTCAAATAAAAGTGAGAAAATGTGTTTTTTTTTCAATTTTTCGTCATATTTTAATATTTTTATTATAGGAAATTACATCATATGAAAAAAGTTTTTGGTGTCTGAAGAAAGCCCTTCTTGTCCTGAAAAAAACAATATATAACTTGTGTGGGTTTAGTAAATGGGTTAAGAGAAAATTACAGCTAAACACAAACACCGCAGAAACGATAAAACAGCCATTGTCACGAAGGGTACAAAAAGGAAAATCAGCCTTTGTCACGAAGGGGTTAAAAGATTATCATTGTTTTGCCATTTAAATCATTCCATTCATTGTAAATGTCATTTTATAATCTGTTGCAATGTCCAAGAACTATTTTTTTTAATGCCGTGGCAAAATCTCATTTATATTTTTGAGCCCACAAATAAAACAAAAAAATCTTTTATAAGGCATTCACACTGAATAATTAAACATATAAAGGTGTTATATGGTGTAAGTGAAAATGTTTTACATTGTATTTCATATTCACATTGAAATACAATATTTCAACATTTGTAATGCTAATACCATGTCAGTTCTGTACATAGAGAACATACTGTACCATTTTTCAATCAAGATCATTTTTTAGGCCACATTGCATTAATTCTGCAGGTCCTCATTCCAGCCCAAACCAATGGAATATTATATTTTATATTCTAGTATCAGAACCATTACTTGATGATAATTAGTACTAGTTTTCCTTTAGTTATTATCCACATACCTCATAAGCTGTATATTGAATATATATTAATGGTTGCATATTATTATTATTTTAGCATATTTTTAACTGCTTAATGTTTCATCATGGAACAAGTCACCTTCTGAGCTATTTCATGTGTTTCATTCTGAATAAAATTTCAGGGAACCTCTGTATCATCCCATTACCTCATGTCAGGAACCCCATGAGCCCCATGAGCATACTATAGACAGTATTTTTGTGTATCAGGTCCTAGCAAATGGGTTGGTTACCATGGTAATTAGTAATTACTGTTAATCCAGGTAGGTTCTTTTAGTTGTTCATAAGACTAGGCAAACTACATTATATTACATTGACAGTCCCACCACCAGACTGTATTCTGTGCTTACCACCACTTTAGCGATGGAACTACAGGCATCTCAGGTAATTCATCTCCAACTAGCGCCCAATTGGTCCAATTCTTTTTTAATTTATGTATCTTTTGTGTAAAAGGAAAGAAGAGGAGGAGATTTGTACATTTGATCCATTACAAGTCTGGTGAAAATAAACAGTAATGTGTATTTTGTGTTGAGGCCAAAATATTTAAAAGACATGGATGCTAGTCTTGAAACTGCTGTGGTTTTCTGTCTTTCTGAGCTAAAAAGTCCCCTAGACTTTGATAAACCCTATATTATATAGGCTGTTATTTGTGTATATATACATTCTAGTTTACAACAGTAAACTAGATACCTGTGATATATCTCACCTCCTTCCAGACACTTGCAATTCCAGCTGTAAGTCATACACGGAAGAAGAAAAAAATGGGGCCCGATCACTGATTATCTGGATGTTTACATGTGAAGAATATGCTCAGATTTCTTTCCATTATTCTATCACAATTTATTGCAGCCTAACGATAAAAGGCAATTGTGATGATTGCAACTATGATGATATGGAATATATATTATTGGAGATCAACATATGTAGTAAAATGTTTACCAATGCATATGTGGCATCATCTTCGTATTCCATATTCTGCCATTATTTCCATCATTTTGCCGTTGTAAACGACTAAATTTGTCAATATGGAAGAGGTCACCTTCTGATATACTTTGTGAGATTCGCGCCGAGTAAAATTTCAGGGAATTTTCGTAATATCATGCCATTAACCCTATGTGAACTCAGTTTTTAGCTTCACACAGCAATTAGAAAGACAACGGCACGGCTCTCATTGATTTTATTTCATGCTCTTGTCTCCGGCTGCAATTTGTTAACATCTGAAGTTTAGAATGAAACTGGAGGAGTTACACTTCATAAAATATTTCCTTTTTATTGGGTTTTTCCTGATGTATCCAGTTTACAGGTCTCATGATTAAATCCACTTGCAATCTGCTGTCCTTTTATCCATTAGATGATCTGCTAACCACAAATCATACTATGTCTATTTCAGGCCATGTTTCAAGCGCACCTACTCTGATTTACAAATGCTGTTCATATGATCCCTTTTGTGAGCCGTTCACTGTCACTATCAACATTATCATCAACATCACATCCATAATCTAACATTTCTACGATAAGATACTCAAATGAGTATTTCAGCCTATTTACACTCGCTACAATATATTGAAATACTGACTTATTAATGTGAGAGATGTTTGAAATCAGTCCACAAATACTTTTATTTTTAGAAACAGCACATTAAATAAAATTAGATGGGCCAGTTGTGAGGGTAGTGATATAAATGGCAAGCAACATTGTTTATTAGCCTCATGATGCAATATAATCTTAATCAACCTCTTAAAATTCTATTTTTTTTTTCTTTACGTTTAATTCAGAAATTGGTGTACATAATTTTTGATTTCAATTACTTTTCATTCTGTGTCTGTATCAGTCTGTGAATTTTCCCATTTGCCTGTCATCACTCTCCAGCAATAAAACTTTCGGAACATGATACAGATCACTCGGCTATGTTACTTTGTGAAATGGAATTGTGAATTCCCTAGGTCATGTGTCCCAAACAATGGAGCATGAATATTTCTACACCTGATAGCCTGAAATATATGTTTGTACCGAGATGAGCATTGTGGAATATGTTGGCGCTATATTAACAAATAATAAATCATATTCTTAAAAAAATAAAGCATTACAATTGACTTATCACTAAATGGCTCATCAACATTTTTTATTTGGATTACTTTATTTTGGAGTACCAAAATAAAGTACCGCCTCAACAATAACGTGTACGCTAAAGTACCTTGAAAGTAGTTTAAGACGCATTCTTCAACCTGTTGGGGGAAAACTAACAACTTTAAGAGAAGCTGCAAGTCCTGAACTACAGTCCAACACCTCCTCTGTGCTCCCATTTCAGCACCACTGATTGGCTAGTTAAAGCAGCCAATCAGTGGCAGAAAAGTACCCCCCAGTGAAATCAATCGAAGAACAGGCACTCCTTAGATTCCACTTCCCTGTAAACTCTCTAAAACAGAACAGATGCTGCTGTATACCATGCGGCAGATGTGGCAGGAGATGTGTTTGGCTCCTTCAAGCCAAACAGCTGGGGGAGGGGAAAGAGATAAATCCAAAATAGGGGATTCTGTAGAATGCTTCCATGCATTTGAAAAGGGACCACACAAAAATGTAAAAGAGCAGTTGAGCTATTGTGTGGATTGAAGTGTATAAATCTGCTGGAGTGTCCCTGTAACCTTAGAAGATACTGTGAACTGGCACAAAATTAAGTAACTAGATTGTTGATGAATCTGGCATGAGTCTGACTGTTGCTACACTCTAGAACACATCATGCATTCACAACTATTTGTTCACGCTATCAGTGACCAGTATGTTAAGAATGAGACCTCTTATTTAAATATAAGCAATAATTAAAAATGGCGAAGCACTAGAAGTTCAAACCCCCCAAAAATAGGTGAGAATAGTTGGTATGTCTCATCCCTTTATTGTTTTAGTTTGCTTTGTCAGGTGATGAGTAGATCTCCTTTAGGATGCATTAGTTGAATGTAAACTCCCCCATCCCACTGTTAATGCAATGAGGGATGGCTAGGGGTCCATTCCCACAATAGGAGCTTTTAAATAATTTAACCTTCTCATATAACCTTTATAATATATATATATATATATATATATATATTAATATATATATATAATTATATATATATATATTATATATAATATATATTATATACATAAAATTTAAATTTAGAAGAGACACTTGCAAATCACATTTCAACTCATTGACTGTACTTGGATTTAATTAGTGAATTTGCACACATCTCCTGCATGCGAATGTATGCAGGTTTCATTCATTTATTTTTACTACAAAAGTTGGCTTTAATAAATTTGCAAGTTGAACTTTTGCCCAACTCATGCTGCAAACTCACATTATTTGTCAAATCGCAATCATAGGTATAGAAAGAGCAACCTACTTGATGATTAACTGATGCATTCCACTAGATAATCCATAAACCAAGAAGCAGATCATCTACCCTTTTTTTACCTATTACGTAACTAAAAAAGTATACCATGGATCAAGACTTGTGAATAGCTTTCAAATCATTTAAAATAATCAATAGTGAATTATTAAACCACATAATGTGCCACATAACAGCCTAAAGTATTACAATTATATTAATTAACCACATAGCTGAATCATTTTTTGAATTCTTAATTAAAATGTATATTTAGAAAAAAGAAATAATAAGTAACAACTAGAAATACTCACCACTCAAATCCCAAGTCTGTTTGGCACCCGAAGATTTTTTAGCTTCCCCATCAAGCCTACCTTATCTACACAGCATCGTAGGGGTTGACGGAAGCGGGAATCTGTAGGTTCGCCGTCAGGGGTAAAGGGGCCGGGAGAACGACTCTATTGGTGGCCTGCCGGGCCCTCCTCTGGCATCAACCAATTGACCAGGCGACCAATAGGCTGCGTAGATAACGGGAGCGGAAATCTGTAAGTTTGCCGTTAGGGGTTAACTTGGTGCAACTTGGCCGGCAGAGACCACTGGTCTCCCTGCTCCAAAAGTTAAAAGTCTGTACGAACGACCAATAAAGTCGCTTGTACGGACCTTTAACTGTTGGAGCAGGGAGACCAGTGGTCTCTGCTGGTCAAGTTGCTGGACCAGGATTTTAAAAGTCTGTTCGAGCGACTCTGTTGGTCGCCAGCAGGGGGCTCGTCTGGCATCAACCAATTGGTTGATGCCAGAGGAGGCCCCAGCAGGCAGCCAATAGGCTCACTCGCACGGCCTTTTGCATTTTGCATTGTACGCACACAGTTGCATTGGCCTCCTTACCGTTTTGTTCATGTTGCCCAATCAAGAGTTACATACATGGTTACTAAAGGTACCAGTAAAAAAAGGCTTACCATAGTTTTTAATATGGTAACAGTGTAGTCAAACTGGAGGTTCAAGGACCCTTGAGACATATCTTCAGCCCTAGGCCTGGTTGAAAATGTTATTGTTTATGTTGTATTACATCATCAGCTTAAGTTGAATCTGTCCAAACCGTATCCTTTATAGTTCAGTACACTAATGAAATTTCATGCATGAAAAATGAATGAATCTGTATTACCAGGAAAGCAGCCATCTTAACCTCCTCTACTCGGGATATATATTATTATTATTCCCTCCCATTGGGTTATGTTAATTACCTGCTTACTTTGGTAAGATTCTGTTGATTCTGGCAGCCTTTTTAAGGGTAGGTTGAGGTACAATGGGAGAAGTTTTGCCACCTTTTGCCACAGATCTTAGTTTCCCTCAGATAAAATAGTCCCCTGGCAAGTATGTTAGCACAAATTACTGCTTTTAACTACAAGCCATTCTTTTTTTGTGTTTAATGAAGGCCAATACCACACACTAGAATACTTCTCACCTCATTACTGCTCGTAAAAATCAATGATCCATTCAAAGCCCATATGAGATGTGAAAGAGCCCAGCCTCTCTTTTTCTGGCACAGAAAAAATGCTTCTTTCTCCTGCCTTTGAAGTCGATCATTAGGATGCTAAACAGATAAAAGAACTCAAACACTTATCTGCATAATCTCACATCTGACAAACGTTCATGTTTCTTCCTTTTTATTTCATTTCGTGTGGCTGGTTCCTAGCGTCAGTAGGTTGATTGTGATTATTTAATGTCTGAAATTCAGCCTTCGTTTAGCAGTATACACACTTAAAGCAAAAAATACATTAATCTGATGGATGCTGACTTGTAAAACCCATAGCGCATGAATCCTTGATCATGAAAACCTTTTTTCTTACAGACTGTGAGCCACTAGTGCTTGAAGTAATATCATAATTTAAGCAAATTTAATATTTCACAGAACTTTGCAAAAACAAAAGTTGAAGCATAATTCTACAATTTAAATTATGCTTCAACTTTTGTTTTGCAAAGTTCTGTGAAATATTAAATTGCTTAAATTAAAACAGAGGAAATAAAAGAAAAAATATATTATTTTGTGATACAGGCGTATCGTAGTATCAAGAAGAAAGAAAAAACATTGTTATTGCATGATAATGAATGCGTGACTCCCAACATTTGTTAGGATTCCTAGTAATGTGAGTAAAGCGGGTTTTTGTTACTTGAAGACTAAATCGGTGCTGTATTCTTGTCTCCAAGTGGCTTCCAGGTTTATCTTCGTGATTATGTTGCTATGTTGTAGAGAAACAATTTGTTAGAAATAATATATATAGCAAATATGACAAACTTATAACAGAGGCAAACCATCGCACTAGGTAAAGAGGACCCTGCCTACAAAACTGCAACCTAAAGGAATACCCACAATCATTTTAACATATGGTAAAATCTTGTAGAAAGCAAACGTCGGGGATAGGTTTTTCAGATGGCTCCTTAAACACATTTGTGTGGTCCTGATTTATCAGTTTATTACATTTCATGGTCAAGCACACCATACATGCCTAATCTGTAGACAGATGCTTTATGTGATGGAAACACTGCATTCACCATAACTAGGAACAGCATTCTTCCATGTGCCATGTAGAAATGCATACATTATTAAAGGATTAAAGGCAAGCTCAGGGTTAACTAGGGAGCGCCTCAGTTGTGTGATCCATGATTTTTTTTTAAAAATACTCTAAACCCACATTGAGCGTTTTATATGAATTTATGAACATCTCTGACACAGAGGTTGAGAGTAGGCTGCATTGCTGTAGAATGGAATCATAGGATTCCTTTGTAAATGTTTATTTCATACACCAGTTACAGTAAGTAGGTGGATAAATATCACAAAATAATCAACTTGGAACATCGCAATTACTGAATCACTGGCGAAGCAGGAAATGAGTGAAGCACCTGCCTGGTATTTGGTTCGTTTTGTACAGACTCATTACAACAGCTGCACCTGCACATTTGGGGGGGGGGGGAGAAGCAGTTTCACTGAAGGAGAAAGTAACAATTGTACTTAAACCAGTTTGATAGCGTCCAGATCTCCCCAGATTCACGAACTGTTACAAAACATCTTGTCTATTTTTAAGATAGATCATAAATCAGTCTGTAAGTAATGGAGGAAGATGACACCATTAGTGGGAATTTAAATGTAACAGCAGGATTTTAGTTTCAGCAAAATAAGCATTGGATCAGCGCTGGAAGAGAGGCTCAGCTGCAATAACCTGAAAGAGAGTACAATCTACGGCAGGGGGGCTTTAAATCCCATGTGTTTAACTAGAAGCCCAAATGTTTGGGGGATGTTCAATGGGAAGTAATTGCAATAAATACATCGATTGCATAAAAGTCAAAGATGTGTCTGGTCACCACAAACTACAGTGATACACACACGAGATTAATCATATGAGAGGTGTCTCTTCAAGGCCATCACTCTTTCCTGTTCCTGATTTTATTAGCGTATGGCCCACTTATCTTTTTATTAGAATTGTTTATTTTGCACCGCAGGAAATAGGAAACTCAAGCTTGGAAAATGGCTTCATTTGGTATACCAGCCGGGTTGTGTCATTAGCAGCCAGCATGAACCACAACACAGTTACTCCATTATTACACCAAATACAACACATGCTAGTTTACAAATACTGTGTGAGTAGAACTGGAGTAGGGCACGAGGGACAAATACAAACCTCTTACTCCAAAATTACTCCATACACTTCTACATGTTCTGAATGGTTGTGGTGGAAATACCCAAGATTAGTTTTAGTCCAGTTGTGCCAGTCTAGCCTTAAATATAACAAAATTTAAATTGAAAGAATCAGATAACCCACTATTAATCACATTTTGGGGGTTTATTCACTAAAGGAAAAGTTGTCAGGATAGTTTGCAGAAGAGTTGTGGTGGCTCTCATTTCATTGTTCATTACAAACGCCAATCACTGATCAGTTTCTCCAACAAGTAGAGCTGGAATAACCCTATATATTGGATAATTCAATGTGTGAGTAGAAATCTAACTGATTTAATGATAGATATATACAGGGCCGCTATAGTGAAGTCAAGAAGTTGCAATCACAATTTTCTGGCCGTTTGTCTTGTGCATAAACACTACAACGTCTATAATAGTCAATAGTAATTAGAGGTAGCAAGTGGTATCATAAGCTACAAGCATCAAAGGCTGCTTTACGCCTATTAAAACATCCCAGTGAGTTAAAATATTTTAACTCCAGGGTTTTAGGTACTGAATGCTAGGACTCAATAGAAGTTCCCCCTTTGCTGATGGAGTACTCAGCACATTGATCGTTTAGTTCTTTTCTTTGAGTTCCCCAAGGAGAGTGGGGACTTGGTTTAGGAGTTCAACTTTGTGCAAAGTCGGCAAACCTGGGTTTCCAGTTCGTCTCTTCCGAATTAGACGACTTGCAGAAGCTTCATTGTATTTTGGCTTTGATTCATTTGAGTCCCAGGGTACTGTCATACATATTAACTGCTGCATTTAATCCTCCCAGCTGCATGTTCATTCTTTTATCCTGTGTTGTTGCTACTGTGCATGCTGATGCATTACTAATAAAATTACTATTGTTACGTTTGCTGTTGTCATTATTGACTAGAAACATATGATATAATGTTTATGTAAATATTTATATACAAAGCATGCCGAGAAACACCCCATACCTGGTCCTCCAAAAATATTCTGCCCAAAATATAGATGATCCTATAACCACACTGGATTGTAGAAATGTACATACCCATTGGCAAGTATTTTTGATACCTTATATTACATAACCAGGGGCATGCCTAAAGTATTTGGCACCCAGGGCGGATCCTGTATGTGGCACCCCCTCACAAAACTATTAATGTTGGCAAGAATATTTATTTCACAAACTTGTAAATTGTATGTCAACTTGAAAAATTTTTTTTCCATTTTTAACAAAAACTCAATACATAACAGAGCTTGATGCCTTGGCAATTGTCTTTAAAACTATTTTGTGTTGAGTGTCATCCACAATGCTACAACGCAAAAGAAAAATCGGTGTGAAACAATAATTAGAAATTACATTAGATTGGTAGGTAAGATGTTTGTGAGGTGTTAGTACAAAACTGATAATGGTTCTGCTGTTCCTGCTTATGATACAATCAATTGTTTAAATAAAAAAAAATTGTTGCAGGTTTTAAATCTTGTGGAACTGCCAGGGTCTGAAGAAAACCTTGGCAGCTGGCAGACAGAAAGGTGCTGGCGCTATAGCTGATTGAGGTAATTAACAGTGGAAACTGTCAGAAGGTGACAGCAAGCAGAAAGTTCTTGCCCTGAGGTCACAGCTGGACTACAGAAACTTGCTCCTGATTTAACAATAAAACTACTAATACCACACATATTACTTCAAGATTTTTATTCAAGACACAATGGAAACTCAAAAAGATTGACAATAGTTCCACAAATATGAAAAATACAAGGGGAAAAAACTCCAAAATACATGAAATAAATATTTAATTGAGACTGAGGTTTCATTTCAGGTCTCTGAAATAACCTTTAATAGAGCATTCTTCTAAGTATTTTCCTGGACTATTTTCCTATTTATGATATAAACTAGGACAATCATCTTACTCCACCCAAACTTTAGAGAAATTAAGTACTGAGAAAGGCAGAGAAGAACATAAGAAAATAAAAGACACTTGGCCGGCTGCCATCTGCCAGCCCCCGCCCGCCTGCTGCCATCTGCCAGTTTACCAGATGTCGGTCCTCTTCCTGCAGGTGGCACCAAGGAAGATGCTTAAAGCTGCAGCTTATGTCTGCACCCAGTCACATCTATACCTTCATTGGCTGCAGTTCTTGTATCCCTGCAGCCTAGTCTAGACCTAGTAGGCCTTGAGTGAAACAAACTCCACCTCATTTAAAGGATTTACAGGTTACTATAGGCAAAGTATATCAACAGCTGCAAATCCAGTTATATATTAATGTATAAATTAAAACACTGATTTAAAGGATGGGAATATTCCCCACATGGAATAAAATTTCTTTAAGAAACACATTATGGGTATAGCAAAGAGTTCATGGAGGAACAATACCGAAAAGCAGGGATGTTGAATCGCCTACTGGAGGAGTTCTCTCATTTGATTTGCTTACACTACAAAAAAAGAAGGTTCATATGAAAAATGTATACTAATAATCAACCCAATACAAAAAACTCCCTGGGGGGCAAACTTACTAAAATGTGCTTGATAGTATTAACTGAAAAGATATTGAATTTACTACCTACAGAGTTGTCACTGTCAAATACAAGAGAATCTGTTTTTTTAATTTTTTAAATAAATGAGTAGTTGGCTTTTTAGTTGATTTTGAGTTTTAAAATGAATGAATGTTGGTATATCATTCATTAAAAAGCATCAATGACCATAGGGTTTCTAGAAACACTCTTACTTAACTAAAATAGAACCTTGAGTTGTAGTGCCCCAACTAGGTCCAAAGAGAGACCCATAACTGTCAAGATAAAAAATGTATTAACATTTCATTAAGGATGTTTTCCTTTTATGGAAAATATTGCTAAATGTTGTTTTAATAGGAATTTCATAGTTTTTTTTGACAAGTACTATGCGTCTATGTAACAGCATTTCTTACATAACCAATTTGAAAATTCAATTTTGTACTATAAAGAAAGGTGTATTTATGTCTGCCCTAGGCTTGACCCAGTGCCCCAGCGATCCTTTCTGTGGGAGGTAGTAAAAGGGTTAAACAAATATTTGTATTTCAGGAGTCTGAAAATGTTACACATCCAAGCACTGTCATTCAAGAACCTATAAAAAATGTGTAGTTTGTTTAAGTTGGTGGTTAGTTGTTTTAGGGATTCCATATGACGTGGTCTTTAGTCAATTTTGAATGACTTTTACTTTTTTGTTTGGACCCTCCTTATTGTAGCCTGACTTGAAGTTGGGTCTGTCTACTTGGGAGTATGCTACTTATTCATATAACATAGATTGTGTCAGCCCACCTGCCCTATTTCTGAATAGTTTTCTTAGTCTGTGGCCTTATCTTATATCTAGGATAGTCTTATGTCATGCATGCTTAACCCCTTCAATCCCAGGAGTTTTTGGTACCTCAAAGCCTGGAGCAATTTTGCCATTTTTGGTCGGTTTAGCGATTATTCCCCTTTCCTGTGAATAGTGTACCCAATGTAAACTATATATTGTGTTTTCAAGGAGAGATAGAGCTTTCTTTTGATACCATAGCTGGATGATTAGCTGAAAATTTAGAATGCAGCCGGAAGGAGGTGTGGCTAGCAGCGGGGGTTGTCTGCGTCCATCGCATAGACCTTCCCCGGCTGTCAGAGAGAATTCCCTGGTGAGGGGAACTCTGATCTCTGACAAGCCGGGGAAGGTCTGCGCGATGGACGCAGACAACACCCGCTGCTAGCCACACCTCCTTCCAGGTGCAGCAGAAGTTGTCTACGCGGATCCGCAGCGTCACTGCTGATATCCTGTGCTCCAATGAGGCACAGAGACGCTGCAATCTCTATGCCCGTCTGTGAGGACCTGCATAGAGATCACAG
>VKOC01000001.1:10651062-10669337 GCA_009364415.1 Spea multiplicata
TATACCAATCCACACATATACACCAATCCACACATATACACCAATCCACACATATACACCAATCCACTCTCACTCTCACTCTCACTCTCACTCTATCCTTTCCTACCTTTCCTCTTTCAGTTTCTTTGCCTCCTCTTCGCTCTTCTTCTTAGTTCTTCTGTCTTCTCTTCTTCCGGGTCAGAGGGCACAGAGACCGGTGGGCGCGGCTTCAGTGCTGTGCGCCGGGATCTGACAGCAAACCCCGGCGCACAGCAGCTGTTGCCGCGGGGATCACAAGGGAGCGGTATCGGAGGTCTGTTAAAGACCTCCGATACTGCTCCCTTGCGAGCCTGCTCCTCCAGCGGCGGACATTACTGTCCGTCTCTGGAGGGGTGCCGGGTGCCCCCATACTGGCGGCAGCGGACCCCGCGGTGGCAGGGGCGGTCGGACTCCGCGCTGGGCGGACCGCCGCGGCGGCTAGTGGCGTCGGACGCGCGGCGGCTGCGGCGGACCCCGCGGCGCGCGCCCCCTGGAGGTTGGCGCCTGTTGTGCGGTCGCACAGGTCGCACACCCCAAAGGCCGGCCCTGCCCTGTAATACATTACAGTAGTCACTACAGCTTCTCTAATCCACCCCACTACAACACATTTTTCTGCACTAAAATAAACTATTAATTATCTTTCAATATGGTAGGTGAGTGATGAGCATTGATCTCAGCCTCTGCCAAGCTATCTGTCACACTCCAACTCCCATCAGTCTGTAACTGCTGGTACTGACAAGTTAAAATGGCATAAGCATACTTATATAATGCTTTTCCCTTCCCGTTTTAAATGCTGGTCAGAGTGAAAATGGTAAGTCCCTTCCACCTTACCTCACCCAGGAGTGCCAAAACAGCTTGTAATGGCACCAAAACTGCTTGTTATGGTGGCTACAAGTGGCAATGAATAGATGAATCATGACTAATTTTCAACACCTTTGCTGTTTCGGCAGAAACCACCCTCGTTATTGTTGATTCATACGAACAGACAAAACATGCACTTGTCCTTAAAAATAAAGTTCCTACAAAAACAAATGCTCAAGTCTAGTGTATTTGTTTTTATTTAATTACTTTAATATTTGGAAAAACACTTTTAAAAAAGGAAAGGGATTTTAAAATGTAAGGGCTATCAATGACGTCACAATACCTTATCGCTGCTAACATGGCAGCAAGCAATATTCAGCAATAATAACTTTATCTTACTTGATCTATTTATCGAGAAGATCAAATATGCCCATCAATCAAGTGCATGTGAGTTGTTTAGTGTACAGACTTGTATTTTCTTGGACAAAATATGCAAATCTCACCTTAAATACACACTGGACTCTTTCAGTAGGCTTTGTTATGCATGGTAGAAAATTGGAAAGTTTCTACCATTAAAGACCAGAGGGGGCACATGCAGGCTGTTTCTGGGGCAGAGGTGAAACAGGCAGGCAAGTATGTTTCAGGGGCAGAGGTGACACAGACAGGCTGCTTTAGGAGCAGAAGCCTACCACGTCAATGTCTAGCTTAGTATATAGCGATGGGGGTTATGCTACACTACCATCAATGTCTGGCTCAGTGTATAGTGATAGGATGCTGTACCATATCTGTTCATTAAATGGCATTTATTTATAAGTTAATAATGTATTTCTGATCTCTATTTTTTTTCAGTTTACAAAATTTGTGAAATAAATATCTTTGCCAACATTCATTTTTCGTTTTTTTTAAGTGGTGTGAGTGCCACATACAGGATCTGTTCCGGGGTGCCAAATACTCTAGGTATTCCCCAGCCTTAGAGCACATGTCCCAGTACATTTTATAAAGCCCTATTTTGAGCTCTGGTGATGTTATCTACTTTTTTGATTTATGACTTGGGACTGGTGTTAACACTTTGTTAAGGACTCATGATCAAAGAATATCCTGGATGCCCCTGGGTCAAAGACTGTAAAAATATATACATATTGGACTTAACCCTTGGCTTACCAGAGGCCTTCGTATGACAGAGGTCCTTCTTCATTTTCGGAGATTTGTACAAATTGAGAAGTTGGCAAATTGTGTTAAAATTTAAACTTTCACAAATCCGAATGCACAAGTCCTGTCTCCTAAAGTATATTTAGATGGCTTAGTTATATCATGGCTTATATACTCACTATTCTTACATGTTGATAGGAGCCACTTATCCAAAGTGCTGCATCTTGTTACAGTATAAACCAGTGTGGGCTGTGGTCAGCAATAATACAGCAATGGATGGAACTTATGTTGTCAACATTCTTTCCCAGACTGCTAAAACAAAATATAGCATTGGCATAGCCAATTACATAGCCACAATGTAACATCACAACACACCAATGGTTTTTCCCATCCTGCACAAATCTCACAGGAACAAAACTTATTTCACCAAAAAATGCAGTCATCACGTGTGCCAGCTGTTGAGATTTCCCAAATATTCCAGAATTAAATTCAAACTCCTTACCCTGACCTAAATATCCCTTAATACCACCTTGTTTGTTCCTCCCATGACTTGCATCTCTTTTCTTCCCACTTGCGTGTTTAAAATTTCACATGTGCTTTACTACTCCTCTGAAATTACCTACTGTTCTGTCATCCTCTCTGTCTATCTCTAATTTCACCTAAAACTCATCTATTCCAAAAAGCAAACAACCTCCCCTTTAAATATCCTGAACAAGCATGCCAAAAAAGCTATCCACCATTCCTAAATTAAACAGAGGTTCCCATGCTGCTCTTGCTACAATCAACTCGTCCTCATCCAAGCATTTCTCTATTATGGTCACATTTTCCCCACAACCAACAAATAGACTGTAAGCTTGCAGGAGCAGGCCTCCCTCTCCTACTATACCAGTATGTTTTTACTTATGTTAATGATGGGATTTTAAATTGTCTTTATAATTTTCTCTTTTGTAACAGCATTATGGAATCTGCTGGCGCACTATAAATAAATGTAATCTAATATTGATCAACACTGCTAGCCCATTGAAAGCACTGAGCTCTCTCGTTAAATCAAGACACTTGGAATGATGCTGTAAATGAGACATGGGGGGCACCATATTGGCCATAATAGAGAGTTGCAGGTGCCCATGTTGTAATAGTTTTATTCTGTTATATCTTCACTGTCTGACATGCTTAGGTTATGCAATAATATTACTAAATTAATCATGGATATATTGACATAAACAAATGTATGAACAAACATAGCCAGTGTTTAATTTGGAAGTGGTTCACATAGCAAAACATTATACACAACATTAATTCATAATCAGACAAAATTTAGCACTTCAAGTGTTTGTTTATTGAGAGTCACTTAACAGAATCAGTGTGTAAATGAGTAATGCAATAAAAAGGCATACTAGTGCTTATACTCAATAAATATGTCCTTATTCAACAATTAGTAATCTATATTAAAATTAAATACATTTGCTGATAATGTGGTGATTTAACACCATGTGAGCAACCATTTCTCATGCGGGAGGTCTAGAGGAGACCATGCCTCAATGGGTCAGGGCTTCTAAAAAAGACCTATACAATATTAGGCAAGTGGTCATAATTTTATGGCTGATTGGTATATATATATATATATATATATATATATATATGTATATATAGGCCGCATTTTTTTTGCGGCCTATAATCGGGGTTTAGCGCAGGAATGCGCAATTCCTATCTCCCGACGCCCGGGACATGCATTTCCGGGTGCCGGGCATGCAGCAGGGTTAAGATACAGATTCCCCGCAGCGCTGCAGGGGGATCTAGAATCTAAATTTTTCTTTAAAAAAGAACCTAACTTCTAGGGTGCGGCCTATAATCGGGTGCAGCCTATAATCGAGCCAATACGGTATATCATTTAGATCTCTTATTAAATTGTGGTAAAACTATATTTATTTATTATCATAGAGTACAAACTATAATTTAAACTCACGTCACACATCACCAGCTGTTCTTAGCATATGCAACTGTTGTCTACATTACAGTGTATTACTGTACAGTACAGTAAAGTAGATTCATTTTTCTTTTTTTGTGTATGAGTGTGTCAGGCAATTAGTAGAAAACAAGACACATAAACACATTAACCATAAAATGTGACTGCCCTTTTTCACTGTTTACTGATAACACAAAAATCAAAGGTTTATCTGTCTTCTCCCTGGAATTCCAAGAGAGAGACAATGTATCAGCAGCCATTCAGATTTGATAACCTTCTTTGGTTTAGCAGTGGATCTGCAGAAAGTTAGCTGAAAGGGTCTCCCAAAACTTGTTCATATAAACAAACTCAGGTAGGATTTTCTTGAAGTGTCAATTACTCTGGGTGATCTATCTAAACTACTAGTATGATAAGGAAATAGTAGTTTGGGGAAGGAAAAAAAGATAAAGATAAACAGTGTATTGTATTTTCCCATGGACCTCTTGGCTATTCAAATCACAAAATGTTTTTGTGAGGTATATTACATTGTTAGAGGTTTGTGATTGATTAATTTTTGTTCAGTTTGATATATCATTCCATATTAATGGGGAAATCTATATAATAACAGTAATATAGATTTGAAAAGAGGCACAAGTCCATCATGGCCAAAAAACAACATTGGAGAAATTCTCAATTATGTCTCAAAATAAGTATTCACAGATTACATTAATATCCATTCTTTGATAGTAGGGATGTCAGGGACAGTAGACTGCCCCCTTCTCTGTATTCTTTCAAGTTCCATAATGTCCATAATGTAAAGAACAGGCACCCAGAATTGCACAGTTTACTCAAGGTATCATCTTTCTTTTGACCTCTAAGTCAATACCCATTTTATATATGACATTTGGGTCTATTTACCAAGAAATTCAGTGGTTCGTTTTTGGGCACAAATTACCTTCCCTGCCCATTCGGTTGAGCCGAAAATTCTGGGGCATTTTTGATTTGGGAACAAAATTAGCGTATTGGCTTTTGGCTATTGATTATAAGACAACCCTGAGTATAAGCCGTCCCCCCAAAATATGAAAATTAATTTAGGAAAAAAGAATAAGCCTGAACATAAGACTACTCTATAAGTAAAAAATTTTTACTAGTAAATATTAATTCACATGTATACTATTGTTTCATATTTAATAAAAACTATGTTTTTTTCCTTTTATTTGCCACCCCCCTTATATGCCACTCTGCCCCCAGATATGCCTTATACACCTCTGTATACCACTTTGCCTCCCTGATATTCCTTCTATGAATGACCATCAAAAGGTCATGTGACGCTGGCGCTCCGTCATAGAACCCCCGGGAGAAGTGCCACCAGCGGCTGCCGGAGAGGAGGATCCAAGTCCCCTGCAGCGCTGCGGGGGATCTGGATCTTAGTCTTGTAGTCAGACCTCTATTTGAGGTCTGATTAGAAGATGACCTCGAATATAAGACAATGGTCTTATAACATGCAAATACGGTAGTTGCCTGGTGCCCACATTCACTCTCTCACACTCTCATTCTCTCTTTCTTGTTTACTCTCTCTCTCATGCTCTCTAAATGTTTCCCTACCTTCTCTGCTGACTACTTCTAACGACCATTTCTGCTTCTGTATCTTCTTTTTTTTCTTCTATCTTCTATCATCTTGCTTCTCTTTTCCCCACTATCTGCTGTCTTCATTTGCTGACCACATACATTTGTGCTCAAAAGTTTGCATACCCCAGCAGAAATTGTGAAATGTTGGCATTTCTTCTAAAAATATAACTGATAACGCAAAAAACGCTGTCTTTTATTTAAGGCTAGTGATCATATTATCACATAGTTCTTTGGCTCCTTTTTAAATCATAATGATAACAGATATCACCCAAAGGGCCCTGATCAAAGGTTTACATACCCTTGAATGTTTGGTCTTGTTACAGACACACAAGGTGACACACAGAGGTTAAAATGGCAATTAAAGGTAATTTCCAATACCTGTGGATTTTTTATATTGCAATTAGTGTCTGTGTATAAATAGTCAATCAGTTTGTTAGCTCTTAAGCAGATGCACTGAACATGCTAAATACTGAGTCATGGGCAGAAAAGAACTGTCAAAAGACCCTCGTAAGAAGGTAATGAAACTTTATAAAGGTGGAAAAGGGTATAAAAATACTGTTTAATCACTTATTTTGGTCACAACAATATGCTATGCTTGGAGGAGGGGTTCAACAAAGCCTATAGCAAAAAAAATACCATCCCCACTGTGAGGCATTGTGGTGGCTCACTGATGTTTGGGGGCTGTAAAGGCACAGGGAATCTTGATGAATGCGACAAGTTAGCCGAAAATACTGGCAATTTCCATTCTTCTGCATAAAAGCTGCGCATGGGACGCTATTGGACTTACCAGCACTACAATGCCCCTTCAAGTTGACACTACAGTGGTTACAGGAGAAAAAGGTGAAGGTTCTGGAGCGGCCATCACAGCCTCATGACCTTAATATCATTGAGCCACTGGGGAGATCTCAAACGTGCAGTTCATGCAAGATGACCAAAGACTTTGCATGACCTGGAGGCATTTTGCAATGACAAATGGGCAACTATAACACCTGCAAAAGTTTTGGACCTCATAGACAACTATCACAAAAAGGCTGCACAGTGTCATTGATGATAAAGGTTGCAATACATAGTATTAAGAACTAAGGGTAAGCAGACTTGTGAACAGGAATCATTTCATTTTGTTCTTTGTTGCCATGTTTTGTTTTATGATCATGCCATTCTGTTATAACAGTTGAATATGACTCCCATAAGAAAAAAATGTATTTTGCCTGCTCACTCATGTTTTCTTTAAAAATGGCACACATATTACCAATTCTTCAGTGGTATGCAAACTTTTGATCCCAACTGTAGTTGTACAATGGGTAAACAGGACAAGTAGTGCCTAACAAACATTTACAGAAACAAAAAGGAATGGAGGGCCTTTAGTATCTAAAAGTCATCCATGGTTTCACTCAGCGATAAGCATAAACTAAAGGTCAGTTGGTAGACCTTGCTTAATAGGGGAAGTCTAGATACAAGGTACTGTTGTTCCTGTGTAAAAATATTTCACTCTTCCCATGACCAATCTTGTCATCAAGCATCGAGGCACCTCATGATTTATCAAAAACAAATTACATGCAACAAATCTTTGCAGGTGGTGTATATTTTGCAATTCAGAGACTTGAGAAACATGGCTTAGACACCTCTTAATTAAGCAGCGTGCCTGAATCATACAGTTAGTATGAAGCATTCATAACTAATATAATGAATGCTTATTTTGATTCCTTATTGTTAAACACCACCAATGTATGTAAAGGAAATATATATTAAATTAAAAAAGAGGAATTGGGTATTTTTAAGAACACTAGAAGCAAGCACTGGTACTGTATAATCTTAAAATGTTTTCTGACACCAAAAGCATAGACAAAAAATTCTAATTAGTGATGTCATATATTTCCTAGGTTTCTTCAAGAGTATTAGGTTAACTAAGTCAGTGATGAGATATAATTTCTGTATACAAAGAATGTTGTTAGCTTATGACTTCTATAAAAAAGTTGTATTTCTGTTTGATGGCATTATCATCTTGTCAAGCCTTAGCCAGAGTACATTACAGCTAAATTTTACCCTTACAACTATTCTTCTTGTATTCATTCATATGGTAAATGTTCGGTTAACCTGCCAGATTCATTTTTTTTCTGAAACATATATATATGAAATCTGCTTTCAAAGGCTTCACTGCTCAATACCTCATCTCTACTCTTATAACCATTCTTTTTTCATGACTATGCTGTCTCACTTTGTCTGATAAAAAAATGATCAGTAATAATTATCAGAGAAAGCTTCATCAACATAACCTAGTAGAATATTTCTCACAATCTTTCTGTAATAGAAGGCGATATTAGCGACTCTAGCTCTATAGTATCAATAATTATAGTTGATTATAATAATAATGTTATTTAGAACTGCCCTTTAAAGAACAGAGTTTGTAATATTTTTTATGAGGTAATTCCAGTTGCCATTCCATGGTGAGGCCATATATCGTTACCTACAGTAGACTGCAGAAGAGCACCATATATTAAATCAGTAATAATAGGGCTTCCAGCTGGACAATCTTGTAGTCTGTTAATAAAGGGTTCTGTTAACTTTACATATGGGACAATAAACTATTTATGTACAAATTAAATGGGACATTCAATATTTTTATTATTATCTTTGAATAGTAAACTTGTTTAGAAAAATTATTGGTTCCATACAAAACAGAACTGATTGGGCTTTTTTAAACTGTTCTGTTTTAATTAAGTCAGCTTGATACATGACTCTCTAATTTCAGTGCTGACCCTATCCACTGATTTTGGACTGGATACCTGATGCTCATTGTCATCATGTTGAAGAGTAGCTTAGTGAGGTTAACAGGGTTAAAAACAGAAGAAAGGAATTTGGTTTTATGGAAGACCTTTCACACAAAGTTTATCTCTTACTATTTACTTAATAAATCCAGTGTGTAACTGGTATGCAGGTTATCTTCTAAACACACCACCCCTGGCTAATTCAGACACATCAGACTCTATTGGACTTTTCTAAAATGCTGTATAACAATTGAAGAAAAAAGTAAAATAAAAGAAAACAATAAAAAAGAATCAGACTGCAACCAGATATGAGATCAGGAACATAATTAAAGTAATCAATGTATGTATAAAACATATTATATAAAAGGGGTTATTAACTTTGAGATGTGGCTATTCTCTTGAGATTTTGAGTGTGGCTATTCTCTTGATGTTCTCTAACAACACATGTTCTCTAACAACACATTAATCAGTTGTCCTACTGGAACTATTGTATGGTGGAGATCTGCCACTTCAAAAACTTGAACACAAATGCTTTACTAGATCCTGTCCACATGTCTAAATGTTTATAATAATTTATTCTATTGCACAATTAAATTGAATATGGTTCACTTTACCCCGTACAGATGCATTCTCAAAAGGTTGATTTTCTTTTATATTATTGGTTAGAGGGTGGGATGGTTGCATATGAAGAGCTCCTCTGGGATTCCATTTCTCCTAACTCATGTTTGTATTAGAAAGAGTTGTTATATCTAAGACCAAGTCTTTATATCTTTTTAAGTCTACTTAAAGCAGGGCTGCACAACTCCAGTCCAGGAGTTGTGCACCTGAACCTAGGGTATTTCCAGAGAATTTCATGCACATTTTCTTTCATTTTCTTTGATCGCTCAATGAAAACACCATTGGTTTCCCGGTATGAGAAAATTTGTAGCATACCTAGAAATTTTGCAGGGTGGGCTAGCAGGGCTAGTTATGTTTAGGGATAGGAATAGCCACCATCAGCCATTAGTGAGTGGGAGGTTGAATGGAAGTAAGTGGAAAGTGGCTGTGATCAAACATCTCTCCTCTGCTTTGGGAGAGAATAAACAAATCTGGAGATGTGGGGAAGTGCTTCACCCATTGACTCTTGGTCAAATTCGAAGAGTTTCCCAGTATGGTTGTAACACATGTTCTGACTGACTGTGTATGAGAAGCTGGTGCTAGATATTAGCTATGTTCACAGATGGTAGCTCCCACATGCAGCACAACTGAAAATAGCAAATAACAACAATAACCAATAACCATTTGTAATAAATATTTTAGTTCAAACTAACAAAAACAATATCATTTTTTTGCTGCATGAAGAAGTATAGATGTGTATATTAGTGGGTTTGAGCATGGATGTGTATGTGTTTGAAAGCATGAATGTTTAAGTACTTGTGCGCAATCATGGACGTGTATGTGTTTGTGTGTGAGCATGAATGTGTGTGTGAGAATGGATGTGTAATTAGAGCATGAGTGTGTAAGAATATGTAAGTGTGCATGGCCATGTATGTGCTTGTGAGCATGAATGTGTGTGAGCATGGATGTGTAAGTGTTTTTGTGTGAGAATGGATCTGTATGTGTGAGCGTGGATGCGTATGGGTTAAAAATTATGATGGGAGGTGTCAAATGTAGGATTCGAGAGGAAAGAAGACACTGGGAGAAACAGACGAACAAAGAAGACAGAAATAAGTAGAAAAAAAAGAACAAGGAGAGAAGACAGAAATAAGTAGAAGAACAAGGAGAGGCAAGAGAAGAAGCAAATCTGCTGGAGACAGGACCAGAGAAGCAGTCAGTGAAGAAGGTAGTAAAGTATTGTGAGAGAGCGTGAGTGAGATAGTGAGAGAAGGAAAATGTATATAATTCTTTGAGGTACTGCGGTTTTCCAATCCCAGGCTGAATTGTTCTTTGAGTGTCTCTTATATGGAAAAAAAATTCAAGAAATATCAACTGGAAATCTCATTATGCAGTTATTGGAGGTGCACACAGTAGAACATTCAAGGATTAGTCCTTCATAATGCTTCATTTTACCACAAGTTGTCTACTGCTGTCTCCTTTGTATATAAAACATTTGTACCTTTAATTTATGTTGGGCTTTAACCTTTTGTTCATAAGCAACCACTTGCTTGCATTGGATGTTAGGAATAATGTATAGGTTTCAAGTGGCCATTACACTTCCTTCAATAAGGAATCTAACACAAATCAAACAAATAAAAAAACTAATGTTAAATGCACTGTATGCAATGTTATATGGTTTAATCAATTAGAAAGTTATGATTTGTAATAGTACTGACGCCCTTTTACATAGATGAACAGGTAGCACATTTTTAATGGTTGAAAAATATTGGTTAACAAAACATAGGTTGTAAGGGACTTTAAGCACGAGGAAAGAGTGTAGAATCCAACAGCTGGATGTTATCATTTCTAACTAGGTCAGTATTGTTAGTGTACTGTGACCTTTAGAGCTCTGACACAGATAATTCTGGCACCTCTCTCCTTTCTAATCTACTACTAGTCTGAGAAATATTGTATAGCATGGCAATGTTCACGTTTTCTAGTTGCTTTATTATTTTAAAACATCTATTTGCTTTAATCTAATTTTGTATAGTCCAGTAAATGATAATTGGAGTCACATCTAGTGTTTTATTTTATGGTGCTTTCTGTGTTTTTGAAACACTGGTTTTGGTGGGTTTTTTGTCCCCTAGAATATGTATAGTATATGGCTGGTAGAATCATTACAACCTTTAATCCAAAAAGGAGTTCTGTTCACTAAAGTAAGAGTGTATGCAAAATTGCAGAAATGCATGTTGGCAGCATTTTCTCTACTGCCAACTCGCTTGCACTTTTATATCATAATATTTGACTCATATCAACTCAACCATACCCCAGTCCAGTACATATATGATTGGAAAAAAACAAGCAATGTGCGCTTTTATTAACCTCTGAGTTATAAATGCAGGACAGAAGTAATAAAGCCTTATAAAAAACGATTGCAACTTCACCCTGTAGGATTGGCTTGAAAAATAGGTTCAGGGACGTGTTTGTATCTACAGTACCTAGTGGTTAGAGCATGCCTTCATATTGACAATAATGGAAGTCTATTACTTGTATTTCATTTACATTTATTATTTACAGGTCTTACCACTCCCCCGATCCTACTTTCGGTGACATTCTGTCCACTGATTGGAGGATCAGAGGAGTGGATGTCATTGTAAGTGCCATCATTTTTAGTGGAAGTTCGTGAAGAAAGAGAATAGAAGATAAAGTGGGTAGAAGAAAGAAGATGAAGTGGACGTTGCCAGCAGAAGTAAAAGTGGTTGGCCACGATGGTAGGGAAACATTTATAAAGCATGAGAGAGAGTGAACGAGAACGACAGTGCGAGCGTGTGATTGAAAGGGCCCATGAACTTTGGATGAAAATTCTGAGCTTTTTGCTTCCTTTCTTCCACTTTGGGTGGGGGGATCTGGCCTCCTTTTCATGTCTTCATACAAATTGACAAATTTGCCAAAATTCTGTAAATTTGCAATGTGTACCAATTCTGAATGCACAAGTCTAGTTAACAGTTAATTTTACTAATTAGCACAAACTGTTAACATTTTATTTATGACATGAGAGTTCTAGACATCTTGCCAAGTTTATATTACTAATTGAATATGTCAAAGCAAAATTCCAAAATTTTGTAAAGCTCTGACCCACTGAAACAGGATAGGGTCTGCCAGCCTAGGCTTAGGTAAAGTTGGATATGTTCATGTATCACTCTGCTAACTTCAGTGTTAAGTGTTAGAGAGCTACTGCATCCTGAGTGTAAATCACCGTCTTCTACATGTACTTTAACATTGTCACTGTACTCCATATGAATTTAAATTTTAACAAAATTTGTCAATTTTATCAATTCGTATGAATCTCCAAAAATGAGGAGGGACCCCAAACAAAAACAGAGCAAAGAGCTCCAAATTTTTATTTGAATTGTGTTGTATTTTCTCTCACAATCTTGTTCAGTCTCGCACATTCTCTCTGAATGTTTCCCTACCTTTCCCGCCAACCCCTTGTGTGTCTCCTTTCTGTGCAGCTCAGCACCTTCTCTTGCATCTTTTTGTTCCTCTGTGTTCCTTCTTTTCTCTTCATCCACTTCTCCAAAATGCCTTCATTTTTTTCTGCGGACAACAGGACAGGTCTCGAAAAAAAGGCGGAGCCTCCCGGCACAACCTCTGCCCCCGATTGGCAGGACGGAAAAGGCAGTACCTGTGGCTCTGCTCATTTGCGGAAGGCCACAGAGAGACCAGAATAATACAGACATATTTGTGGAAAAAGAGAAATGCAGAAACTCACGTCTTTCTCAGCAACTCTGTATTATTCCTGCCTCCCGGTGAACCTCAGCAAAAGGCCTGGGTCCCTGAGCACATCCTCTCCCTCGCTCTTTCAATCAGTGGAGAAGATGTGCCTGAAGACACTATCCCTTTGCGAAAGTTCTGTGTGCTGTGTTGTGTGGTCACAATTACTATAATGCTCTCTAATTCTTTTGTATGATTTTACTTTTGTGTAATAATGCTAGTGTTGGGGAAAACATTTACACATATCTTTGTTTATGACTGACTACTTGTTGTCATGTTATAATGTATATTATAAAGTGATCGCGTTCAAGTAACGTATTGTTACCATCCACCATATAACTCACTTTGTAAATATACAGGTGTCTCATTAATGGTGTCGGGAGAGGGTGTGTAGTAGAGTCTTGGTGGGTTAAAAAGCCGTGTAGTTCCACTGATAAGCTCCCTGATATTATTTCCTGGGTGTGTGTTGATTCCTTGCTTTTGATAATCTCAGCAGGACTCCCAAAGTAAATGCTTTTTAGGATGTGATTTATTTTTGTATGTATATATATATATATCAAGAAAGAGAAAAAAAATATTTCTCCAGACAGCCGCTAGGCAGTTTAACAAGCTCTCTCACAATAGAAGTTGCCAGCTCTGTAGATCATTTTCAGATTGTGTGTGGTCTTGAGGTGACTGTGTTGAGACCACCAACCTAATTTTACTTGAGTCCCCAAGGCATAATCACACTCTTTGGCCACACAGGTGAGAACTAATATTTTCTCACTTGTGTGTAAATCAAGAATGGGTTCCAAAAATGTCATTCTTTTTTATTGCATTGTTCTGGGGTAGGCATCCTTTGGCACTCCAAATGTTGTTAAAGTCCAGCTTCCACCACTAATCTTACTTTAGCATAATATTAGAAGAATAGAGAGCTACTTTACACGCTCATTGTTACTACCACCCATGAACTACAGATGAAGGGATAAGTGATGTTTATTACTTTGTAACTTGCCAACAGTACCTCCAAGCTTCGTGGGGATAAGGCATAAACATTGGCTGACAAGCAACATAATGGAGTAATAGCCACTTTGATTTTTGCTTGATCTAGACTTTATTACTTGCGGCTGGATTTTATGTTCTACATGTGAATACTAGCGCCATGCAGATATGAAAATACTAAATAATATTCAATAATGAAACATTTTTACTGCCTTTTTTGAGGAAATCAGCTAGAATCTGAAATATATTTTATTTTTCTCTCTTTTTTCCCCTTTTTTTTAACTGAGCTTTGGCACTGAAATTGCAGCAGCGTTCTGTCAACATATCAAACATGTGTTCTCCAGATGCTTGTATGTGCTGTGGCATTATAGGACCTGAGTTAACTTAACAATAATCTGAGGACAGCGGGTGTGAACTTGAGCTGGGCCAACACCTCATCAGGCCGCATGGCTAATTGATTTCAAAATTAGACTTGGTATTTCAGAACAATAATCTTAAAAGGCAGCAATAAAATACATCAGGATCCTTTGAGTTAGTCAAGCTTTCATCCAAATAGCCTATTACAAAGAGCTGGCACACCTGAACTTTGGCATTCACAAATAAATCCCAAAACAGTAAATGGGAACCATATTTGTCAAGAGAAGTTTGTACTTATAAAGGAACAAGATTTTCAATTTTTTTGTTCTCCTCGCAAGAGGAAATAATTCATTGCATGTGTTTTATTGTGACACCTGTGACTTATACAATAAAATAATGTATCACAGTTATAATGGAGTGTTTTCGCGTACCGCACAGTTTGTTTAGTATGGCTAGAACAGAAGCAAAACAAGTACAGGAGAAGTGAAATATTCCTGTCGGTGATATCCCTTTGAACTGTGAACTGTTGATCTGTGACATTAAAGACCAAAGGGATTTAGATTAGCCATTTGTATTGGCTAGTGTAAATTAGAACCAACAATCTTAAATATGTATGGAATTTAGTCTCCAAGACACAAAAGCGTTACTTGAATATCAGCTGACAGATAAAAGCATCTATATTGTTACTGTCTTTGCATTGTATGACTACACAAATGCACCCCTATGAATACACAACATCATTTGTGTTACTGCATCATACTTTTAAAATACAACACTTCCGTAGATCTGGGACCGTACAATAAATAGGTCAACAATGAACAGCTAGACTTCTACATACAATATGATAGTGTCATTATCATTATTAAAAGTTCATTTGTTTGCTTACTAAAAGATTGTTAAATAGGTAGATTAATTCCATAATACGAAAAAATACAAAAAATCACAAAAACATTAAAGGAAATTTAAATAATAAAAAACAAATATCACCAAAATAGGGGTTCAACAGCTAGCCTCTTTCTGTGCGGTAGGATGGGGTTGTAATCATACCAAGGAGGTTATAAAGCCCACCTATGCCCCTCACCCTGTGTCCAATAGGATGGAGGTTTAATTCTGTGCCTCCCCCTGTGTCCCATCCCTTTTCCATTGGGATGGGGATTAAAATGTTTTTTCTTGGCTCTGGGACCCTGTCAGCACAAGAGAGCTTTGCTCAGTGTCATTTGTGACCCTGGGGATACTCATTTTCTCCACTTGTTGCTAAATGCTTGAAAGTCCCAAAAAGGATCTATAAATTCTGGAATGGGCTTCCTGTCAATATTCAGAGTCCACAGAAAAATACAGTAAAGGAACAAACAGAGATACAGTCAGATAACAGTCCAGGGGTTGGTACCAGCCGCAGAGGTTTAGGCAAATGTAGCATACTTTTTGGACTGGTGATGATCAGCGATACCAAATGATAAACCAGAGATCAGGAATCTTTAGTAATACAGCAATGTTCTGAGAAGCAAGAAAACTCTTAACATTAAACTGTAAGCTGGAGCTAAAGCATCAGAAAACTGAGCTTCAGCTGGATGGTGTGAGGTGAATATATAGGGCTACAGCCGGTGATGATTACTCTCCTGCTGCACCGGTGGGACCCTCTCTGGAGCTTGTCTGTCCAATGGGTGTGCAGTATCCGGCCTGTCCTTCTCCTCTACCAATCAGGACTCTCATAGCATGGCTATAGTAGTGATATACCAGATATGCGACAGGTGGATGTTCCCAAAAGGTTTTTTTTTTTTTGCATATGTTCATGGGCCATTCTTTTTGAGCCCACCCACAATGCGATGGTAGAGGTTATGAAAAACAACACATAGTATATAAACACGGTATTAGTTGGGAGGTGACAAAAAACTTTTTTTTGTAACGTTAAGCTGTGTATTATGATCAGTAGATCATAAACTCAATTATGAAACAACAGAAATAATTAACAATTGCTTGGCATTATAGTGATCATGTTTCTCTCTCTCGGAGTCAGACGTATAAAACCATTCTGATCACATTCCCAGCCTACATGATTTTAACATCCTCTTATGAGCGGTGACAATTTTTTTCATAATTTAAAGGAAAACAGACTCAATGCTGGTTTTTCTAACATAACCATTTATGAAAATAATTTCTCAATCATATTTTAATCATATTAAGCCTGAAAACCATTTATTTTGCAATTTGCAATTAATTGAAATGATATTTAAATCATTTAAAGTGTGTTTTATTTTAGAAGTAGAACTAATGTTAATATTTTGGGTTGTACGTTACCCCCCCAGTGTGAAAACCTAAAACTGAATGGTAGCGAGGTCATTTTCAATATATCAAAGAATTGTGTTATCACATCACCAGATCGTCAATAATTCCATGTTTCCAAGAGATCGCAAGCAGCCATAGACTGTGATTGTTCAGATAATGTCAAGCCGCATGCACCTGCCCGATGACGTGAAGTAGAACGACACTGAATTAATGAAATCTTTACAGGTACCTGTTGAGTGTCAAATGCTATCCTACCGAATAATGAACCACCATTCTACTTCTCATTCAATTGTCAGTCACAGTAACTAAACATTATAATTTGTTATATGTACTTGATGCGAGCAATTTGCAAAGTCTGTTGGCAGGGAAAATCAGGTTAAAATGACAGAGTGAGAAATTAAGCAGAGGACTGATGTAATTAGCTACAGCAATCAGTACCCTAATTTATGATTTATTGTTTCCTGTTTCTCTGCTGTGTTCAGATTTAAGCATAATGTACGTGCTTCATAAAAGTCGAACAATTGTCTTATCAGTTCTGGCAAACCAAGGGGTCATAGTTAACAATATTTATTTAAACATACAGGATGCTTCCCACTGCAATTAGGAAATAAGTATAGCTAATGGGTCATTGGCTCTGGTTTTTCTGTATTTTTATTTTTCTACTAGAAACTAGTATTTCCATATCTATGCATTTTTTTTTTATTAGGATTCGTTATTTATCATATGGGAATTCACAGTGGTTCAGACATTTTCTGTGTATAAAGGCAAGTTTTAAATGGAAAACACAAAAATGACAGAAAAAGAATGTTGGCAAGAGCACTTGTGTGTATTCATAGGATTTTTTATCTTGGAAACAAATAATTCCATGTGAATGCAAAAATCTACAGCATGATATATGATTTTTAAGCACAATCTTTATATTTACTTGGTTTTGACTACTACAATAATATTACATCAAGGAAGAGGCCATATTAGAAGTATTTTTTGTTTTTTGCCCATTTTAGCAAGTTTAACTTTCTATTTTATCACATTCTGGTTTTCAAAGAATCATAAATCAATCTTGTAAATATTAGTTAATATGAAAGCAATAGTTATTTTTTTACTGTTCATTGTAAATTTTAAAAAGTTTTGGACCCAGCAAAAGAACAACGAAAGCTGCTTTTGTCATCTTGTTAGTTATGTAAATTAGAGTGACATGATGTCATCAAATATAAATCATCACAACTATTTAAATAATAACAATAAATAATGCAACTCAGTTGCAAAATATTTCAAGCATTTGATTGCTTGTTGAATTAAATAGGCAGGTGCACCTACACACTGTACCATGAGTGATGGGCTTACCAATGAGCTTTCACATTTGCTTAACAACTTTGGAGCTGGCACTAATAAGTTCTTCTGTGAATGGTTCCTGTAATTATTTATTATCAGTCGCTGGCAGTGACATGTTCATACACACAATCAAAATCTGAAACACATACAAAAAAGGAGTACCTCAGTACAGTGGCCCCGGCATTTTGTGTTATGCTGGTGCTCAGAAGTAACCTTTAGTTAAATCAGCAGTAGACCTAGGCCTTTGAAGAATTGGGCACCGTCTTCTTTTCAGCTACAGTGTCCTGGACCAGACATGAGATCAGAATATCCTTGAGTGTCTCAGAGCAATGTGCTGTTCAGAGGAGGATTTAAACACATCTCTTACGAGTTTGTCATTGTCTATGTATTTTTGTGTATGTCAAGCTGTATACAGTATAGCAAGGTGCCCTCATTATCCTTCAGTAAGTGAGGTACTCACTAAGTAACCCTTAAATTTATAAGTTCAAACTCCAAAACCTCAGTGAAATGAGATAACCATACCTTATTGCATAAATAGAAAACTAATACCGTATTTGCTCGATTATAAGACAAGGTTTTTTTCAGAGCAAATGCTCAAATAGGTCTGACTATGAGACGACTAAGATCCAGATCCCCCGGAGCTGCAGGGGACCTGGATCCTCCTGTCC
>VKOC01000001.1:10676776-10693040 GCA_009364415.1 Spea multiplicata
TCTGCAGAGACAATATGCCCTACATATGTGACAGAATTCCGAGCAAACCGACATTTGTCTATGGACAATTTCAGCCCCTCTGCTTGGAGTCGGTCCAATACCTTCAGCAGTCGCTGTTCATGTTCTTCGGGTGTCCTCCCGAACACAATGAGGTCATCTAGGTACACCAGGCACTCTTTGGGATTCATATCCCCCACAGTCTTCTCCATCAACCTCTGAAAAGTGGCAGGAGCTCCTGTGACCCCTTGGGGCATCCTGAACTGGTAGAATCCTAAGGGACAGATGAAGGCTGTCTTCTCCTGATCTTCCTTCTTCATGGGTACCTGATAATACCCAGACCTCAGGTCAAGTACACTAAACCACCGGCTTCCAGAAAGGGCATTTAGCAGATCCTCTATCCGTGGTAGTGTGTATTGATCTGGCACAGTCCTTTTGTTCAGAGTGCGGTAGTCTATGCATAGCCGGACGGTGCCATTCTTTTTCCTTACTACCACTATAGGCGAAGCATATGGGCTCCTGGACTCTTTAATAATACCAGCTCCTTTCATCTGTTGGAGTATATCTCGGACATCCTCCACGTCTCGAGGGGGAATCCTCCTTGACCTCTCTCGGAAAGGGGCTGGGTCGGAAAGTCTGATAGCATGTGTAGCACTCTTTGCACATCCCACATCCATTTCTTCCCTGGAGAATACTTTCTCTCGAGTAGCTAGTTTAGCTCGAAGGCTATCCTTCCACTTCTGTGGTAGGGGAGAATCTTCCAAGTCAAAAGCTATAGGTGCTTCAAGATCACCCCCCTGTTCTGTCTTCACAGACATGACGGAAGAGACTTGATCTAACAAATAAATCACACCGATTTCCTGGTGACGATCGATTCTGACCTCTGTAGGTGTTAGATTCTGTATCATTACAGGAAAACTTTGACACCAGTGGGTCCGCCAGTCTTTCACCTCAGGTATTAGAGTCCACCCCTTCTTTTTATCCTCTTCAGGTAAGGATTCAACAAGGTATTGTCCGGTTCCTCCCAACATTTCACGGTGCATGGAGGCTATGGCTCGTAGAGTCCTGGTCTCACCTGGCTTAATGAATACAGTGTCTCTCCCTGCATAGTGGCAAGACCCTGGTTTAGATTCTAGGGCTAGTCGATGGCACTCCTTCCCTAGAACAGGGTTGACCTCCATCAGTCGGGCTAGAGATACATCACCCACTTCTGTAAGGTAGGCTCTAAATACGTCCTGTACCATCCTTGCATTGGTGCCCAAGATTATTGGGGCACATACTTTCTTAGCCGCAGGACATATGAGAGCTTCCAATTCCATAGGGCAGATCATTCCTGTGTTTAGCTGGGGGATGGTTATAGTCACTCTTATGCATCCCTCTACAGGCTGGGCCTGAGCTCCCACTCCCCATAATTGCAACTCCCCTGCAGGTTCCATAGGGATATGTTTTAGGTGACGATCATAGAAGTCTCTATAAATAATGGTAACTTGGGAACCGGTATCTAGCAAGGCTGAAGCATCAATTCCCTCCACTTGTAAGTGTATCAAGGATTTAGGCCCAATCTTAGCTCCCACAGGTAAACTTTGTTTGTGTCTTTTCTTTCTTTTCTTGGAAGAACTGGTAATTTGGGCCTCCTCCAGCTCGATAGCCAGCACATCAACATCAGTCTCTGGTGAATTAG
Source organism: Spea multiplicata (assembly GCA_009364415.1). Lineage (NCBI taxonomy): Eukaryota > Metazoa > Chordata > Amphibia > Anura > Pelobatidae > Spea > Spea multiplicata. The sequence continues at coordinate 10,678,455 of VKOC01000001.1, forward strand.
TGGGACACTCCCGCTTGAAATGCCCTGATTTTCCACACTTAAAGCAAATCCTTTTGTCAAATGAATCCTCATGGGACAACCTCCCTGGGGTTTCCCTGTGGTATTCCCTTCTAGTGGGAGGATCTGTTCTTCTTAGTGAGGATTTGGACAATAACTCCAATTCAGCTACCTTCCTTTTAAGCACTGAAAGTTCCTCATCCTCTTTCTCTTTCCGTGAGGGAAGTGGGGACATTTGGTCCTCCAGTCTTTTTGCTTTGTTTATCAGTGTAGAATAAGACAAGACTTGATCATCCAACTTGACTCTTAACATGATCAGGACCGGATCATTGCGAAGGCCTCCCTTCTGAATTTGCTTGGATAGCCGTGTATCCAACTCAGATGCCGTGACCGCTCCTTTATGAAATAGTTTCCCTAGTGACAACTGTAATCGATTGATATAGTCAGAAGCTTTCTCATGCTCCTTTTGCTTGGTGGCTAGGAACTTAACTAATAGATCATCAGTGTCCTCTGATCTTCCATAAGCGTCCTCCAAGACCTGCAGATAATCATGGGCTGTAGCTTGTCCATTCACTCCCCTGAACAGTCTTATCATATCTGTAGCTGGAAAACGAAGACTCTCTACTAACCGTTGTTTCTTTATGGTATCCGTACAGGACCATTCTTCTAACAACTGTACGGCATTATCTTTCCAGGCCTCAAAAGTTTCCTCTCCCGCTGGAACAGGCTGATTACCGGAAAACACCTTTAGCTTACGGTAACTGTGGGTGTGGGTTGCCGTTACTATGGCCTCTGAGAGTTTTTCCAGTATTTCAGGTAGGCCACTTGAACTTGTGGTATTCAATGCAGGATCACCTGGCTGCAGTAAGGTTGAGGAAACCACGGGACCTGGGGTCTTGGGCATAGTTGTCCCTTGCTCTCTGAAAGAACGAATAGTTTGTTTGGGAATGGCCCCAGTCTCTAATGGTGTAAACGGTAATCTCCAAGTGGGTTTCTCTGACACAGGAGTCAAAAACTGTGAATAACGTGATGTGTCAAAGTCTCTTAGGCCTAAACTGGAGGGTCTCTGTGGTGTAATAACTTCCTCCTTGTCAGGAAGAGTGTACACTAAAGGGCATCCTTTCAGTGTTGCTCCCAGAAGGTGAAGGGCTGTAGGCCTCTGTTGGCCTCTCAGATCTGTATGGGAATACGCTAACATGTAGGTTTGACTGTCTGAATCCTGCAGGACATCTCTGATAGTCGCCATCTCTATTCCCAATACAATCTCTAGGCACTTAGTGACGTGCTTAATCTCACTACCAGAAGGTACTTGGCATATCATCACAGCATGATGTAACGGTAATTTCTGTTGTTGGGCCCACTGCATTGCAAATGGACGTGTGGGCTGGGGACGTAGCATATCCTTAATGATTGTACCCCAATCGATCTCAGCAGTGCCTCCATCTGTAACGGGTTTTTGGGTAGACCCACCAATATCACTGTGGTCATTTACCCCAGTTACCTCTTTGTGCTTTGCAGGCCAATCCTGAGCCTCCGCTACCTGGGAGTTGGGATACATAACTGTGGCAGTGCCTCCACCCAACGGAGCATCCAGGGTATGGATATGAGCTCCCGCTGGGAACATAGCCGAGTGATTAATAAAACTGACACAGGGCTAACTTAAAATTAACTTTGTATTGCACAGCAAAACACTATGCATAAATGCAACAGAAAAACATGAAATATAGTAGAATAAAATATACAGAAATGAAATATACAATACAAGGTTCACCCACCCACAACAATCACTGCGGCCCACCCTAATCTTCACCCTAGTGGCCGCTGGGTACCTTTAGTTGGTGCACATAACTCAGTTGGGGCCCATGAGTAACTTACTCCACAGTATGGGTTGAATTGTATTGGAAAACTTCAGTATGTCAGTGGGACTGGAGATCAAAATCTTTTATTGGTGTGGGGCTGAAGTCAGGGTGCCCTGTTGTGGATACAGGGGGAGAGGTTTTAGGCTTACCACTCCACCATCTGCTATCAGGGCAGTTCAGCCTTTAACCTCTTCACTGCCAACTCTGCTGCAAACAGCTCTGTATCTCTGTCTGCTTGAAGATTCTGCCAGGATGCTGCAACTCTCCTCTGAGCATGGATTTCAAGCAGGCCTCTGGTCCTAGGCCTCTCTCACTCTCCTTCTCTCTCAGCAAGGGTCCTTCACCTCTGGCATCCAACTCTCAACTCCTCTCCCCAAACTCCAATGGCCCCTTTTTCACCTCATCCATGTGCTTTTTAGTTTGCCATCTGCTGGTCACTCCATAAGAACTGCAGGTGAGTCAGTGACACAGCAGCAATTACTAAAATCCCTTGAGGGGTTACATATATATATATATATATATTGATATACATATATATAAATATATCGATACATATATATATATATATAGTACACAGATTGATGCTTCTGGATATCATTTGTCCCCAAGCCAAGCCTAAAGGTAAATTGTTCCTAATTTAACAATTTATTTTATTCAATATGACCCATAAATAATATATATCATTGTTATAACTACTTAAGTAACATATATTGCAAGAGTGACTCCAACTGTAACAGGACCTGCTCTAGTTGCTATGTAGTATTATCCTTGCTGATTTTTGTACTATAGGCTCATTGATAAATGTGTCGCTCCCATGCCTGATGGTTGCCTCGACCCTTCCTTGGTTGGTCCTTGTGTTCCCACTCCTCACATTTAAACTGATCGGTCCCACCGGTGGCCGTAGATAATAGTAAGAGATTCCAGCATATGGGGGGCATAAGGCATTTCTGGAGACAGAGTGGCATATCGAGGGTATAAGGCATATCTGGGGCAGAATGCATATGGGGGGTATAAGGCATTTCTGGGGGGCAGAGTGGCAAATCAGGGAGACAGAAGTGGCATTATAGGGTGGTTATAAGGTATATCTGGGAGGCAGAGTGATATATAGAGGATATAAGGCAATTTCAGGGAGGTAGAGTGGCATATAGGGGGTATAATATATATCTGGGAGGCAGGAGAGTGGCAATATAGGGGTATAAGGCATATCTGGGGGGCAGAATGTGTATAAATAGGGGCAGGTTGGCAAATAAAAAGAAATAAAAACAAAGAAATATTTTTTCTCAATCATAGTTTTTATTAAATATAAAAAATAGTTTACATTAATTAACATTTACTAGTAAAACTTTTTTTTCCCTATAGGGTAGTCTTATATGCAGGCTTTTTTTTTAATTAAGGTGGTCTTATAATCGAGCAAATAGGATATTCTATTAATAAAGCTTATGAATGGCTTATGGACATTTCTGGGAAGTTCACACTGTAGGCCACCCTGTGCTCTCCCACAGACAATGGCTTTGTGATGTCCCACATAGCCTTTAGTCAGTGAGGAGCAGGCATTATGAAATGCCATTCCCTTGCCCAGAGAAAGAAAAACACTGACCCAGGGAAGCAAGACTTCACCCAGAATATTACCAGGTATGCTTTTGGATTGGAGGTAGAAAAACCAGTTCTTTTTCTACAGTACAGCAGCAAAATATTTATTTATTGGCAATAGTTTGTTAAAAGTGCGCCAAATAACTAAAAAAACTAGTATAGTATATAGTATACATTAGTATGTTTCTAAAGTAGTTAAAAGGTTGCGTGATGCAATTATTTACACACAAAGTATGTGATATCTTAATTACGTACCCATTATTCTATTGGTCCTCTTCTGCGGATACAGCCATTGTGGTCGTAGACATTTATATAACATTAACCTGTCTTTTTTGGGATCCTTCATCCCTACTTTATTCATAAAGATGCCATAGATGCCTAACAAGCTGTTTTAAATGCACCCCTAGATAAGTAGATGATGGTCAATGGTTGTCAATACAACTCTAAGGGCCTTTGGACATATAGTAGAAATAAACAGATTTGCTGGAAGGTTACCTAATCAGAGCAATGTAAAGAAAACAGTTTAAGTGCTACCTTAAAAATAACATTTTATTGAAGGTAGGATTAATGAGGTAAACAGAGACTGGGTAGACACGGCTGCTTCTTGTTTCAGACAAATATAAATGATGTATAGTTTTCGATTCTACTTAGGCTGTATGCATTCTGTTGAAACTATTCACTGAACATTATGTATTTTTATTCATACTACTCATAGCAGAAGGACAGTATTTGTGAACAAAGAGAATAAGGTGGCATATTAATCAATCCACCCAGGCCAACATATTTTGAAATACGACCTTCAGTACCTAAATCTATCATAACTTAAAGAAATGCAATTGCTAGCTAACAGGGAATATGTGCTATAAACTATTTTAACTCCCTTTTAATGGATATATATTTGGAAAAACAAATCTGGTAGTGGTAACCTGAGCATTTGTTATTCATATGGTGACATGTTACTTGGACGAATTTCACTGAAGAAGGGTGATAGCTTGACTACTCTAGCTGATAAAACACCAGCTTTTCACCTACAGTATTATAGTTCAAGACCACTTTACTGCCTTAAGTGAAATTAATTTGGCAATGTCAGCTATGTACTCAATTGATAATAATCCATGCAATAAAGATGCCAAGCATAGTTCGTCCTTCTTTGGCTTGATTTGTGTCCAGTATAATTCCTCATGTCTTTTGTAGCTTCTGTGTTAAGAATAAAGAGCTTTAAAGAAAAAGACACTGTTAAATTATTTATTTAAAAAAATAGGGCTGTTTTATTATATTAGGACTGTTACCTAAGCACTATAAATAATAATAATAATAATAACTAATAAAATGAATGAGATACCCATGCTTGTCTCCAAGGTCTTTGTTATGTGGCATTGCTAATGAGGAAGAGATGATACTTTGGAAATCTTTTAATCAAAATTCTAATTTCATTGGAGACATTCATATCTTACTAGCCTGGGATTTCCAGACATGGCCCAAGTTATATATCACGTGGCTTGGAAGAATAGATGCAAATAAAATGGTGATTCTGACAAAATATTTATAACGTATTTGCTCGATTATAAAAGCCTGAATATAAGACGACCCTATAGGAAAAAAGTTTTACCAGTAAATGTTAATTCATGTAAACTATGTGAACAATTGTTTGTTAATAAAGCTATGATTGAGAAAAATATGTTGTTTTTATTTCCTTTTTTTTATTTTTTACAACCTGCCCCTCCAGTTATGCACATCTACCCCCAGGCTTGCACTCTGCCCCAAGAAATGCCTTATATACCCCTATATGCCACTGGTTGTTGCCCAGATATGCCTTTTCAAACCCTCTAAACTGCCCACTGTGCCCCATGATATGCCTTTTGACCCCTATGTGCCACTCTGCCTCCAGAATTGCCTTGTACCCCTATATGCCACTCTGGCGAATCACGTAGAGCTCTACACGCTGCCCGAACTAAGCACCGGGGACTGAAAAGCACTTGGGGAGGGCCCATAACACAGGAGGATCCAGGTCCCCTGCACCTGAGTCCCTGATGCTTAGTCCGGGCAGCGTGTAGAGCTCTACGCGATTCGTGTAGACAACTTCCGCTGCAGCACCGGTAAGTTGAGGGGGGCATAACACAGGAGGATCCAGGTCCCCTGCATCACTGCGGGGGATCTGGATCTTAGCCTCATAGTCAGACCTATTTGAGGTCTCATTATAAGACGACCCCGATTATAAGACGAGGGGTATTTTTCAGAGAATTTGCTCTGGAAAAAACCTTGTCTTATAATCGAGCAAATACGGTATTTATCTTTCAGGCAATTTCAGTTATGTTCCCAAAGCCTTTAAAACGGGCATATTGAACTTTGTTTCTAATAATAGGAAGCCTAGAATATCTATGACTATCCTTCACAGACCCAACAATCAGAGGGTACGGGGGGATCCTAAACTTTTTTAAATACCACAGGGTTGCCAAACTGTCACAGACACTTTTTGCCATTCTAACCCCAGTACCCTGGATGTAGACATCAAAAAACAAGTGCCCATGCCTCTCAGATGTGTACCTCAACTCACAATTAATTTGAGATCTATAGGACAGGTATGTTACTTTCTCCAGTAATGCCACTTTATTATTCCTTCAGATCTCTCATTTTAACATTAAACATTGGAAAACAAATAGTATCATTTGGGCAACTGCATACCTTTCACTTGAAAGAAAACAACCAATTTAATCAATGCGACTAATTAACATATTCACACATTTTAAATTTTTTAGATCCTTTATATCAGCCAATGGAAACTAACACACTCAACATATCTTAAGTCTTTGTAAAACTTCTCCAAAGCACCCCAAAAGTATAACGGTCTGCTATAATGCTTTAGTGTCTTGAAATGATCCTCATTGTGAAAAATTAAATTGTCAAAAATGTATCCAGCTACAAGCAACTTATGTTGGAGAGATTGTGGGGGACAGGGGACAGTGTCTCATATATGGTGGCACTGCCCCAACCTAGGGAGAACTGATTCGATGATGCATATGCAAGGCATACTTGTACCTTTAAATATATTTTCCTTTTATGATTTTTGTATCTTTGTTTTTTCCTTATTCTATTGTATTTCCATTAGGGGGAATGTAAAGAGTGGCATACTGTTCAATGCTTGAAACTATACAGATATGAATTACTTGAAGTGAATTCCCCGCCCTTTTTTCTCTTTTGTACCCTATTTACTTATTTAACAAGTCTTGGAAACTCAAAAAAACATTTATATTAAAAAATGTATCTATGGTGTGTGGTTTTCATTTTTTAGTTTAATCTTTGGCAAAGGGTGGCAGAAGTAGTATAGCTATTTGATTCCCACCTACACTTACAAACAGTATCTAGTCTCATTATTAGAAATTATTAGGTTTTATGGTGCTCATTTGATAATCATTTATTGATTCTAATGAATAAATGAATATTTAGTCAAATTTTATCTGGGTAAAGAAAATAGTTTCCATTATACGGCTAGCTGGCTGTCATGGAAATACTATACAAAGGGTCAATGTTTTACATATCCTCCACTCCCTTGCACCATATTCTTCTAGACCACAAAAAAGGATTAATGAAATTGAACTTGATTTAAACAGCAATGTTATTGAGAAACCAAAGTTCCCAGAATCAGCCGTCACTATAGGAAGACCTGAATCATCTCAGCCAAAGTTTTTAAATCTGAATCCTCTAATCCATGTTATCATCACCTGACTAAAAGGCTAGCCCCCATGTCTGGTTACTGGGAAGATGAAAATCATCTGTCCGGTCTGTTTGGTCTAAGAATCTCTTTTATTGGACTTTTAATAGGTGATCTATGAACTTTGCTCTCTCCTGAAGCTTTGGATATGTTTATGTTGAGAGCTGATGAGTCACAACTGTGAGATGTATTACAAGCAGAAATTCTGTGATTGTTTCCTAGGCAAGCACAAGATGATAAATGGTATTGAAATTATTGTTCACTCTGTTTGTGCTTCTACAGTAAATTATTTATTTTCTTATATAATATCCATTGTAAAATACAAGGAAAACACAGGGCTGGCTTGTACAAACTGGTTTAAGCAAACTGGTTTAATATCGTCCCTCTTACCATATCTAAATTCTTATTACAGGGCTCTTATATTCACTTGAAAAAGCAAATGTATCTTAGCCTCTTGAGCAGACATATTTCTTACAAACAGGAAATAAATGAATCTGGAACTTCAGACCCAGCCAAATTTTCCATACGGCAGACTAGACATGTCACTTTATTTTAGGGGTGCCTCAGTAGGCTGTGAGAGGTTTAATGGAGAACTCACCGCTCTCCAGTGTAGGTTTTCTAAGCCCCACTCACTTCAATCATTTTCTATCCCTTTGTTCTCCTTTTTCCTGTTTATTAGTGGGAGGTAGTAGGGGTGCAGGATGGATGTAAATCCAACCCGTCTTTAAATACTGGAAATTAGAAAATATATCAAACATCAGTTAAGTGTTTTTTATTTTGTTTCCTTGGATAAGGTTTACATATACCTTACAAATGAAAATACATATGAAACTGTTGAGACAGTTGGCATGTTCAATAAAAAGTCATGTACACTGTGAAATCCTGCAGAATCATCCAGTCATATTTATATGAAAGTACATATTTTATGAGCATGCACACCATAAGGAATTAATATACAGTTAAATGTTTTCAAAAATGCACTTGGCAACAATATTTATTTTCTGAAAGAGACATTCTTTAAACAGTTTCCATAATCTGATGCATTCTGACATACCACCTTGCAGTAGACAGGAAAATTAATAGCAAAATATGCAGTACTAAATATCTTATGTGCAAATGGGCCAAAACCAATTTCAGTTAATTTTTGATCCATTCATTTCCGGGAAGGAATTTCGTTCCCTGCCCATTTGATTCAGATGAAAATGGATGGGAGGAGGGTTAATTTGGTGACTAAATTTGTTGCCCAGTGCCCACATTCACTCTCATTCACTCTCTCATACTCTCATTCTCGTTCACTCTCTCTCTCATGCTCTCTAAATGTTTCCCTACCTTCTCTGCCCTAAGGTGAACTTACATCAAACCTTGCCTTTCTCTTGGTTGTCCTGCCCCGATTTGGAGGGGATCAGCAAGAGGATGTCACTGGAAAGAGCCGCCAGGTTATGGTTTTTCGAAGATGCGGATAAGATAGAAGGATAAAAGAGAGACGATAAAAAAAGAGAAGATTGAAGAACAAGTGGTTGGCAGAGAAAGGTTAGAGGAACATTTATGAGGCGTGAGATGTGAACGAGTTCTTTCTGTCTGGTAAATTTATTTTGTCCCCGTGTTTATGGCTCAATGTAGAGCAAACGTGTCAAGAGAAGCATTTTTCCAAATATGCGTTTCTAACTCAATTAACATAACTACAAAGTTTTATAGCTCTGTCCTATTTTTTTTCTCCAAAATGCTATAAGGCCCTCATTGGCTTAAGACCAATAGATATTTAAGTAGTACAACAGATGTAGAGCGATAACACTATGTTGATCTGTCTAAGGAATTTTTATGTCGGCTGACCTTTAGGAATCATTAAAATTGATAGTTATATAAACTGTAAAACACCAAACGTGATTTATTTGCTGTGAATGTGCAGATTTTGTGTAAAGCAGTATGTAGAATGTATGTTTTTAGCATTTGAAAACACCAGGGAAAGGCTCTGAACAAGAATTTTTCAGATAATTCTCTAAAAACCCCTATTTATAAACCATGTTCGTGCATCACTGGTATTGATCCAGTTATTGTAAGTTTTTTCATGAGGGTAAGCGAAATTACTTACTCTTATAAAAGGGAATTAATTGTAATCATATTGCCTAAACTAGGCAGAAGGTAGTTGGGATAGCGAGTGTACTGGGTCATAATTCCAGTCGCACTATCAGGGTATGGGATGTAAATAATCTTTTTATTCTCTATATTTATTATTTATTAATTTATTATTTATTATTTTATGTTTATTATAGGCGCCATCAAATTCCGTAGCGCTGTACAATGGGTAGATAAGACATAACAGGTAGTATGTAACATAACAAATTGACTAACAGAGACAACAGGTGAGGAGGGTCCTGCTCAAACGAGTTTACAGTCTCTTAATTTGTTAGGGGATTTTGTTTTTATTGTTGATCTAGGATTTTCAACTAACCATGATCTTTTTAAATGAATGAACCGAGCTGCTGTATTTTTTGTGACCAAAACCTAACAAAAAGTCTATGGCAAGAAAGAGAAACACTGATATATTTATTGGAAGTTTTTCTTTTCACATTATTGAGTAATCTAAAAAAGAAAACATATCTTATGGTATTGAATGAGGCAGGTGTTAAATCAATTTCATTGTTCTGGGTGGGACATAAACATATGTAAGTCATCAAGATAATTGTCTTTTAACACCCTTTTATTCTCCACTCTGCATGAATGAATAGCTTAGTTTATCACACATTCATATTGCTAGAGCTTCCTACTACTTGGATTTGGAATTTCCATTTCTAAATTTCCATTGTGCCTTAGAACTATAGCTAGTCATTCAATAACGTATAACAGATATAAAGAATACAAAAATACCCACAGGTAATAAAACTTGGATTTGTGATCAAAACGAAATGAAAGAGGATCTTAAAATATATAGATCAAGAGATTAAACTATATATGCATTAGAAACACACATTACTATGGGAACCGATATTGTAGCTTCCTACTTTTAGGATCTGCATAATTGACACACACATACACACACATATACTAGGTTGAGATGTTCATTGTTGTTGAAGTAGGCTTTGCAAGAGTGAGCTAAGGAGAAGGTTGAGGACATGGGGATAGAAAACTGATTGCTACATGTGCCATTTTCCCTTAAGGTCAAATAATCCTTCACATAAAGTAGCATCTCCAAAACAATTATACCAATTCAAAATAAAATGTTCAACTTTAATGTAGTTTTGATCACACACATATACACACATACAGGTATGTAGGATTTATATGAAACACACTAGAATAAAACAGGCAAAGACCAAGACAAGCCACGTTAATTCATAAGATTTGGTAGACCAGATAATTGAACATAAGATAACATGAGGTCATGAAGGGACAATTTTATAGGAGAGATAAGCATTTCAAAGTTGTCTTTTGACATGAAAGAATTATATCAGTGATAGATCCCACAGGCAGTCCAGGTTACAGTACTGGAACCCGGCTGCACGGGGTGGACAATGATGAGAATTACTGCATTAAGAATGGAATCAAACCTTTTTTTTAATTTGCGCTATTTTAAAGGGGCCACGGAGGCGCAATGTATAGCTGCATGACTCCCTTGTAGTCCTTCTGTCAGGAGATGATTTAAAAAAATGTAATAGAGCTTATAAAAAGTATTGCTACATTAAAATGACCAAGGTCGCTGATGGTCTCCTGTATGTTTATCCCATACAAAGAAGCTTGTCCTTAGTGTACATCATCCTGATCACTGTATGAACAGTTAGAAGAAAAAAAATTGAAAAAATAATAAACAATTTTAAAAATTAAATAAATGCATACATATATACTTAAAAAACATAGAAACGTATGCATATAAGTATTCAGCCCATCTAGCCAACCTGTCTTTCCTGTTGTTTAGCATTGAGTTTTAAGAGAGATCCCTAGGGCTGTTATTCATAAAAACCAGCCCTACAAATAATCTCATAATGGCCCCTGGGGACGAGCGTTGGTTTATGTATATGTGAAAGTCTGTCCATGTTTAGTTTTGTTATTGCACAGCTAGAATGTGTGAAATCCAATGGTAAACCTATAGTATAAAACTCACCTTAACCATGTTTTAAATTCAAGTTACTAGTTTCATGTAGTAACGTTCAGTCCTGTCCTGGTGGCCATTCAGATCACTTTAAGGAGAAAGCTAACAGCCCCCAGAAGGCAGATGAACAGAAACTGGGATTTAACAAGTAATATTGCAAACGACAATCCTGTTGAGATGCAAGGTTACTGGTGAAAGTTTCTGTTCCTTGACATTTGTCAGTATCCATCCCCTAGAGTGCAGGTGGAAGGTTTGCTAAAATTAGGAACAACTGTTCTGAGTAAGTACCTGTTGCAAAAAAAGTGTCCATTTTGCATTGGTTCATTTATATCCTACCTGCTAATTTTCAACAAATATGTGAATCAGATGTTCACCACATGATTTTTTTTGCTTTTACTACCCATCAAAAAAGGATTTAGGGAATTTCGACAGGTCTCTGGTAGAACCATAGGAAATGAGTTGGAAAACATTATTAAACATTTGGTAACACTTTATGCTATGAGCTTCAGCACTGTAGATGCCTTGTACACACTCTGTAAATATCTTTGGAAGTCAAGCTATATCATATGAGGGTATTACGTTAGTTGTGTGATGTGAGACATATCAGTTGCTGTAACACTATATAGCTTAAACAATGTAACATTTTAAGTTCTAGGTTCACATTCGCCCAATTGCCAAACAAAAAAAGTCTAAAAGCACCAGGCAAAAGGTTTTTCTTACCATGAACAGAAATTAACATGTGCATCTATTGCTTTAACAAAAAAAAAAATAATAGCAATGGAACGTTCTCATTACTTGTGAAAGTAAATAGTGATATGAAAGTGATATGAATTATCATTGTATTGTAGTGATACAGTATATTAAGATTGTGCAGAAGAGTCCTATGCTGGCAGTATGGAGTCCCAATCGTGTAGATGGTCTGGTAACAAGGCTTGACTGGCCTATAGTTGCAGGCCACCAGGGAGTCCAATTGCCCAATAGGCAATCTGTCAGGGGCACAGGGTTTCCCATCCCTTAGGGCTAGCTGGTCTAGGCCAGAAGATGCAGCTGTATATTGATAAAGCAGGTGGTAGGTATGTCTGTTCTAGTATTCTCAGAGTGAATATGTACCGCAGGGTGAACCTTTAGTTATTGTTGGTTGAAATAATGGTCGAATTCTCCTCAGAAAGAGTTTTCCTTTATTTATATCATGCACATAATCGAGACAAGGCACACAACAAACAAAAGTCGAAGAATTGTCTGATTACATGTTTGGATTACATGGTTTATATAACCTCTTATCTACTTCTAATAGCATGCATCATTATGATTGGTTACTTTTCAAGCAGGTTACGCCTCTTTAAGCTGCATAATTAAAAATGGCCTATACTTGACCCTTTGCACATATATATAGAATAACATAGAGTAGATATGTTGGCGTGAACTCGTGCATATATCATAGACTAGACATTTTCTACTTTCTTATGTCTTTGTCAGCAATAATATTTACGATAACATAAGCATTTTTCTAACAGTTATATATTTAATAACAAAAAGACAACCTGTAAAATGCCCCCTTGAGCTGTGACCATTCCTGGCCAGTGCTGGGGAAGTTAATATGCGCTTGGCTGTTCCTTACCATAACAGCGAGTGCAACTGTTATTAGTCTGGAAAGTGGGCTGGCACATCCTAGAAATAAACTTGAGATCAGTATAATTCACTGTATCAGGATAAATCTCACCACCATCTCTTTACACACGGTGGACATTTATTCATTATATGATAAATATATATAGATTCATTTCATTTCCCAAATCCATATGGCACAATGAAACTAATTTGATGTATAATGCATTATTTATATTATTTATCACAGTTTATTAAATTATCTGCTAATAAATTATATTTTACACTACACATAATAACCTTATCTAATTTCGTATGTATTTATTACATTTTTTCCACTGGGTCTAATACATGGATCATCAAACATGATTCATTGTGCCTCTGAGTGCCGTATTGTGGGTTGTACATAGCCTCCCTTCCTGTGCATTTGAGTGTAGGTATGGGTGTCTTGTGTAGTGTTCCAGTTCAGAATTTCGTGGCTACCTTGCCGTTGCCTTTTAGTACGACCAAGAATATCACATTTTAACATGGTTAAATATTTCAAAGCCCATTCAATTGCTCTTCTAATTAATTTTCCATGATATTCTATAGTGATGTTTTTAATGGTATGGATTTGGTGACCACATAATGCTTTTATGAATAGCAATACAGTTTTCTGACATGCTCTTTTTGGTCTTTGTTGCACATAGCCCGTTGACTCTAGCCCATGGTAACCATACATTGACCTCCTTCTTACACCTATGAGCATTTCAGATGTGACAAAATGCATCAGTCACTGCCAAGTGCACTGTACCGAAGATTAATACATTCATAATTGTTTGCTATCATAATGTGCCATTGATATTTGTACCTCTTTTTTACTAATCAGAACCATTTAATAATTACTTTTAATCTAAAACAATTCCATGGAATATCCATATTTATTTGGGTAGGAAATTAAAGGCTCAAAAACAAAACATATAAATAAATGCACAGTTAAATTGAAAACTGAAAATAAATAAACACAATATGGGTAGTAATTGTACTAGATAATACAATGAAGAGTTACCAAGAAACCTAAGGTATTTTCATGCTGTAGCTAGTGTTGGGTTTTTTTACTTAGGCTGCCTTAGATAGCAGGCCCTGAGACTTAAAATAGGATGTGCACATGAAGATAGAAGACCCCTACAAAATATAGGTGCTCGGGAGACTGAAGAGCTGTCCTACCCAGTGCAGTACCCTTCACAAATGTATCACTTAATAATAATAATTTGATCCTCATCTCTACCCCTTGATGTTGAATTATGAAGAGTACAATCTCATTACACCCCTAATAAAATGCTATTAAGTATCTGACAGCAAAGTCAGTAGTCTTTTGCCCATTAAAAATGATACAATATAAAACATACATAACCCCTCCTAAAGATTATTTTGTATTATTCAATATGGCTGTTAATAATGCTTGAGTTGGATGACTTGTGTGGTTTAATTTTGGATCTAAAATACAAATGTGTCTTTAATGTGTAATCTATTTCAGGTGCGAAAATTATACGTTTTATGCAAGTTTTAAATTTAAATGAAAATAAATAAATATCTGAGCAATACAAATATTTTATATAGTTCTGCCTCTTTTTGTAAATGTATTTTTCCTTTCTGTATGCATAGCACAAGAATATATCCTGCTGTACACATTTGTATGTATTATTATGTATTATGGAAAGAAGTGGTTGGTTAGTGCTAAGATGCCAACATTGGGAGTGTTG
>VKOC01000001.1:10694154-10856900 GCA_009364415.1 Spea multiplicata
ATGTGTATAAATAGGGGCAGGTTGGCAAATAAAAAGAAATAAAAACAAAGAAATATTTTTTCTCAATCATAGTTTTTATTAAATATAAAAAATAGTTTACATTAATTAACATTTACTAGTAAAACTTTTTTTTCCCTATAGGGTAGTCTTATATGCAGGCTTTTTTTTTAATTAAGGTGGTCTTATAATCGAGCAAATAGGATATTCTATTAATAAAGCTTATGAATGGCTTATGGACATTTCTGGGAAGTTCACACTGTAGGCCACCCTGTGCTCTCCCACAGACAATGGCTTTGTGATGTCCCACATAGCCTTTAGTCAGTGAGGAGCAGGCATTATGAAATGCCATTCCCTTGCCCAGAGAAAGAAAAACACTGACCCAGGGAAGCAAGACTTCACCCAGAATATTACCAGGTATGCTTTTGGATTGGAGGTAGAAAAACCAGTTCTTTTTCTACAGTACAGCAGCAAAATATTTATTTATTGGCAATAGTTTGTTAAAAGTGCGCCAAATAACTAAAAAAACTAGTATAGTATATAGTATACATTAGTATGTTTCTAAAGTAGTTAAAAGGTTGCGTGATGCAATTATTTACACACAAAGTATGTGATATCTTAATTACGTACCCATTATTCTATTGGTCCTCTTCTGCGGATACAGCCATTGTGGTCGTAGACATTTATATAACATTAACCTGTCTTTTTTGGGATCCTTCATCCCTACTTTATTCATAAAGATGCCATAGATGCCTAACAAGCTGTTTTAAATGCACCCCTAGATAAGTAGATGATGGTCAATGGTTGTCAATACAACTCTAAGGGCCTTTGGACATATAGTAGAAATAAACAGATTTGCTGGAAGGTTACCTAATCAGAGCAATGTAAAGAAAACAGTTTAAGTGCTACCTTAAAAATAACATTTTATTGAAGGTAGGATTAATGAGGTAAACAGAGACTGGGTAGACACGGCTGCTTCTTGTTTCAGACAAATATAAATGATGTATAGTTTTCGATTCTACTTAGGCTGTATGCATTCTGTTGAAACTATTCACTGAACATGTATTTTTATTCATACTACTCATAGCAGAAGGACAGTATTTGTGAACAAAGAGAATAAGGTGGCATATTAATCAATCCACCCAGGCCAACATATTTTGAAATACGACCTTCAGTACCTAAATCTATCATAACTTAAAGAAATGCAATTGCTAGCTAACAGGGAATATGTGCTATAAACTATTTTAACTCCCTTTTAATGGATATATATTTGGAAAAACAAATCTGGTAGTGGTAACCTGAGCATTTGTTATTCATATGGTGACATGTTACTTGGACGAATTTCACTGAAGAAGGGTGATAGCTTGACTACTCTAGCTGATAAAACACCAGCTTTTCACCTACAGTATTATAGTTCAAGACCACTTTACTGCCTTAAGTGAAATTAATTTGGCAATGTCAGCTATGTACTCAATTGATAATAATCCATGCAATAAAGATGCCAAGCATAGTTCGTCCTTCTTTGGCTTGATTTGTGTCCAGTATAATTCCTCATGTCTTTTGTAGCTTCTGTGTTAAGAATAAAGAGCTTTAAAGAAAAAGACACTGTTAAATTATTTATTTAAAAAAATAGGGCTGTTTTATTATATTAGGACTGTTACCTAAGCACTATAAATAATAATAATAATAATAACTAATAAAATGAATGAGATACCCATGCTTGTCTCCAAGGTCTTTGTTATGTGGCATTGCTAATGAGGAAGAGATGATACTTTGGAAATCTTTTAATCAAAATTCTAATTTCATTGGAGACATTCATATCTTACTAGCCTGGGATTTCCAGACATGGCCCAAGTTATATATCACGTGGCTTGGAAGAATAGATGCAAATAAAATGGTGATTCTGACAAAATATTTATAACGTATTTGCTCGATTATAAAAGCCTGAATATAAGACGACCCTATAGGAAAAAAGTTTTACCAGTAAATGTTAATTCATGTAAACTATGTGAACAATTGTTTGTTAATAAAGCTATGATTGAGAAAAATATGTTGTTTTTATTTCCTTTTTTTTATTTTTTACAACCTGCCCCTCCAGTTATGCACATCTACCCCGCCAAGGCCTTGCAAACCTCTGCCCCAGAAATGCTTATACCCCCTATATGCCACTGTGCCCCATGATATGCCTTTTAAACCTCTAAATGCCACTGTGCCCCATGATATGCCTTTTGACCCCTATGTGCCACTCTGCCTCCAGAATTGCCTTGTACCCCTATATGCCACTCTGGCGAATCACGTAGAGCTCTACACGCTGCCCGAACTAAGCACCGGGGACTGAAAAGCACTTGGGGAGGGCCCATAACACAGGAGGATCCAGGTCCCCTGCACCTGAGTCCCTGATGCTTAGTCCGGGCAGCGTGTAGAGCTCTACGCGATTCGTGTAGACAACTTCCGCTGCAGCACCGGTAAGTTGAGGGGGGCATAACACAGGAGGATCCAGGTCCCCTGCATCACTGCGGGGGATCTGGATCTTAGCCTCATAGTCAGACCTATTTGAGGTCTCATTATAAGACGACCCCGATTATAAGACGAGGGGTATTTTTCAGAGAATTTGCTCTGGAAAAAACCTTGTCTTATAATCGAGCAAATACGGTATTTATCTTTCAGGCAATTTCAGTTATGTTCCCAAAGCCTTTAAAAAGGGCATATTGAACTTTGTTTCTAATAATAGGAAGCCTAGAATATCTATGACTATCCTTCACAGACCCAACAATCAGAGGGTACGGGGGGATCCTAAACTTTTTTAAATACCACAGGGTTGCCAAACTGTCACAGACACTTTTTGCCATTCTAACCCCAGTACCCTGGATGTAGACATCAAAAAACAAGTGCCCATGCCTCTCAGATGTGTACCTCAACTCACAATTAATTTGAGATCTATAGGACAGGTATGTTACTTTCTCCAGTAATGCCACTTTATTATTCCTTCAGATCTCTCATTTTAACATTAAACATTGGAAAACAAATAGTATCATTTGGGCAACTGCATACCTTTCACTTGAAAGAAAACAACCAATTTAATCAATGCGACTAATTAACATATTCACACATTTTAAATTTTTTAGATCCTTTATATCAGCCAATGGAAACTAACACACTCAACATATCTTAAGTCTTTGTAAAACTTCTCCAAAGCACCCCAAAAGTATAACGGTCTGCTATAATGCTTTAGTGTCTTGAAATGATCCTCATTGTGAAAAATTAAATTGTCAAAAATGTATCCAGCTACAAGCAACTTATGTTGGAGAGATTGTGGGGGACAGGGGACAGTGTCTCATATATGGTGGCACTGCCCCAACCTAGGGAGAACTGATTCGATGATGCATATGCAAGGCATACTTGTACCTTTAAATATATTTTCCATTTATGATTTTTGTATCTTTGTTTTTACCTTATTCTATTGTATTTCCATTAGGGGGAATGTAAAGAGTGGCATACTGTTCAATGCTTGAAACTATACAGATATGAATTACTTGAAGTGAATTCCCCGCCCTTTTTTCTCTTTTGTACCCTATTTACTTATTTAACAAGTCTTGGAAACTCAAAAAAACATTTATATTAAAAAATGTATCTATGGTGTGTGGTTTTCATTTTTTAGTTTAATCTTTGGCAAAGGGTGGCAGAAGTAGTATAGCTATTTGATTCCCACCTACACTTACAAACAGTATCTAGTCTCATTATTAGAAATTATTAGGTTTTATGGTGCTCATTTGATAATCATTTATTGATTCTAATGAATAAATGAATATTTAGTCAAATTTTATCTGGGTAAAGAAAATAGTTTCCATTATACGGCTAGCTGGCTGTCATGGAAATACTATACAAAGGGTCAATGTTTTACATATCCTCCACTCCCTTGCACCATATTCTTCTAGACCACAAAAAAGGATTAATGAAATTGAACTTGATTTAAACAGCAATGTTATTGAGAAACCAAAGTTCCCAGAATCAGCCGTCACTATAGGAAGACCTGAATCATCTCAGCCAAAGTTTTTAAATCTGAATCCTCTAATCCATGTTATCATCACCTGACTAAAAGGCTAGCCCCCATGTCTGGTTACTGGGAAGATGAAAATCATCTGTCCGGTCTGTTTGGTCTAAGAATCTCTTTTATTGGACTTTTAATAGGTGATCTATGAACTTTGCTCTCTCCTGAAGCTTTGGATATGTTTATGTTGAGAGCTGATGAGTCACAACTGTGAGATGTATTACAAGCAGAAATTCTGTGATTGTTTCCTAGGCAAGCACAAGATGATAAATGGTATTGAAATTATTGTTCACTCTGTTTGTGCTTCTACAGTAAATTATTTATTTTCTTATATAATATCCATTGTAAAATACAAGGAAAACACAGGGCTGGCTTGTACAAACTGGTTTAAGCAAACTGGTTTAATATCGTCCCTCTTACCATATCTAAATTCTTATTACAGGGCTCTTATATTCACTTGAAAAAGCAAATGTATCTTAGCCTCTTGAGCAGACATATTTCTTACAAACAGGAAATAAATGAATCTGGAACTTCAGACCCAGCCAAATTTTCCATACGGCAGACTAGACATGTCACTTTATTTTAGGGGTGCCTCAGTAGGCTGTGAGAGGTTTAATGGAGAACTCACCGCTCTCCAGTGTAGGTTTTCTAAGCCCCACTCACTTCAATCATTTTCTATCCCTTTGTTCTCCTTTTTCCTGTTTATTAGTGGGAGGTAGTAGGGGTGCAGGATGGATGTAAATCCAACCCGTCTTTAAATACTGGAAATTAGAAAATATATCAAACATCAGTTAAGTGTTTTTTATTTTGTTTCCTTGGATAAGGTTTACATATACCTTACAAATGAAAATACATATGAAACTGTTGAGACAGTTGGCATGTTCAATAAAAAGTCATGTACACTGTGAAATCCTGCAGAATCATCCAGTCATATTTATATGAAAGTACATATTTTATGAGCATGCACACCATAAGGAATTAATATACAGTTAAATGTTTTCAAAAATGCACTTGGCAACAATATTTATTTTCTGAAAGAGACATTCTTTAAACAGTTTCCATAATCTGATGCATTCTGACATACCACCTTGCAGTAGACAGGAAAATTAATAGCAAAATATGCAGTACTAAATATCTTATGTGCAAATGGGCCAAAACCAATTTCAGTTAATTTTTGATCCATTCATTTCCGGGAAGGAATTTCGTTCCCTGCCCATTTGATTCAGATGAAAATGGATGGGAGGAGGGTTAATTTGGTGACTAAATTTGTTGCCCAGTGCCCACATTCACTCTCATTCACTCTCTCATACTCTCATTCTCGTTCACTCTCTCTTCAAATCTCGGCCTTCTGTGGTGTCCTGCCCCTGATTGGAGGATCAGGCAAGAGGATGTCACTGGAAGAGCCGCCAGGTTATGTTTACGAAGATGCGGATGAAGATAGAAGATAAAAGAGAGACGATAAAAAAAGAGAAGATGAAGAACAAGTGGTTGGCAGAGAAGGTAGAGGAACATTTAGAGGGCGTGAGAGTGAACGAGTGCTTTCTGTCTGGTAAATTATTTTGTCCCCGTGTTATGCTCAATGTAGAGCAAACGTGTCAAGAAGAAGCTATTTTTTCCAAATATTGGTTCTAACTCAATTAACATAACACAGAAGTTTTATAGCTCTGTCCTATTTATTTTCTCCAAAATGCTATAAGGCCCTCATTTGGCTTTAAGACCAATAGATATTTAAGTACAACAGATGTAGATGCGATACATATGTTGATCTGTCTAAGGAATTTATGTCGCTGACTTTAGGAAATCATAAAATTGATAGTTATATAAACTGTAAAACACCAAAAGTGATTTATTTGCTGGAATGTGAGATTTGTGTAAAGCAGTATGTAGGATGTATGTTTTAGCATTTGAAATAATACACCAGGGAAAGGCTCTGAAAAGAATTTTTCAGATAATTCTTCCTAAAATCCCCTATTTATAACCATGTTCTGCATCACTGGTATTGATCCAGTTATTGTTTTTTCATGGGTAAGGAAATTACTTTATTTTCTTATAAAGGGAATTAATTGAATCATATGCCTAACTAGGCAGAAGGTAGTTGGATAGCGAGGTACTGGTCATAATCCAGTCGCAACTATACAGGATAATGGGATGTAAATAATCTTTTTTTCTCTATATTTTATTATTATATTATTATTATTATTTTATTGTTTTATATAGCGCCATCAAATTCCGTAGCGCTGTACAATGGGTAGATAAGACATAACAGGTAGTATGTAACATAACAAATTGACTAACAGAGACAACAGGTGAGGAGGGTCCTGCTCAAACGAGTTTACAGTCTCTTAATTTGTTAGGGGATTTTGTTTTTATTGTTGATCTAGGATTTTCAACTAACCATGATCTTTTTAAATGAATGAACCGAGCTGCTGTATTTTTTGTGACCAAAACCTAACAAAAAGTCTATGGCAAGAAAGAGAAACACTGATATATTTATTGGAAGTTTTTCTTTTCACATTATTGAGTAATCTAAAAAAGAAAACATATCTTATGGTATTGAATGAGGCAGGTGTTAAATCAATTTCATTGTTCTGGGTGGGACATAAACATATGTAAGTCATCAAGATAATTGTCTTTTAACACCCTTTTATTCTCCACTCTGCATGAATGAATAGCTTAGTTTATCACACATTCATATTGCTAGAGCTTCCTACTACTTGGATTTGGAATTTCCATTTCTAAATTTCCATTGTGCCTTAGAACTATAGCTAGTCATTCAATAACGTATAACAGATATAAAGAATACAAAAATACCCACAGGTAATAAAACTTGGATTTGTGATCAAAACGAAATGAAAGAGGATCTTAAAATATATAGATCAAGAGATTAAACTATATATGCATTAGAAACACACATTACTATGGGAACCGATATTGTAGCTTCCTACTTTTAGGATCTGCATAATTGACACACACATACACACACATATACTAGGTTGAGATGTTCATTGTTGTTGAAGTAGGCTTTGCAAGAGTGAGCTAAGGAGAAGGTTGAGGACATGGGGATAGAAAACTGATTGCTACATGTGCCATTTTCCCTTAAGGTCAAATAATCCTTCACATAAAGTAGCATCTCCAAAACAATTATACCAATTCAAAATAAAATGTTCAACTTTAATGTAGTTTTGATCACACACATATACACACATACAGGTATGTAGGATTTATATGAAACACACTAGAATAAAACAGGCAAAGACCAAGACAAGCCACGTTAATTCATAAGATTTGGTAGACCAGATAATTGAACATAAGATAACATGAGGTCATGAAGGGACAATTTTATAGGAGAGATAAGCATTTCAAAGTTGTCTTTTGACATGAAAGAATTATATCAGTGATAGATCCCACAGGCAGTCCAGGTTACAGTACTGGAACCCGGCTGCACGGGGTGGACAATGATGAGAATTACTGCATTAAGAATGGAATCAAACCTTTTTTTTAATTTGCGCTATTTTAAAGGGGCCACGGAGGCGCAATGTATAGCTGCATGACTCCCTTGTAGTCCTTCTGTCAGGAGATGATTTAAAAAAATGTAATAGAGCTTATAAAAAGTATTGCTACATTAAAATGACCAAGGTCGCTGATGGTCTCCTGTATGTTTATCCCATACAAAGAAGCTTGTCCTTAGTGTACATCATCCTGATCACTGTATGAACAGTTAGAAGAAAAAAAATTGAAAAAATAATAAACAATTTTAAAAATTAAATAAATGCATACATATATACTTAAAAAACATAGAAACGTATGCATATAAGTATTCAGCCCATCTAGCCAACCTGTCTTTCCTGTTGTTTAGCATTGAGTTTTAAGAGAGATCCCTAGGGCTGTTATTCATAAAAACCAGCCCTACAAATAATCTCATAATGGCCCCTGGGGACGAGCGTTGGTTTATGTATATGTGAAAGTCTGTCCATGTTTAGTTTTGTTATTGCACAGCTAGAATGTGTGAAATCCAATGGTAAACCTATAGTATAAAACTCACCTTAACCATGTTTTAAATTCAAGTTACTAGTTTCATGTAGTAACGTTCAGTCCTGTCCTGGTGGCCATTCAGATCACTTTAAGGAGAAAGCTAACAGCCCCCAGAAGGCAGATGAACAGAAACTGGGATTTAACAAGTAATATTGCAAACGACAATCCTGTTGAGATGCAAGGTTACTGGTGAAAGTTTCTGTTCCTTGACATTTGTCAGTATCCATCCCCTAGAGTGCAGGTGGAAGGTTTGCTAAAATTAGGAACAACTGTTCTGAGTAAGTACCTGTTGCAAAAAAAGTGTCCATTTTGCATTGGTTCATTTATATCCTACCTGCTAATTTTCAACAAATATGTGAATCAGATGTTCACCACATGATTTTTTTTGCTTTTACTACCCATCAAAAAAGGATTTAGGGAATTTCGACAGGTCTCTGGTAGAACCATAGGAAATGAGTTGGAAAACATTATTAAACATTTGGTAACACTTTATGCTATGAGCTTCAGCACTGTAGATGCCTTGTACACACTCTGTAAATATCTTTGGAAGTCAAGCTATATCATATGAGGGTATTACGTTAGTTGTGTGATGTGAGACATATCAGTTGCTGTAACACTATATAGCTTAAACAATGTAACATTTTAAGTTCTAGGTTCACATTCGCCCAATTGCCAAACAAAAAAAGTCTAAAAGCACCAGGCAAAAGGTTTTTCTTACCATGAACAGAAATTAACATGTGCATCTATTGCTTTAACAAAAAAAAAAATAATAGCAATGGAACGTTCTCATTACTTGTGAAAGTAAATAGTGATATGAAAGTGATATGAATTATCATTGTATTGTAGTGATACAGTATATTAAGATTGTGCAGAAGAGTCCTATGCTGGCAGTATGGAGTCCCAATCGTGTAGATGGTCTGGTAACAAGGCTTGACTGGCCTATAGTTGCAGGCCACCAGGGAGTCCAATTGCCCAATAGGCAATCTGTCAGGGGCACAGGGTTTCCCATCCCTTAGGGCTAGCTGGTCTAGGCCAGAAGATGCAGCTGTATATTGATAAAGCAGGTGGTAGGTATGTCTGTTCTAGTATTCTCAGAGTGAATATGTACCGCAGGGTGAACCTTTAGTTATTGTTGGTTGAAATAATGGTCGAATTCTCCTCAGAAAGAGTTTTCCTTTATTTATATCATGCACATAATCGAGACAAGGCACACAACAAACAAAAGTCGAAGAATTGTCTGATTACATGTTTGGATTACATGGTTTATATAACCTCTTATCTACTTCTAATAGCATGCATCATTATGATTGGTTACTTTTCAAGCAGGTTACGCCTCTTTAAGCTGCATAATTAAAAATGGCCTATACTTGACCCTTTGCACATATATATAGAATAACATAGAGTAGATATGTTGGCGTGAACTCGTGCATATATCATAGACTAGACATTTTCTACTTTCTTATGTCTTTGTCAGCAATAATATTTACGATAACATAAGCATTTTTCTAACAGTTATATATTTAATAACAAAAAGACAACCTGTAAAATGCCCCCTTGAGCTGTGACCATTCCTGGCCAGTGCTGGGGAAGTTAATATGCGCTTGGCTGTTCCTTACCATAACAGCGAGTGCAACTGTTATTAGTCTGGAAAGTGGGCTGGCACATCCTAGAAATAAACTTGAGATCAGTATAATTCACTGTATCAGGATAAATCTCACCACCATCTCTTTACACACGGTGGACATTTATTCATTATATGATAAATATATATAGATTCATTTCATTTCCCAAATCCATATGGCACAATGAAACTAATTTGATGTATAATGCATTATTTATATTATTTATCACAGTTTATTAAATTATCTGCTAATAAATTATATTTTACACTACACATAATAACCTTATCTAATTTCGTATGTATTTATTACATTTTTTCCACTGGGTCTAATACATGGATCATCAAACATGATTCATTGTGCCTCTGAGTGCCGTATTGTGGGTTGTACATAGCCTCCCTTCCTGTGCATTTGAGTGTAGGTATGGGTGTCTTGTGTAGTGTTCCAGTTCAGAATTTCGTGGCTACCTTGCCGTTGCCTTTTAGTACGACCAAGAATATCACATTTTAACATGGTTAAATATTTCAAAGCCCATTCAATTGCTCTTCTAATTAATTTTCCATGATATTCTATAGTGATGTTTTTAATGGTATGGATTTGGTGACCACATAATGCTTTTATGAATAGCAATACAGTTTTCTGACATGCTCTTTTTGGTCTTTGTTGCACATAGCCCGTTGACTCTAGCCCATGGTAACCATACATTGACCTCCTTCTTACACCTATGAGCATTTCAGATGTGACAAAATGCATCAGTCACTGCCAAGTGCACTGTACCGAAGATTAATACATTCATAATTGTTTGCTATCATAATGTGCCATTGATATTTGTACCTCTTTTTTACTAATCAGAACCATTTAATAATTACTTTTAATCTAAAACAATTCCATGGAATATCCATATTTATTTGGGTAGGAAATTAAAGGCTCAAAAACAAAACATATAAATAAATGCACAGTTAAATTGAAAACTGAAAATAAATAAACACAATATGGGTAGTAATTGTACTAGATAATACAATGAAGAGTTACCAAGAAACCTAAGGTATTTTCATGCTGTAGCTAGTGTTGGGTTTTTTTACTTAGGCTGCCTTAGATAGCAGGCCCTGAGACTTAAAATAGGATGTGCACATGAAGATAGAAGACCCCTACAAAATATAGGTGCTCGGGAGACTGAAGAGCTGTCCTACCCAGTGCAGTACCCTTCACAAATGTATCACTTAATAATAATAATTTGATCCTCATCTCTACCCCTTGATGTTGAATTATGAAGAGTACAATCTCATTACACCCCTAATAAAATGCTATTAAGTATCTGACAGCAAAGTCAGTAGTCTTTTGCCCATTAAAAATGATACAATATAAAACATACATAACCCCTCCTAAAGATTATTTTGTATTATTCAATATGGCTGTTAATAATGCTTGAGTTGGATGACTTGTGTGGTTTAATTTTGGATCTAAAATACAAATGTGTCTTTAATGTGTAATCTATTTCAGGTGCGAAAATTATACGTTTTATGCAAGTTTTAAATTTAAATGAAAATAAATAAATATCTGAGCAATACAAATATTTTATATAGTTCTGCCTCTTTTTGTAAATGTATTTTTCCTTTCTGTATGCATAGCACAAGAATATATCCTGCTGTACACATTTGTATGTATTATTATGTATTATGGAAAGAAGTGGTTGGTTAGTGCTAAGATGCCAACATTGGGAGTGTTGCTGTTAGACTCTATTCACTAAAACATGTTGAAAAGATTTAAAAAGCTGTTGAATGAGAAGTCAAGGAGGATGGGAAAGTAAATTGAATGATTAGAAACATCTAAATTCACAATATCATGAATCTGTCGGTGTTACAGGAATGCGTTAATAATAACTGTGAACCAGCCCTAAAAATCAACAACCAAGATCATTGATGCATTAACTTTTGGTGTTAGTGTTGCATGGTTCTAACTTTGAAAACTAAGGGGACTTTGGTTTACAATCAGCTGTTGTGAAATACGTATTGATATTTAATTTTTATACAAAGTACACATTTTGCACATAAAAAAAGTTGTGCGTGCTTATAGAAGCATAGCTGTTTTTAAAAAAGCTGGATTTGGAACATTGTCATTCAACTAAAAAATGTGAGGGCAGCAAGAGTACATTAATGAAAATGTACGTTAATAGAGGAGCTGGCACATGACCAAAACATTTCTCCGTATCTTCAGTTAGTTGTAAAGTTTCCAGCTTTTCACTGAGGTTGACTACACAGAACATAGCTTTTTTCTTGCTCACCCAGTGACCTTAGTTTGAACCACATGAATCAAGTATCTTCTTCTGAACTCAACTGAAGATCCTCCATACTCTGTTTCCTTATACAATGTTTAACTAGCTTCTAATGGAGGCACTCCAAACTATCCCAGGCACTTAATCACTGTTGTCTTACATATTTTCTGGTTGCAGTTTGTGCTATTCTAAGATACCCTCATAGCATCTCTGACCCTAATATGACATTGTGCTTTGGTGATTAATTATTATTAAATGACATTCCAGTAATTAAATGACTTCCATGTCCACATAAAAAAAAATTGGATACAATAGCACAATTCAGTTCAATTAGCTAAATATACAAAATTAGATGCGGTAATATGCCATTTGTCACGGCATAATGTTTTGTCACTTCATGATATTGTTTGGTGGCTTAACATTGGGTGAAAGTCACCCTCACATTTCAGATATCACAGAGGATTCTTAAACTTTAATTTCCAGGAGGACAATTAGGTTTAAGGGATGGTACTTTAATTAGGTACCTATAAATATTTTATTGTTAAAAAAAATATGTTTTTTATCTGTACATTTTACAAATATTATTAGAATTTTAGCTAAGATAAAAAGTTAACGCTCAAAAATTCTAAGACTTTAGGATAAGTATTACTAAATGTTACTAAGCTTTGCAAAAAGGATAGTATTCGATGGGGGTTTCAGGTCCACCAACAAATATGATCAAATTAGCAAGGGATGAGGCTTGGTAAGAAGCAAGCAGAGATAAACAGGAGTGGGAAAGGTACAAGCAAAATTGAGGCTTAGGTACATGGCTTTTCTGCCTTAGGAGGACTCTAGGTAGTCCCTAGGGAAACTCCCTCATAGGTTATCAGAGGACCTTGTCAGTGTGGGAAAGGCCTGTAGTAAAGAAATGCCAAACACAAAACAATAAACATAAAGTATTTATGCAGTTTTTCCAAAAGGTGTATCCAGTAGTATATTTACTTGAGGACTAACCAAGGGCCTTACCACTAATTAAGACAAGCCCTGGATATTAAGAGAAAGGGCTGCATGACTGGGCCTATATTAACAGTAAGCAGGCTGTCAGGATGTAAGGGGGGTCATCTAAAGGACATCCTATGGGGTTCCTTGTCCTGTTGGGTGGGGTTTTTTGGCTTTCTATTTATGGGACCCCCTTTTCCCAGCTTTGGTCAGATAATATTTGCCAGCGTTATAAAGCAGAGAATCCGTGAAAAAGCAGTCGATCCCCGCCCTCCCTCCCCAATTTCTTCACCTTTCTTTACCTTTCTTTATTTTAACGGAGGCTGAATTCTGAGAGATAAGGTGATATGTTTATGTTCATGTTAATTTCTCCACGGGTTCAGTCCCTGGGGGAACTTTGGAAGGGTAGGGTGTTCCGACCCAACGGTTCCCGTATGGTATTTGGTGGGATATCCCTACAAAATGTTATTTAACAATGTTTATGTTTTTACTAATTTCCTGCATTTTTGTCACAGTAATTATGCGCTGTGGCCTTACACTTTCCAACGACCTCATGTCTCTTGTGTTTTATTTATGTGTTTCAACTGTATGTTAATATATAGTGCCCGAGTCATGCCTTGTTCCTTGTACGGCATGTTTTCTTTGCTAAATGCTAGGACATGACATCCCATTTCGGCACTCTGAAGCATGTGTTTGAGAAGAGATACTATAAAGGCTGTACTGCTAGGCCCAGTTACTCTGATTTCCCTCGACTGACACAAGCATACTGAGAATGCACTTGCAAAATATGCAAAACAATTGCGCATTTTGGAAACATAAAGGAAATACTTAACTGTAAGGAATCTGAAATTAGAGTTTACATACTGCATACAGTTTTATCAGTTATAGAACATTATCATATACCAACATTTAAAAAGGCCAAAACTAGAACTGTAAAAGGCAATATATTTTTTCTTCAGTTTTTGCTTGACATCTCTAATACGTTTGGTGTAAATAGTACTAAAAACTGAGGTCACCGAAAAACCATCTGAGAGAGCTACAGGATCCAGCTGTCTTATGAAATGCTATCAGAGTGGGCTGTCTGTTCCATTCAACCATATCCTTGAATCTTTCCCAATCCTGAAATCTAGCCCAAAACTAACAACTTGACTATTGCAATCTTCACAAAAAAACTCTTGGTTAAATGTCCTTTCTCAAAATATTAGAGAAAAAAATATTTTATATTTATCAACCCATTTGTATATAACTGCCAAAAGTTCAGACCATAATATATTTAAAAACTAAGCTTATGTTGCAGCTGTCATGAGACAGCTGGCATATTTGCACATGCAGCACCCTGAACTGAACAGGGTTTGTGCCGCTAACCTTCTTCTTCTTGCACTGCAATAGGTTTGGTATTGTGTTGATACAGAGGTAAATAGGCAGGTAAACATTTGGACCCCCCCCCTGCCCTGCTGTCTTTAAAGATGCCACATTGAGTAGTCATACGATAAATGTCCAGATATGTCCAGTAACATATTATTCCCAATGTGGAGGCAGCCATCAGTAGAGGATTAGATAGACTACGTCATCACCAGGCTAACTCAGGGGGATGGGGGAATCGTCAGGGCTCTGGTGGTCTCCACAACATATCCTGATTCTTCAGTATTTGTGTTTTAGTATGTAATGCATACGGTTATTCACACACAAACATCATAAGAGGCTACTTGTTCAGTTAATTGCGATACTTTTACCACTTTGCAACTGTATACATACTTGCATCTTTACACATAACTTTGAATGCATTTGAAGCTTTTTCTATTACATGATAACACAAGTTCAATATCCTTTAGTGTTTTTCAACTATCATGCATTCCTTATGATTAAATGTTAAATATAGGCATATCAGGAGGCCAATAGATAAAGAAATCATCTATATCTCCAGTATTTGGCTAATGTCCAAATATGAAATCTGAGTAGCACTGAAATTTCTTTAGTCCATTTTTCAGATATGACAGCCATGATTCACATACATTTCCTGTTTATTAAAAAGATATCATAAAGATCAGCTGTGCTTTAACCCCAATTCAGATGCAGGTGGTTGTTTCAGATGTATATGAAATGCTTTGCACACATGCTTTGCAATTCTCTCTCTTCTTTGATGATTTAATTCCAGAAATAAAAGAGGGATCATTCCTTATCTTGTTGTTACCTTACAATAATAATAAAAAAACTTAATTGTGTATATACATTGGTTTCATTGATCACTTGCTCTTCACCTGTTGCAAAAGTATAACCCTCATAATCCTAAAATAGAATGAGTCTAGTTGAATGCTCTTGAAGGATCACAGGGATTCCAATCTAACACCAAAGCCAAAAAGCTGGTAATGTACAGAAAGTCAGCCAAATAAAGGTAATTATTACAGGGAAAAGGCATTCTTGCAGCAATAGTGTTCTGTGAGCCAAGGAGAAGCGTACAGTTGGATCCAGGGAGCACCACATGACAGCTGTGTATTATTAAGGCTTGCATTGTAAAGCAGAAGTCTGTATAAGCTTAAACTAAGTCCAGTGGTATATGGAATAGAAGATATGCAAGATATGCATTTGTATGGCATTTGGGCTGAAATGAAGTATCTCCTTCAAGGCTTTTACCAAAATTAAGTTAATGTATTACAATAACACATACTTTGTGTCTTTTTTGCTAATTTCTCAGATTGAAAACCACTTTACGCAGTAATAATTTGAGTGTTTCTCATGAACACGTAATATGTGCTTTCCTAGGGTTTGGGCTAGACCCCTTAGTTCCAGTGAAGTGCAATGTCAATGCTACAGCATATGAATACATTTTAGACAATTGTATGTTTCCAATTTTGTGGCACTGGTTTGGGGAAGGCTCTTTCTTGTTCCAGCATAACTGTACCCTTGTGAACAAAGCAACCAGAACGCTGTGAATCAAGCCTTCTCCAGCCTGACTGCACAAATTCTCTTTTTGCTGATTGGGCAGAAATACCTAGTGATACACTCCAAAATCTTGTGACAAGCCTTCCCAGGAGCGTGGTGTCTGTTATATGGCGCAAGGATGGGAGTCCATATTAACTACCATGGTTTTGGAATTGGGCAAGTTCCTATAGGTGTGATAGGTCTCCTTCTGGGAAAGTGGTTTCATATATGGCAGGGCTAACTACATGTGGGCGCAAGGCTAGCCACACAATGCCTCTTGGAGAGGGTATATGAGCAGTGGGGCATGAGCAAGAAACTGGCATGGCCAGATGCTGTTCCCCTGCTGGGAACTGATCTGGAGAACCGTGGAAGCAGAGCTTCACCTGTACAGACTCTGGGTCAGAAGAGAGTGGTAAGGAGCTTATTGAAATCTGTAAATAAAATTGCATAGCATACTATACTGTAGCAAGTACATGCAGTACCATGCATTTATGTTCATGGCATAATGGCAGTTTTGTATATAGGTACATCCTTGTGCAAAGTTTGAGAAGTGGATTATTACTATAGTAGTCTGCAAAATGTTTCTGTTGATGTTGTCATTTGTGTTAAGAGTTACCATCACTTGCATGCTAACACATGCAAATCAACTTATTTAGTAATATGTGAGCTGTTTGCAAGAACATGTAAGCAAGACAAGCGTCCAAAATTTTCTAAAATAATAGACAATTTAAAAAACAAACAAATCCATTAAAGTTATAAGTAAATACATTAAAATAATGGGTTTGCTGGACCACTTTTTGATTAAGGGGAGGGAGTGATTGTCTCCTCTTCTTGCCTAACCCTGTGTACAGTGGGTTGAGGTGGGGTAACTGAATATATTGAAAGGATTATAACAACCACAAATACCGAGTATCGCGTATAGTAGGGTATAGGAAGTGGTTAGAAAGTCAAAGAAATATCAGTGGGGGTCTGTGCCACCTGCTGCATAATCCCTTCCTATTTGGATGAAGCTAACACAACATCCTGTACCTCTCCTTCTCCCTTATTTGCTTTCCTGAAGGGATTTACCTTGTACAATAGAAAAAATGGCCACTGATTAGTTCAGGGATCATTGATTGGTCTTACCGATCAATAGCGTGTGACCTAATCTGATCATCTTCCTTATCACTAACACGATACACTAACTGTAACCAAACCTTAACATGTAACCGTACCTTCTGGTTTCACTATCCACTAACAGTACACCAACACTGCTCCTTATCCCCTAACCCCTAGATATAACCACATTTTGTTTTGATAAAAATAAATGCTCCCAAACCCAGGGATGCAAGAAAAAAAAAGACTCTAACATGAAGCATTCATCCTGATACATGCAAAAAATATGAAAACACATGAATATCACGGGTTCCTGATATATTTGTAGTTGTGGCAATTCAAGTGGAAAGGTAAGTGGAGTATATTTGAGGTCATTGGGTCAATTTATGGCGGTTATTTTGCTGTTTAGGGGTAATCATGAAATGAAACGTTCCTTTATGGTTTAATTGGTTTTAATTTAATTAAAAAAAAAAGGTGAAACTGATTTGCACTTGGGTGATTTGGGTCTAATGCTGACAGACCACACATATGTATACCACTATGTGCTCCTGAGAAGTGAGAGGTACATTGTGACGGAACCCTCCATCACTGGGACCACCGGAGAGGCATGACTGACACCCTTCTCCCTATTGACCATGGGCCCTGGGTTTGTAAAGACTTCTGTGGCTACCCCCAGCAGTATATCATGTCATCACTGGCTGAGGGGATTATCTGTGTCAGACAGCCAGGATCTGCAACCAGGGAGTGACCGCCATTGTTTTAATTTAATATCAGACCCCTCCACCCCATGGTGCATTATTATGTTGTCCACTTCCCCCCAGTTCCACTACTACAGACATTTACCCCGGCCATCCCGGGAACTGGTTTTGGCCAGCAATAGATAGTGGGACCCTATTGTATTGTTAATCCAGTTACTGCCCCTATTGTCTCTGGGAGGCAGATTAAGGGGGCAGTTTGTATCCCAATATCTTGTTTTATGTAAATATGTGTTTTGCTGGATATATCCAGCCCTGTGTTTCCGGGGAAAGTGTGTGGTGTTCCAGGCTAAGGGAGCCGACGTTGGCGGGGGGGCATTTTAAACTTCGCCCCAGGCAGCATTAAGTCTTGGGATGGCCCTGGTTGTCTGCATGCATCGCATGCATTGCACAGATGTCCACCGGCTGCCTCCACTTGACACAGGCGGTCTGGAGCACGGGGACAAGTCTAGAGTACATTGGTAAGTCGGGGGGGGGGCATATATAGAGGGGTTGTGGGGGAGCTGGCAACGGGGGAATAAGGCATATCCGGCGCTCAGCATTACAAGCCAGCACTGTGGCAGAGCAGGGAGACTCACTGCAGGACTGTTTAAAGGTAAGTACAAAGGGGGGTAGATAACAGGGAGCGAGGGTAGATAATGGCGTCGGCAAAGTTTGCAGAAATTGTTGTAAATGTCCTGGACTCCCAGTGGAAAAGTCATCCAGACTTTTGGCACTCAAAGGGTGCAATCTGTGAGGAAAAAGTCTCAATCCTTATCTTACAGACACCATTCTCCATTGTCAACCACTACCACAGGGATCTCATCTTTGGCTCATTGAAAGGGCTCCTCTTAAGGTCCAAAATATTGTTTAACAAAAAAAGAGTTGCAGAGAAGAAAAGCCAATCCCAACGAGAACGAGGACAGAAAATTCTAAAATGGCTGCTGGCTGCACAGCTGCTGTGCACGTATACACTCTTGTGTATAAAGGGCTCAAGGGGATGAAAAAATCTATTGCATCTTCAAATTGCTTGCAGTTTTCAAGTGAATTTTGCAATCTGAACTTTAGTCCAAGTCATGCACATTTTGTGGCAACTCGCATGCACTTGCTATGTAGTGAAATCAATGTTATATTAAATATTTCTTGCAAATATATGTGTTCCAGAAGGTATAATAATCTAAACTGTCTTCTACAATGTAACATTCTTTATGGAAGTGTAGCAAGATACTAGGTTTAAACAATGATGGTTGCTATAGTAGAATATAGTCCACACAAAAATGGAGTTGTGTCACAATTTAAAAAGTCCTTTATTTACTGTTTCCAGTAGTGAGGTAAATGATATCTGTTTTTAAATGCACAGTAGTTTCTCCAAAAAGGAAATTTGTAAAGATAAAATGCTCAGAAGCTATCATTAGAAGTCAAGCTACTACTTTCTAAAGAATGTGAAGTTATGTGAAGGTTATCAAAAAGAAAATATGGAACATTAGATAAGGCTACTCATGAAGAGGGATTATTGTGTTCATTGTATCTTGTATAAAAAGCTGTTAAATTCATAGATAAAATATAAAGAAAGAAAAACAGGAACTAGCAAATGAGGTTACCAGCTTAACACAGAGTTTACACAAACTGTAATTGGATTCATTTTGGTTGAATACTTATTTAATTAATTGAATGTTGGATGGGTGATTGGCATTTTATGTCTAGACCTCATCCAATGAAAGGTCCATTTTCTGTGTCCTAACAATTTTGCCTATGCCTTTGAATTTAATTTAGTCTTTTTCAAAATGTGAGTCTTCTAGGTCTATTCACAACGAAGTCGATCAGTCATGTTAAGGGTAAGCGTGAGGTATTTATGACAGTTGTGCTTCTTTCTACTCTTATCTACATTGGTACCATTTCCCCCATCTCCTTGTGTGACCGTGATTTCAGACATTGTACAAAAGACGTTAGATGAGTACTTTCTAAAAGATACGTGGGCCATCAGTTTATAATTTATTCATGTTGCTTTTTTTATAGTCCATAGTTGGTTTTATGTGCCTTGTAGCCAGTATTCCTCTTCTGAAAGATATTGCCC
This sequence comes from Spea multiplicata, assembly GCA_009364415.1. Lineage (NCBI taxonomy): Eukaryota > Metazoa > Chordata > Amphibia > Anura > Pelobatidae > Spea > Spea multiplicata. The sequence goes on from VKOC01000001.1 coordinate 10,713,923, forward strand.
AATTTGTCATGGAGACAGTATGTTTCATCCAGTGCTATGATTGATCTACTCTCATTTATCAAACATGGAAAGTTACTTATTGTAAAAACCAGATAGTTTGTTACTGTGTGCATACAATATCTGTAATAACATTTGTTGTTAATAAAATGATGGTTAAAGCAAAAAATTGGGAGGACAGCAGTTATGCGTTCTTTAGTAGTAATCTGTCCCAGACTGAGACTGGCCATCTGGCAAGCTGGGCAAATGTCTGGTGGTTGGACCAGATGGCGCAGGAAACTCACCGATCCACCCCCTCATGGAGTAGATCCACCTCATGGAGTAGATGCAGCCATATATATATATATAAATATGGGTTTCTAATGTATTGAACCTGTTTAGTTTTAGAAGAGGTTGACTTAAAAATAGTGGCTTAAAAATACAACCTCATGGAAATTAAATCAACGTTCACATGCAAACAGGGCATGGTGATCCATGTTATTAACAAACGTTATCAAATAGCTTATTTACAAATTATTAAACACCCCCTAAGCCTACACATTTTCCACCTAATCTTACACTTAAACATATACTTTATATATTATATATACAAATAGTAATGTGAGAGATTCTTACATTATCTTCTCTTTACTTCATGTTTCGCTTGATTTGTTTACTTGGGCTCTTGCTTATCGTTGGGAGTTCAACTGTAACTGGAAATGTTTTGGCTGTTCTTAGCACAGCAGATAAATGTTTAGCTGCAACTATCTCACAGGAAAATGCGTGGAAACATTAAAAGGATGCTTTAAATATCACAGTAGGGCATATTATTATATATACTCTATTTTGTTTCCGTGCCACATTCAGCCAGATAAGAAGGAAATTGTGAGGTTTTTATAGGGAAAAAAAATCTTTATTTTTTTATAAATGAGTTATTGTAGCTTTTTAGAGCCATACTGATGCCAAAGGACTACCAGGAAGCAATACATGTGTGAAATGAAACTACAGTCTACATGATCGTTTCATATCAACAGGCTGCAGCCTTCCCGGCAAATCTTAAAATACAACACTAAATGTATTTGTGATTATCTTTTGCACTTCAGTGTAATTTAGAGTTATGTTATATGTTTCTAATAATCTATTCTTTTTTCAATTGAACCTTTGGAAGAACAGCTTGCATTTATAATCGGTACAATTTATCACCTATCCCCAAAGTACTCTGCCGTTGAAATGCCTGACATATATATTAGGTGTTGTGGATTTAGCAAAAATTGAATTATAAATTGCCTTGCCAGCTTTTGCCTCTGGAAATAATGAAAAAGTGAGTCTAAAGAGCATTGCATTGAAGGATTTATTTTTAAGTGGCTTTTGAGAAAAACACAACTAACACGGATTGATCAGACTGAATCTCAATAAGTTAATGTATACTTGGCCTCAGCAACATAAAACGCTTTAAGATTTGTAGATGAAAGGCTAAACTGGTTGCATGGGAATTTCCATAAAAATAAGCCTATTGAGTAAAGGATCAACAGGCTCCACGATATACTCATGTTCCAGGAAAAGAGTCCCAGTAACATGTGCAACAGTGTTGCCCTTTAAAAAAAGGAAAAAAAAAAGAAAAAACTTAAAATAAATGTCATCCTAATGTTCTTTCTTCCTACCTCCACGAAATATCAAGTCCTAATAAATAAAAAAGATTTCCGCTAGCCTTTTACAGTTACAGATCCTAATGGCACATCATAAAAGGACTTTTATTAACAATGGTAATGGCTCGGTAAAAGATTATTTTGCTGAAGCATTTAAAAGGTCAAAATACAGCTTGGTGAGTAACACTCAATCATTAACCAATACCTTAACCACAACAGTCTGATAGCTTATGTTCTTTATAGCTAGTTTAAAAATGGCCTTCGCACAATAACATAGCCTTTGTTAGATAAAGAGACAGGGTTCCGTTCTTGAGCAAAATTATTTTTCCAAGATGCTTTGGATCAAGCACAATGCTATAACATTCATGGCACAACATATTCTTGTTGTAAACCTGGCACATGTTAACTAAATCAAATATTATATATGTAGCATATGCTTCTTTTATCAGGAGCTAGATCATTTTTCAATTTCAACATATATCCAAAAAATGGAAGGTGGCAAGAGCCTACTGGCTTTGAGAAATTTTCTATTATTAATAGAAGATGATGAGTTCCATGCTCCTGTATTTTGGTGGAAAATATTATTAATTTGAATTGACATGCATGCAGAAATTAAAATAATAACATCAAGTGTTTATCAATAACTGATATGACCATTTAATATATTTTGTCTCCTGTATTTAGAAGATTAAGTTAATTTAAGTTATATGTTTGTTTTCCATGACCACATCAACGTAAAAAAATGACTTAACAGCAAAATTAGGAATTAAAATTGGATGTTTATCATGCTTCTATGAATCACACAAAATATGCATGTCTAAAAGAAGCCGGAATAAAAAACATAATAGATTTAATATTTTCTGTCAAATCAAATTGCAAGTTTGTACATTAATAAAAGTAATAAAACTTATTTGAGACCTTGTAATAAATGGACATGCAAGGAGAGAACATTTATTTCCCTTGCATTATTTTTCATGTGTATGTGTTTATTATTGCATTGCGAACATATTACATTTTTTATCTATATTAGTGAGCTGATTCTCAGCTAGCAAATATGACACCTTTCAGAAAAAAATAACAAAAAAAATAACAGAATTTCATTTTATACAGTAGGATTAAACATAACACTAAGTACCAGAGTGAATTATTTACTCTAGTAAAAAGGCAATCAATATACTTAGCGGGTCAATTTAGTGAACATGAATATTAAGATTAAATTATGTAACCAAGTAAAATTAGGTTGTTTATTTCCCTCTGCCATATTATTCAATTTTCTGAAATTTGAATCAGATTCTAGGCCCATACCAGCAAAATTAATATTATGAATATATACTGTATGTATATGTGTGTGCTTAAGAATTGTAAAAAAGTGGGTTTCAATGTTACATTCTTTTAGATCCACCTAACTATGGAATTAAGGATTAAGTGCAATGAAAATATATGGGAAAGTGCACAGTGCTAAATTGATAGCATAGTCAGAACCTCTCAGTGCTAAACTATAGTTTTGGTTTTAAAACAAACTGTATATTTCCTATACTGGAACAGGATTTGATGTATAGGTGTAAAATGACTTCATAGGTTCATAGTCTATCATTGTATAATGCATAAACTCGAACATTTTGAGGTGGAGAGGGGCAGAACCAGTCCATCAAGTGCACAATCCATTAACATTTCACTTCCTTGGGCTGATCAATGGAGATCTGAGAATGCAAAAGCAGTACAGTATAGCAGCTGCTGGGGACAGTGGGACAGTGCGGAACAATCTGACTGTCTTGGGGAAACTATGACTGTTGGGAGGTATAATAATGCACTGCGTTCATATCAGTACAGCAGTCTTAAGATACAGTGCTCAGATTACTTCTGTAGCATCAGCCCATGTTCCAAAACTCACTAATCACAAATAAACCATTTGTCAATCTCAAAACTATATCATTTATCAGAACTTTATGCAAAACCGACTTTATTTTTTTCAAAAATGCATCCAAATTTAAGAATGCAGGTTATAACTAGGAGGCCTTGCTCTCCTCGGGTGACTTTAGTAAGGATTATAAAGCATTATACATTTTCTTAGTTTTGAGGTTACAATTAATATTGCAAGCTATGATTGCAAAAGCCAAAGATCAAGCCTAACTACCCACAAACGTATTAAGTCTTGTCTCGTATAATGTACAGTATATAATCAAAATGTAATGCTCCAAATTAGGTATTGGTAAAGGGTATGGTATGTATAGTGTGATTCAGAACCCAAAGTATCCAAACATTTAGTCCTGCGTGTATTATTTATTTATTTTTCCAATATCTGTCTTATGTTAATTGTAACAGTCTGCCCTTATAGGTGTTCATATTTAAAATAAATAGATACATTTCTGTTATAGCTGAATTTCATACAGTGCTGTTTTTATTTCTTCTAGTATGTACTTGCCATGTTCATTACTTGAAATCAAGCATTTGTCCTTTGCTATTCTTGCATAAAGTCTAATATTTTTGTAATGGCACTAAGCCCTTACAAATTAATCATGTATATCCTTCAGGTGTATGCTGTTTAGAGTATCCAGTAGAAATAATCCTACAGTGACCACATTTCTCAGTTTTGCGAGTTTATTTTTCCTGCAGTAAAATGTTGGCAGCTAAGAATGTTCAACAGCTGTTTTTGCTGAACTGTGGTTCACCATGGATATGTCTATTTAGCTAAAAAAAATGCTCACCAATAAATCAAAATGTTTCCTGCGACTGAAAAAGCATTGTACTATAGTGTAATATAAACTTGCTTTCACCTCATTTGTAGAACAATATGACAAAAAAATCCTAAATTGGGTCAACAGACAGTTTCTCACTACTTGCTTAAAATATACAACATTTTAAGGGATTCTGTGTTTTTTTTTTCTTGACCCGTAATGACAATTTGTTCTCTAGTTCCATAACACCTGCCATTGGAAGAACAAAAGACCAATATTTCTAGATTTGCTGTTTGTTAGAGGAAAGGACGTCTATGGAAATTTCTCATTAAAGATCTGATCTCTTACCTCCAACCCCCCCCCCCAAAAAAAACTGAGAATTCTGCGGATCAATATAGGAACGAAATGCAAATTATTTATATGGTCTTTGTATCTCTCCATCTTTAATCAAGAATGCTAGTAAAGAAATGTATTTGGAACAGAAGTGGCCTTTGTAACTCCTAACAAATATCAAAATATAGTAAGGACTAAGACTCTAAAAGAGTTCAGATGGACACCCATATATGAGCTTCCCCTAATGATCTAAATCAATACCATAAGTATTTTTTTTTCCAGATATTTAATGGGGTCTGTTCAGTAAAAAATCTAATTAAGTGTTAATTCCACTGATGTGGCTCAAGTTACATGCACTTGCATGCTACAATTCTCAAAGCTGCACACATATATTCATTAGTATTTGAGTTGCTTGTGAGTTGGTGTAAAGGCATGTGACTTTGCACTTTGCAAGTTGTAGTAGAGTTTTTGCAAACTGGCTTATTCACCATGTTCTCAACTGTAGCTCACAGAACTCTCCCTCAATAAACCTCTGATAAAATTAAAAACATATTTTTTAAAAAGGAGGAGTCTCCCACAGTCCTTTTAAACTAAAGGGGCTATAAATGGCCTCTTCCAGGGCCAGACTATGCATAATGAGGCAGACCCTGGCATAGCAGCTTTCTAAAAACTTCAGCACACTAATAATCAGTTGTGTATAAAGTAGACTTGTGCATTCGTCTTCGGGCGAACATGAAAACGAACACGAAGACGAAGACACACACCACGAAGATCTTCGTGATTGTCTTCGTCTTCGTCAACCATTCTCCCCCCTCTTCTAACTTACCTTGTCTTCGCGGCATCGCGGCATTTCCCGGAAGTGGAAATCCGCAGGTTCGCCGTCACGGGTTACAGGGCAGTGCGAATGAGCCTATTGGTCGCCTACAGGGACCTCCTCGGGCATCAACCAATTGGTTGATGCCAGAGGAAGACCCTGCAGGTGACCAATAGGCTCACTCGCACGGTCTTTGTAACCCCTGACAGCGAACCTATGGATTTCCACTCCCGTTAACCCCTTCGATGCTGCGTTATCTAACACAGCATCGAAGGGTTTAACGGGAGCGGAAATCCATAGGTTAAAGGGCCATGCAAGCGACCAATAGGCTCACTTGCACGGCCCCTTAACCCTTTAAAAAAAAGTTAACCCCTAATGCAAAAGTTAACCCCAATGCTGCAACTTACCCGGCAGATCCCACTGGTCTCCCTCCCTGTTCAATTAGTTAAACTCACTGGTCTTAAATAGAACAGGCGAGGGAGGCCGTGGATCTCAGGCTAAGTTGCAGCATTGATCGTTTTTAAAAAGTCTGCAACGAGCGGACTCTGCAACGACGCGACCAATAAACCAGTGGGAATCTACCGGGTTAAGTTACAGCGCCAGGAGCCTAAAGTCCTGTACGAGCTGACCAACAGAGTCGCTCGTACAGACTTTTTAAAATCCCAATGCTGCCAAACTTACCCTCTCTTATGATTCCCACTGGTCTTCTCTGTTCTATTCAGTTAATAACATGAAGCTCAACAGGGCGAGACCAGCGGGATCTGCCGGACAATTACGGCACCAGAGTTTTAACAGTCTGTACGATGCGACCCTATTGGTCGCCAGCAGGGGGCTTGTCTGCCATCAACCAATGGCAGACGAGCCTCCTGCTGACGACCAATAAAGTTGCTCATATGGACATTTAAACTCCTGGCGCCAGAGCGGCTTTAACCCCGTATTAACCCCTTAACTGGGGAAAACGAAGAAATGTCCACGAATATTCGCCCGAAGAGAAGACAGGACCAGGCGAATATTCGCGGAATACGAAGGGTTTTTTTTGCCGAAGACGAGCACGAAGACGAACACGAAGAGCCCCCTGGTGCCCAAGTCTAGTATAAAGTACTTCTGTGACACCACAACTTTTATTGATACACACTGTATGACAGTAGTTACACCAATACCAATTCAAGTACCAATCAAGATGCTTCATTCTAACGATACGTCCAAGTCCGCAGCTGTTACTTTCCCATTTAGTGAGATACCGTTCTGTACTCTAGATTTGCTTCTCTTTCTTGTGTACCAGACTCCAACTTAGTTGTGGCCTGCGAGTGTACTCTGCCTGCCCTGAACCATTCGTTGAGGTTTATGATTGCAACCCCTTAATCAAAATGACATAGCACCCTTATCACATTGCTGGGGTCTGCTACCGGCAGACAGGCATGTAAGAGGTGCGCCTTTAATACGCAGAAGGGATCAGGGATGACATCAGGGAGCTGGTGGATGTTAGAGACCTTGCACTCCCCCACCTTCCGTTTGAGGATGCCCCACAGATGCTCAATAGGGTTAGGTCTGGTGAAATGCTTGGCTAGTCCATCACCTTTACCTTCAGCTTCTTTAGCAAGGCAGTGGTCGTCATGGAGGTGTTTGGGGTCGTTATCATGTTGGAATCCTGTCCTGCGGCCCAGTCTCCAAAGTCTCTTCAGTATGTCACAGTACATGTTGGCATTCATGGTTCCCTCAACTGTAGATCCCCAGTGCCGGCAGCACTCATGCAGGCCCAGACAATGACACTCCCACCAGCATGCTTGACTGTAGGCAAGAGACACTTATATTTGTACTCCTTACCTGGTTGCCACCACACATGCTTGACACCATCTGAACCAAATAAATTAATCTTAGTCTCATCGGACCACAGGACATGGTTCCAGTAATCCATGTCCTTAGTCTGTTTGTCTTCAGCAAACTGTTTGCAGGCTTTCTTGTCCATCATCTTTAGAAGAGGCTTCCTTCTAGGACGACAGCCAAGCAGGCCAATTTGATGCTTTGTGCGGTGTATGGTCTGAGCACTGACAGGCTGGCCTCCCCCCACCTCTTCATCCCCTGCAGCAATGCTGGCAGCACTCATACATCTATTTTCCAAAGGCAACCTCTGGATATGACGCAGAGCACATGCACTCAACTTCTTTGGTCAAACATGAACTGTTCTGAGTGGAACCTGTCCTGTGAAACCGCTGTATGGTCTTGCCCACCATACTGCAGCTCAGTTTACGGGTCTTATAGCCTAAGCCATCTTTATGTAGAGCAACAATTTTTTTCAGATCCTCAGAGAGTTCTTTGCCATGAGGTGCCATGTTGAACTTCCAGTGAGACTTCCAGTATGAGAGAGTGTGAGAGCAATAACACCATATTTAACACACCTGCTCCCCATTCACACCTTAGACCCCATTAACACTAACGAGTCACATGACACGGGGGAGGCGAAATGGCTAATTGGGCCTCATTTGGACATTTCCACTTAGGGGTGTACTCACTTTTGTTGCCAAACTTTAGATATGGCTGTGTGTTGAGTTATTTTAAGGGGAAAGCACATTTACACAGTTATACAGGCTGCACACTCACTACTTTACATTGTAGCAGAGTGTCATTTCTTCAGTGTTGTAGAAGAAGTATTATCAAACACTCATCTACAGATACCAGACAAGCCAGAAGGCTTGTTTTTCCCTCAGAAATTTCATGGTGCTGCCACAACCACAGGGGATTCTGGGTAGGTGAATGCAAATAAGTTTAACAATGATCACCTTTTGCCTCTATAGCAACTTTATACATGGATCCCTTGAAAGTGATAGCCCGCTGTACAAGACAGCCTTTAGACAAAACTCGGGAAGAGGTGCAATAGCCAGATCACCACTCATGGACAGCTGTTTCTTCCTTCATGGGACTCGTCAGCATGAGTTTGTGATACTGCTTAATATGGTGGTGGGTAAAAGGTGATGGAAACCCTTCCATTTAAGGGATCCATGTATAAAGTGGATATAGAGGCAAAGGTAATAATTGTTAACCTTATTTGCATGCACCTACCCAGAATCCCTTGTCGTTGTGGCAGCACCATGAGATTTCTGAGGGGAAAAAAGCCTTCTGGCTTGTCTGTTGTCTGTAGATGAGTGTTTAATAATACTTCTACTACCCCTTAAATTTAAATGGAAGGGTTTTTCACCTTTACCCACCATAACTTATGTAAATATATATAAATACCCACACACATCCTAAAGACCCACTAGGAACACAAGAGGAACACTTTAAAAAAAATTGGGGGCAGAACCCTAGTTTAGAGGTCCCCCTTCTTTGTATGCTCAGCAGATATCCATACTCTGGATATTGGTGCTGTCCCTGACTTATACATTAGGTTACCATGGTCCACCTTGGTAACATACTGCTCATCTTGTTTTTCAGAAAGGATGTATATACCTAATTTAGCTTCTAAATGTAAATCTTTCTTACATAAATAAATTACAAGGGCAAATAGCAATAACAATAGCAGTTCATGCCCAAAAATGCCCAAAAGTTATTAATAATTAATGCTTAATACATTTTGCAATATCTGTATAATGGATTAAACCCTATTAGTATATATGCCATATATTTCCCAAAAAACAATCATGCTTTTATGTGTTCTGCACGTTCAGTTTTCTATGCCAATTCAGTTTGAGTCATCTGGTGATTACACTATAAAAACATAGACTTATGTAACTGAATCCCGCATTATACCTAAGCTATTTAACCATGACATTTGATTTGCGACTCCTTTTATTTAATATTTACTTTGCTCAATCATTGACATTCATTTAAGTCTTTTTGGATTGGATCAACTTTTGCAATTACTGTTTCCCATCAAAAAGTGATAAAAATATATGTTGATTTAAAAAATATTGATTACATTTATTGAGATTTATAAGGATAGTTATTTGCAGGTTGACAGTCTATGACTGTAACCAGTATGAATAAGCTTGGATTTTTTATGGCTTTTAATTTATCAAAGGAAACAATTAGCACACATTGTGACAGCCAGTGAAGGAATTAATTCATTTGGTTTCCTGTCATTAAAACTACATCATGTTCTTCCTTTTCTATTAAACCTCAGCTCAAGGCAGTAAAAGTCACTAAAAGGTAATGAAGTTTTTTGACACAGTTCGTCCTGGAATAGTAGGTGTTGGGGGAGAGGAAATCACTGAAAGCTCCTTGTTTCAGTGGCTTCATACAAATCGCCAAATTTACCAAAATGTAAATTTGCAATACATATGAATCCGGATTGTAACCAGCATGGAATGGTCAGGATCAGTAGCTGGGGATCCACAATGCAGAGCCTGGGCACGAACCAGATAGGCAACACAGACACAGGCAGAGAAGTCAAAACCCCAGACAGATAATTGCTGGCATGCATAGAGAAAATGGGTAATGTCCCTTTAATTCGGAGGCCGCGCGTGTGCAGTCAGCTGCAGGCTGTAGCGATCAGCCATCTTTGTTGTGGCGTGCGCATGCACGGTTGGCTATATATTCATTCCGTCGGCCATCGTTGGTGTGGCGTGCGCATATGCGCTGGAGGGTACGGAACGCCATCTTGGGAATAGCTCGGCATCGCGCGGGGATCCTCTCTGGCAGCGGTGAGTATGGGAGTAGTAGCAGTTGCAGGTAAGTTGGTTACATGGATGCCAACAATAGATCCCTTTGGTCATTTTATACTACAGTGTATTTATAGTTCAACCAAGCATGGTTCTAAAAAAAACAAAAGAAATCCATTTATCCATAGGTAAAACTACAATATATATTGCACTTTTGCAAATGGACCATAAACAATTTAAAAAATTGTTTTGTTTTGTGGGGGAGAGAGTGTGCCTAGTAGTGCCGCCATTTTGGAAAGTTCACCTCTGTTGTCCACAGAGGTAACAGGCAAAGAAAGAAGACATTTTTGGAGCAGAGGACAAAGGAAGAAAAAAGAAGACAAGAACACGCAAGATAAAAAGCACAGCTGCGTGGCACAGAAACAGCGACATAGAAGCAGCCAGCAGAGAAGGTAGGGAGACATTCCGAGAGAGCGTGAATGAAAGTATAAGAGCGCATAAATGAGACAGTGGGTGAGTGTGTAAGAGTGAAAGCTCCAACAAAATTCAAACAAAAAGTCAGAGTGCTTTGCTTTGTTAGGATTTGTTTTTACTTTTTTTCAGTGATTTGTATCAAATCCGAAAGCACAAGTATACCATACAACCAGAATAAGTACCTACTTAGGGCACGTTGATGAATGTGGCCCCTCTATAGAACTCAAAAGATCTATAATTTAAATTGTAAGTGAACTCTAGTAAACAAGTCCCCGCCCCCTAAAAAGGAGACATATAATAATGTTACATTTCTGAAATGGCAGCAGGAAATCGGCACTGCCAGCATGTGTGGGGTAACGGTGGCAGCTAAACTGTTAAAAGGTAAGCCCGGGGAGGGCAGGTGCCCGAGCATGGTCGTGAGGATAATATTTCAATTTTAATAGGGTAAGGCACGTGATCAGGCATTCCTTATATATATAGTGTACCAGGTTTAGGACACCAGGGAGATATCCCTGCTGCAGCAAAAGTACAAGTACGTCCTAAAGGTAATCTTTCCACAACTTTTGGGAAGAAAACCTGTATGTCCATAGGGTAATGGGGTGTCCTTGAGGCATCTAATGGTGAGAAATTAACTTATATAAAGTCAGGGTTTTAGGAGTTCCTTCAGTGCTGCTGGCAAAACATCTGGAAACTGCTTTTTATTCTATTGTCGTGGTCTTTTGTTAGGGGCAAATTGCCCAGCTTTCACTGGGTGGATAGGGTTTCGTAAATCTGGGGATCCTGGCCATATGGCAGTTTCTATAAAGTGTATATCCATGAGTCCCTCTGAGTTTGGGCCAGAGCAATGTTTGGTTTATTTAACCCTTTCCTTACCACGGTTTTTTAGTGCCATACCTACCATATGTTTTTTGCCATTTTATCAAGCTTCCCTTTTTCCGTGTTTGACGTGCCCAGACAAAGTTCACGTCCTTTTTTTCAGGAAATATAGGGCTTTCATTTGAAACCACAGAGCTATGCAAAAAATAATTGTGAGTGCTAGTGGGTTAAAAACCTATATTAAAATATTTAAAAAAATCAATTTGTTTTGCAATTTCGCTTACAATTTCTTCAACACAGTAGGTGCCGTTGATGAACGATGACCAAATTTATGCTCGACAACATCCACTGATTACAGACATCTTTTTTTCCAGAGGCCCACATCTATTTGTTACACTGTAACCTATAGCATAGTATTTTTAATTATACTGGCTTAAGGGGTTTAGGGGTAGTGTACGGGGGAAGTTTAATTTTAATTAGTGCTAGGGCAATGGGTAAGGTTTGTTTAAAAAAATATTTACTTATTTATTGCACTGGGCAATATGGATGGAGATCCCTTTAGGGAACCAACATCTTATGCATACTAGTGATGTCACAATCATACACTGAGCTTACTGTTTTTTTATTTCTGTTATTATATGATTAACAAAATGCATTTGATCAGCAAGCAGAGGACCAATATGAGATCGCTGTCCTCCTGTGACCTTCAGCAGGGAAGTCTACCAGAAGGGAATGCCCGATCACGTGATCAGGCATTCCTTATATATATAGTGTACCAGGTTTAGGACACCAGGGAGATATCCCTGCTGCAGCAAAAGTACAGGTACGTCCTAAAGGTAATCTTTCCACAACTTTTGGGAAGAAAACCTGTATGTCCATAGGGTTATAAAATAAAGACACCATAATAAAGACTTTCATCACCAAAATAATGATTCTGTTGTCTGATTTAAAGTATATGTAGGCTCACACATAGTTAATGCATTTGCAATTACTATAGATAAATATTTTTAAGACATTATTTGTATTACAAATATTATGTATTACACTGATCAAGTATCAATTGAATACAGAGGACGGCAAATCAAAAATACCATATAGCAAAAATGCACTATATTCCATATATTCTGGGCCTCCAATCATCCAAAGAAGATACAACACACTAGTGCCAGCATGGTTAATGGAAAAGATTGAACGTACAATAAGTGTGTGACATAACATCAGTAACATGGACATGTGAACTCTTCAACACACATCTACAGTTGCTTATCTCAAGCCTAGCTAAGACCTTCTATCTCCGATGGGAACTACAACACCTAAATGGCAACAGCCAGCATGTAACACGTCTTCCCTCAAAAGAGCAATCACGTCATTCTTTCCTGTACTATTCTTGATAATCAACATCATTTCTGGAATAAAGGGTACAGGGTCATTCAACCTTTTTAAAACCTGCCTAATTGCATCAAAGCCAAAAATGACCTTTTTTAATTGGACTGTTTTTCACTGTTTTCGGTCACTGATTTCCCTTTTTTGAGTATTTATGGGGTGAATAAATACATAATATATATTAATATATCATATGTAGTATTTTCCAAGAAACAAAAAAGGAAACCATGATATTGAATAGAGTTAAACTATTTTTATAAATGTGGTTAGGCATTTAACTCCTTCATGGAATATTAATACAAGGATATTTCTAAAGACAGGAGATTTTTAGTATTGTAACCATGCATTTCTTTTTTTTCATGTTTATTGTACCAAAATGCATTATTTATATATTGTTGTTTGAAATAGACAAACATAAAGGGGAAAAAACACTATTATTGCAATATAAGGTAGTACTTATTTCACAGGTTAGCTGCCATGGATGGAAAAAACACCTTCCAAGTACAGTAATACGAAATAGGTTTTTATGTTGTGCAGGGCAAAGATATTCTCTTATACGCCATTTGAAAAAAATGGGGTTGGGGCAGATTATTCAAATATATTTCTGGTAGGAGGGGTAAAAAGTGTTTGGGCACTTTTTTGCTGAACAGTAGCTTTTATCAAGTCATGCTGACATGTCTGGGATCCGTATGATTATTTTTCATTTTAATTTTTTTTTTAATTTAGTGCTGTTTTTAAATATATTTTTTTCTCCCACTAATCACTTTGGTACGCACTCTCTGTATCCAGGTCTTAGAGAGGACTGGATAGACCCTTCTGGTCTCATTTATTTTACACACAAACTATGTATTGGTTTTTTTTTCAGTACAAGTGCTTTCTTCAAAATCTATTCTCATCTATAGATTTTATAATTTTTTATAAAAAGAGGGAAAAATGCAAACAATCACTTTATTGAAGTTGATTTGTTCAACAAAATATCTATAAATACAGAACATAATTTTAATTTCAATTCAACAATATTCCTTAGATATAGACACGTCCCATATAAATAGATGTTTTTGGGATGTTACATGCACATTTTTATTTTACAAATATGGATTTTTTTCCTGATGACTTTACAGGGCCCATGGTTAATTTGAGACAATATGGTGGTTTCAAATTTCAACTTAACCCATGATAACTGTATATCATTGACAACTGATTGGAAGCGCTCCAGGTGGCACCGAAATATGATGTCATATTACGGCGCTCAGCTGTAAACGCCGGCACCGCGACAGAGTCACGGAGAGTGAGGGGCGCCGAGCGGTTGTTGAAAACTTCACAAGCAACCGCTCGACGCCCCTGCCCGGGACTTAAATTTAAGCATCGTTTTTTTTTTTGTTTTAACTTTATTTAACATCCTCCATGTTAAATAAAGTTAAAAAAACTTTATTAAACATGGAGGATTTAAATAAAGTTAAAAAAAAACAAACAAAAAAACGATGTTTTAATTTAAGTCCCGTGCAGGCGCCCCTGTTGCCATGGCGCCCTGTGTGACCGCATAGGTTTTCTTTCCTTTTATTCTTACTAACACATTTCATGCAATGTTCTGCTGCCTTCAGAAAGTGGGATATTTCCATTTCTCCTCTACTTTATTTAAATATTTCCAGGACAATAAAGACTCATCTACACACTTTCCTATTTTAGAAAAGTCAGCCGTTCTAAAGTCTAAAACCTTAGTTTTAATGTGGTCCAACACAACCTCTATCCTTATATTAAACCATACTGAGTGATGAACACTGGAGTCCAAACACTCTGCTACAGTGACATCTAGCATAGACTCCTTCCTGGTTGGCTGTTCTACCGATTGCCGAAGACACAATCCCTGCAAATAATTTAGGATGCCTCAACTCCTGGCTGACCCAGCTGTTTGATCGTAACAGTAACCTCATTTTAGCCATTTCCCCTACTAGCAGATTATCAGGCTTCTCTGCTTGTCCTATACATCTATATATCACACCTATGTAAACAACTACTTTGTTTCCAAGTTATAAAGCTGCCCAAACTCTAGGGTCTCCTCTACCTTTTAGCTGATTACATTTTCAGCTATTTTGAATAGAAAGAGCAACTCCTCCTTTTCTGCCTTCTCCATTCACACATCTTGGTAAGATAATATCCCAATCATTTTGCTCATTGTACCAGGTAACCAAATTTTTACTAGTTACCAATACTGTAAGTCCTAAGATTGGGGGCATTTGTGTACATCACACCTAAATACTGTTTTTTTCAACCTATGTGCCGCATAATCTGAATTTATAGAGTGTGTTTCCGTTTTAGCATTTTGTGTATACTTGCAGATTCTGGCAAGCACTTCGTCTACCACACAGGTCCCTATAGAGGGCTTTAAATTCTCAGTCTTAGTATGTTAAAGAGCAATGAAGTCTGACTAATTCAGCTCCATGGTGAGCAAAAACACCCTTGTTAGATATGACTTTCCAAGATTGTGGTACTTTAACGTAGTGGAGGGCCAAACCAGTATTTATGCCTCAGACAGGTCAATGTAAATGATATTTGCTAAATATGTACTGATTCTTCCCTTTGTTGTATGTACATATTGGTCACTCATGCAACATCCCTTAATTTGTATTTACATGCTTCTTACGGTATGTTTCCCTTTTTGTATTTTTTTACAAAGTTAATAATTCCTTTTCAAATTGCAGACCTCTGCAAAAACCAGTCCATAAATTTTATTTTCCAAAAGTATAAAGTTGTCATTTGCCAGACCGCAGATAATTTTAAGTTATATGATTTGAGTCAGGTTGACTTTTGTTATTTATATGTGAAGTTCAAGAGAAACAGGTTCATGGTCTAGCTATACATTTATTACATTTTTTGGCAAACGTTAAGTAAAGTCATCAATTTCACTCATAATAGTTTTGTACAATAATGCTGCCTGACTTAAATTTCTATTCTTATATAGCCCACTGAGAGTTCTCCTGCACTTGCTTGTGTATTTTTTGTGTTCTTCATCCTATTATTATTGACCAATTTTATCTTTTACTTATATCTGTATTTATACTCGGCGCATAGACGGTCAAAAATTTAAGAATCTATACTGACAGCCGAACATGCAAGGATGCTTTTTCCCTTGCAACTGTGTATTACCAGTAGATTGAATTTAATTTTTCAAATAAATAGTAGTTGTTATTTATTGCTAGCTGCGAACCTCCCAGGGCTCTCGCTCTGTTGCCCAGGAAGGGGATATGTCAAAGTAAAGGAAATGGGGATAACCATACACAAAGACGGGCATTACTCCTTAGAGCAAGAATAAATATATATTTTTGTGTAGAGGATGAGGGTATCCTCACATAGTGGCAATGCTGGACCCAAGACACTTGAGTTAAAAAAACATAGACACAGAGGCCCAATGACCAGCTCTAATTTCCAAATTGATTGGTGGAAAATAGAAAATCGCCCTCATTTTTAGACTTTATAGGTAATAGGTATCAAATAAGCTGATTCTAAGCAAACAATATAATATAAACATATATTTCATCTATAGTAGCATAATAAAAATACAAGTAATAATAGAGTAGAAAATTAGTCATCACAATGCTGTTGGAGCAAAATTCTCTACATTGAAATACATGTTATGTTATATGTAGGTTTTCATTGTGATAGTTGTGATGCAAAAATAATTGATTTCTAAGAGAAAATAATACTGCTGGCTTCACCAAAAAAGTTTTTTCTAGAAAGTTTTCATAGATATCTATTTGAATCAATGTGTTATGCAAGATAAAAGGTTAAATATTTCAAAGTGGACAGAACGCAAGGTAACAGTTAATGAAACCACATTCTGCATGTTATTCTTTCACAAATTATGTTACAACCATCACTGTATCATAAATTATAACTTTACTAAGGAGATATGAACTAATGATATAACTAGAAGGGTGATTTATCAACTGACACAATGCCTTAGATGAATTATAATGAAATGAGACATAAAAAGATTGGTTTTATGACATCAATGAGTTTAAGAGTTTAAAGTAGCCACAAGGAGTTTTTCCCCCATATAATACGTTTAAATTATTGGATGCATTCAAAATTCATTAGATAATATAAGTGATCATGAGAAGTTACGTATTTCTTTCAAATGACATGAGTTAAACTTAGCAAAATTGAAAGGAATAACAAGTAAAGCATTTTAAAATAGTTCAAATTGGTTTTTTAAATGTATTAATTTAACTCTTTAAATAATTGTACTTTTCTAAATGAGTTACTTCAAATCAGATGACAATTGATCCTTCCAGTCCCATTTGAATAGAACTGAGGTTTGCTGGATGTTTTTTGGTGGAGGGATTGTTATATGACTTATCATTAGTAAGCTTAAGTAGACTGTATTACCTGGTACACTGAAAAATGACAAAGTGTCACACAAATATTTAATATGCTCACAACAGGGCTCCACAGTATATAAAAATAGCAGCAATCGTGTAAAATTGTTTGCATAATAGTTATAAAGTGCATAAATTGGGTTTCTTGCGTGACATACTGCTCAGTTAATCAGTACATGTTGTCACCACCACCACAAATACCCGTAAGGCAGGGTACCAGTTTTATTGACTCCAACTTCAGCAACATGAAAAACAAATTCACAGTTTCCACTTATACATATACCAGAAAGAAGGGGATGCCAACTATTTACAATTTCACTTATTATGAAAATGTATATATATTACCAAAACATATCTAAAAAATTACCTGAATTTCCAGTGCTAAGAAAATAAGTCAAATCCAGGTTAGCCCATCCATAGCATTTCATCCTCAATCTCCAAGACAACTGGGTGACACTTTTATGTGTGCCTGGGTTTGGATACGATATATTCACTCATTCAGCAAATACTCTTTACTTTGAAGCTATGGCTTTCACCCTAAACCTTTCCCACCCATCCCTCAAATGCACTCTATCCCTGGTACCACTTCCAGGCTTCAGAATATTGATTCTGTCCTCAACACTAGCAAGATCACATTGGCCAAAGCACAATAGACCTACAAGAGGCAGGCAGGCAGAGAAGAGATGCAAGAACCCTCATTCTATATCACACAAGATTTGTCTTTCCATCAAAAATATGTCTTCAGGTCCCATCAAGAAAACTGGGCGCTAAATTAATTGGAATGTTTACCATAACATCAGTACTGCTGCAGTCAGTCGGAAGTTACCAAGGCAATATCACATTCCTCTAGTCTACCATAAATATATCCCCCCCGCAGCTGCAGTATTCCTGATGCCTGTTTAGTTCAAACTTTAGATCCCAAGTTCCGGAATTCCTGGATCTTGTTCAGTACCAGCTCAATTCTGTGAACATTACAAGTGATCATCTAGAACGTTGCATGCCAATGTGGTCCAGCTCCCTTCTATGAAGGCTGTGACAAAAGCTTGTGTGCTTTTTGCATACAGTAAAAATCAATACTGCTCACACCTTCTAAACTCACAACTCATTCCACTGACGGCAAGTTTGTCATTAAACAAATATTTGTAATTATTCAATTGTGGCTAGATAGGGACATTCCAGGAACATATTGATAGGACCAGGGCTGGATTAACGTAGGGGATGATGGAACTGCAGCTCCAGGCCAGTCATGGGGTACGTGTGGCCGATGTGGCCGCCAGGCAGAGCCGGACTGGCCCATTGGGAAACTTCATTAGGCGGCCGGGAGATGTGGTCTTGCAGCCGCATGACGTGAAGTTCAAGGGGGCGGGCTCACAGAAGAGTTCCTCATGCTTCGGTGTGGCAGAGCCTGTCCTGGTGTGTGTTTGGGCATCGGTGTGGCAGAGCCTGTCCTGGTGTGTGCTGTGTGTGTTTGGGAGTCTGTTGTAGCAGAGCCTGTCCCGGTGTGTGTTTGGATGTTCAGTGCGGCAGGGCCTGTCCTGGTGTGTGTGTGTTTGGGTGTCGATGTGGCAGAGCCTTCCTGTGTGTGTGTGTATGTGTGGGTGCCGGTATGGCAAAGCCTGTTCTGGTGTGTGTGTGTGTCCACTTGGGTGTCAGATGTGGCAGAGCCTGTCCTGGTGAGTGTATGTTTGGCCATCTGTGTGGCAGAGCCTGTTCTGGTGTGTATTTAGTCAGCTGTTTCCTGGCACTTTACTTACTGTAGAAATAAATAGAACTATGTAGTTATTACTTATCTAGAGATAAAACACCCTCCTGAATTTGTAGTCACTTCAGAGGGCAAAACATTCTAGGCCCAGAAAGCAGTGAGTGAAAAAGTAAAGGTTTTGTGTTATTTACTCTATTTCAATTTGCATATTTTATTGAAAAGGATAAGTGGCACTTCAGGTGTATCATGACCTTTTTAGTGTATGGATGTACTCCCAATCCCATCACATAAGATTCTATCTCATATATCGAGCTCTGATGTTATCTTTATCCAGCACATATGGATGGTGAGGACTTAAGATTCTGTCTATTACCAGGTACTTTTTTGGGCCTTTTAAAACTTTTGGTTCCTGGGAAAACTTTAATTGCTAAATATTTAAACCAGTGAATTAATATATGACACATTTAGAAAATGTTAACAACTATAACTATAGAAGAAATCACAATTTAACAAATATGGTATCAATAAAAAAACTATATATATGTATATATTAAACATTAAGAAAAGTAAAGAATCATGATAGGGAAATAACCTGTTAGTTAAGGGCACATTTTCTCTTTAGATATGTGAAATCATGTTTATATTATAATTATTACTTTTTTGTAGTATCACCAAAAGGTTTCATAAGAAAAATGATTTATTGAAAACTCAGATATTGGAGGGCAACCATATTTCATAACCAATAAAACCTTGAATGTAAAGACACAATGACATAAAATGACACAATGACATCCGATTAGGAAGTACACACAGAACACATTGGGCTGGGACATCCATTTAGTGTCTCAAGATGATTTTTATGAAGAGCTAATCCAAGCTCAGAGTGCATATTGAGCCTTAGGGCTCTAGAAGATAACAGATACATAAATACTAGCTGACAGCAGATAGGGACCATCTGGTACATCTAATCTACCTAATTTCCTATCTAATGTAATGATACAAACCTTACTTAATTTTAGGCTTTATTCTATTTTTTGTTATCATGGAGCTTGTTGTTGGGATTATGAGTTATTAGATTAAAAGGAAAACTGCATAAGCGTACTAAGAAGGCTGTGTAGGGCTTCTCCAAATAAAGAGTTCTACTTTCCCAAATGGTAACTATCTCTTATATCTTTTCCACCTGTGTTTTGTTGTCATATTTATTTACTGTTACAATTTACAGCACTTATACATAAAAGAAAATGCCCCACTTAAATTCCTTGCCATTCTTATACATTAAATGATCTATAACCATGTTTGAGTTATAACAAGCTTATCCAGAGCCGCGCCTTTAAGTTGTTCTGGCGCCCTGTGCTGACTACTCCTCTGGCGCCCCCCCATCCCGCTTCTCGCTGCCCCCCACTCACTGCCCTTCTGCCCCTTGCCCCCTACTGCCCCCCCCTGCCCTTCTCCTGCCCCCTCTCTGCCCCTTTCTCCCTATCCTTACTTACCTCGTTGCTGGAGTCCTGCGGTGGGAGCGGGAGGCGTCCGTCTTCCCCATTTGCCACGGTGCACGCTTCACAGCCGGCACCGAGATGGAGTCACGGAGAGTCAGTTTTTTTTAACTTTATTTTTTAAATAAAGTAAAAAAAAAAACTATGCTTTCATTTAAGTCCTGGGCAGGCGCCCCTGTTGCCATGGTGCCCTGTGCGGCTGCACAGGTCTCACACCCCTAAGGCCGGCCCTGAGCTTATCATCCTTATCATGAACTCTCTAGCATGCACAGAAGTGTTCATTGTTTTACGAATTATGTCCTATATTGCACATTTTAATTTGGTAAATTCCTCCTTCTCTGACTTAACACTTACTAACTTAAGCAAAATGGTCATATATGTTAAACATAGTTCAGAGTTTTATCTGCAAGAATATGGAGGCTTTGCTACTTTCCCTTAGTATCAGTCTTTATGACTGGACTAGATACTCTGACTTATGGGTTTCATATCCAGTGGGAACTAATTATAGGGATGTGAAGTCAATGGGTAAAAAATAATTTACTAGCAATCATCACATGGATTGCAATGAAATAAAAAAATAGTTGTTAGCTGCGTTAACAAATCTGTGCCAATATATCGATTGGCTATCTATCATCCATCTATTTTTAGCTTGCAATCAATGCAGGAAATACTGTTCAATTACAGTACTTGCGATTTTTCTCTTCTATCCAAATACAGCTTAATTACTGATGTCTAAAGGAAACCTGTGGTGCTTATAATCTTAAAAATCGTGATTCCCATGTTAAAGCTTAAGCAATAACTTAGGATAATAATAGAAGTCTGATTTGGCACACACCTCATGGTCTACAAAGGTGCCATTGGAGTCCAAGCCAAAGACAGAAGAATCAATGAGAAACCTAGCAGTTTTGTAACACCCCAAGGCAACGAAGTATTGGACCTTTGTCCATACCTTGGTTGGATTAAGTGCCACAAACAGGAGTCTAAAAGTTTACATAAAGTTGAATATGTGTAAGGATGGATCAGGGATATGCGCATTCTTGACAATCTACTTTTTCACTACTCTAGTAGCTGAGCTTGGAGAACTAGAAACACATTCTCCAGTAATAGGATTACATCTTTGGTTGAATTAATCTAATTTATGTATTATTACACTAAATATTATATCAATAAATTAATTTTTTTAATGTATCCATGTGAAGAAAGGCTAACCTATAATAAATCATTCATTTCTGGATGGATTGATGGATGAATTCCCACACTATCTACTTTATTGTGAGGCATATGGATCATAATGCCATGTGACCAATACAAATACTGGATTAAAATTTACCAATTACTATTTGTTGTACTATAGAGATAATGGCACTACTATAGCAAAATAGTTATTATTCTCCTTCCAAGGGCTACATAATTAAATACATTATTACATTTAATAGAGATAGTAATACATTAAACACAAATGATTGTTCTCTTATCCAAATCTGTAATATTTTACGATTGTAATTAATAAATTAGTTTTTACTCCCAGCTCATTTGCATAAACACTTTTAGATTTATTTTTGCACAGCAATGTTTGTAAATTGGACAGTCTGACCAATAGTCTGATATTTCTCCAAATGCCAAGCCGTGCTTTAAATAGGTACACATAAATATGTTGCAAAACAATCTATTATGAATTTTGTTTCACCATTAATTTTGGCAAAACATATCTTTAAACCTTAAAATCCTGTCTTTCTCTTTGGAAGGTCTCTAAATTAATATTATCTGGAAATAAATATGCACATTTATTTTAAGGTATATAATTTCCTGTACGTTTGTGGGTCTGGCGGCTGATAAACTCAATTGCATTTAATTAATGTATTTTTTCTTTGTTTCACAATACAATCAGTGTGTTGTACATTTTAACCCCTTTATGAACAGGATATTTTCTGCCATAATAACATCTATTTTAAAGAGCTATTCCCACCATTTGTATTACTAATATCAGATTAGAACTACAGCTTTGAAAACACTGTGCATGCTGATCTTTTAATATTTGCCATTTGTATGTGTGTTTAGTTATCTTAACCCAATCTACCGGACAAACATTATACCGCCTGTGGTAAATAACAGAATGGATCAGTCTTGATGACCCAGCTGGACTCTTTGACTAATGAAATTCTATGAAGTAACAGACTTCATTAGCATTACCATAAAGTCAGTGTAGTGATTGAGCCAGGAAAGTCACTAAAATATCACATGACTGGCAACAATGGCAGCCTCCAGGTCCGCAAATATTGGTTTTTTTCCAATGCTAATCTAAATCAATGTATATTTTATGCCGAAGGAACTGAACCATATGTTTGTTTAGCCATAATTTCCTTATTGTGGTTGTGCATTTGCACACATTCATACATATAGCAAACGTTATTATATAACTAAGTATTTCCTTCACACTGCAGACAAAAACAAGAATTGTATGCTTCTAGAGATGCAAGGTGTGTGAGCATCTTTGTTTTAATTTTTGAATTCACTTTTTAATTATTTATTACTTTTTAAACATTTTTTACCTGAGACCTATTTGGGGTTTTTATGGAATTTGATTGATTTCAATTATAACCAATCAGTATCCCTTAACTATGTCATGGTGACATCCTTGTAGTCTATTTATATTTTTTTTGATTAGCTTTTTTTTTAGTATTTGCTTACATATTTTTCTTCTTCAGTTTTTCCTAACTTTGATCCCTACTGCAGCTGCTGTCATCAGGAAGCAGGGCTCTGCAAATGTTCTTCTTGTGTTCCAAAATATAAAAACCATGTTAATATTATGGGAACATCAGAGACAGAATAAAACAGTATAATAAAATCAGTATAGTAAAAATAAAATGTTTGCTCCAACCCACAATCCTTTGTACAGAGATGAATTTAACAAAAAATCAGTGTCATAATACTTAAAAACAATACTAAGTTTGTTATTGATGCACATACAGCTAATTTTTAAGAAACCTCAGGCAATGTCCTCCTTCATCCAAATTGTACCCTTGCATAATCCACAGAACTCGGTAGTACAGTGATTCAATTATTTTCTTTTTGTATTTTTGAGTACCGAGCTATCTTTAGTTAACAAAGCCACCCATGTTGTTAAATAACCACTCATTTTAGCAATTTGCCCATAATTTGCCCATTCGTAACTAGATTTGTCTTACTATATAGCATCCCTGTTGTTAAAAACAACCCTAATAGATGGAAATTACAGTATCAAGACTCTTTTATGAGACATAAAGAGATTTGGGTTCCCTTCTATGGTTAGTCACAGATGTCCATTGTCAAAAATATGTAGCAGCCCCAGAGACCACCGGCAACAAATGGGCCCTTATGGCAAAGTGCATAGAAATAATCAATCTACACCATGCATATACTATATATGAATATTCATATTCCCTTGCTTTTTTGGGTCTGGCCCCTGATAATCACTGTTAAAGACATGCACATTATTGAATAAAACGCATTATGTCTTTATTTTATCTTGTTGAAATACTAAAGTACTACTGCAATGTAGCTCCTATTCTCCTTATAAAAGACAGCATGTCCTTCATTTACTGAGGTCACATTATAAAACATTACACCGACTATAAATATTATGATTTTCTGGTCTGTGAGATGTCAAGTTAGATTTCTTCTTATAACAGTATTATTATTTTAATCATTTTAACAAGGGGTCCTCTGGTTGTGTACACGCATCTAAAATATTTGGACAATTCAAGAAATGTGCATACATTAAACGTGTCTCCCATATGCTGCTTATGACTCTGAATAATGGAAAATCAGTATTTTCATTCTTTTGTAGTTAAAGGGACAGTAACATCTACCGTGTTTCCCCGATAGTAAGACACCCCCGATTGTAAGACGTATCGGGAGTTTCAGAGGGGTCAGCTAATATAAGCCGTACCCCGAAAGTAAGACATATGTCTTACTTTCGGGGAAACACGGGGGATTTGCCTCCAGATTCTCTGCAGCTCAGTAGCGTACCTAGCGGGGGGCGGGGGGGGCGGTCCGCACCGGGTGCCGCTCATCACGGAGGTGCCAATTTGCCGGCACCCGGCACCCCTCCAGAGACGGACAGTAATGTCCGCCGCGTTGGGGAGCCTGCTCCTCCAGCGGCGGACATGTCCGTCTCTGGAGGGGTGCCGGGTGCCGGCAAAGACCTCCGATACCGCTCCCATGCGATCGTGCGGATCGCAAGGGAGCGGTATCAGAGGTCTTTAACAGACCTCCGGCTCACTCAAGGGAGCCGGAGGTCTGTTAAAGACCTCCGATACTGCTCCCTTGCGATCCGCACGGCAACAGCTGCTGTGCGCCGGGGTCTGTTGTCAGATCCCGGCGCACAGCACTGAAGCCGCGCCCACCGCTGCCCTCTGAACCCGGAAGAAGAGAAGACAGATGAACAGAAGAAGAGAAAAAGAAGCTGAAAGAAGAAAGGAAAGGTAGGAAAGCATTAAGTGAGAGTGGATTGGTATGTGTGTGGATTAGTATATATGTGTGGATTAGTATATATGTGGTTTGGTATATATGTGGTTTGGTATATGTGTGGTTTGGTATGTGTGTGTGGATTAGTATATATGCGTGGATTCCTTTTATTAACCTGTTTTGTGGTGAATACAATACTGTTCAGGTTGTTAATAAATGTTAATTTTATGGTTAAAACAAAAAATTCGACAATTTTTTCCCAATATAAGACATACCCCGAAAGTAAGACATAGTGGGGCTTTTAGGGATAAAAAGAAAGTAAGACACTGTCTTACTTTCGGGGAAACACGGTAGTTTTTATGTTATAGGTATTAGGGAGTCAAACAATGCTTCACTCACTAAATCATTTCTTTACTTGCTATACAAGTGGTGTTCTTCCTGGTTTACTTGTCTCTAGGTTGTAAGCTTGCAAGCAGGACTCTTTTTACCTAATGTATCAGTTTGCCTGCCATTTTGAGTTTTGTCATACCCTTTCAATGTACTTACTGTAAGACAAGCTGCATAAATTGTTGGTGGTAAATAAAATAAAACTAGCCAAAGTACAAAAATTAAGATTCAAGTCTCTATTTGACATGTATTATCACCTATAATAATCTTTATGATCACCCTGGTGTTGTTCTTTTAGAAAGACATTCTTCTTCCTCATTAATTTAATTATCTCCTTGTTTATTTAGTGTTAGTACTTATGACATCACTATTCGTTCTTATTAAATGAAATAATGCATGGTTAGCATGGTTTTGTGATCAAATATGGTTTTTGTGTTTCAGGTAGAAACCTGAGGAAACGCATCTGGAATAAGGCTGCTAAACTCTTCCACTAGCCCCAACAGCAATGATCAAGTTTAAGCCCTTCTGTAAGATATTTGTATTCAGATTTGTATTTGATCTATTGGATTTTACATCAGTAACGCAAACGTTCTTGGCGTTTTAGGATTGGCATAATTTATAAACTGAATTCTACTCACATATTTTTATTACGCACATATAAAAAATATAACAAATGGTCTAAATGATTTTCTGAACTTATAATTCAATAGAATTGTTAGGAAAACCAATTTATTATATATATAGTAAAAAACATTATCAGCATAAACAATTTTGCCCTAAATTGATGCATAAGGCTTTTTACTTGGTTATATTTCTTAAATCACTCATGTATCCCAAATTTAATCCCATTTCTTACGTTTCTAAGTAATTAAATGTTATTATTTTCACAGACTTTTTCCCTCCCAAATCGTTTACCGTGTTGTGTGATAAATGCATTGCTCTTCTTGTTGACTGTTATAGTAGTGTCTTTCGGTTCTATTGTGTTTCCGTGGCAACAGTAAAAACTATGACATGTTATTTCGATAAAGAAGCTAATGAGACTAAAAATGTAAGAATTTATATAATTATTAAACGCATGCATGTGATTTATTGAGTGATGAGACATAAATCAGTTTTATAGGTTTTGTGCGCATTTTGTATGTGTTATTAGTAGCTTGTGTTTCAACCCACAGCAATTTAATTTATGACTAGATCATTACAAGGTCACAAATTATTTCCTTGAATAATACAAAATGTAAAAGAAAATATTCGAACATTACAAACTAATTTGACAAGTAAGAAGCACATTTGTACCTAGACCTGAACTGAATAAGAAAACACCACCACAATTACAAAGTTGGGTCACATGCAGACAATTAAAAAATAATAATAATAATAAATAATAATAAATAAAATAGAAATTGTTTTTTTTTTTTATGTGCATACTGTTTACATACTCATGTTTTATTAAAAAAAAGAACCATTCAAATAAAAATGGGCAATATTATTTAGGTATAATAGTAGAAGACGAGATTTAGAAAAAAGTGTATCTTGGCCCATTTTTTATATATGTTATAATTTATGGATTGATATCTGTTTCTTGGGATATCTAGATCCCTAACATTTATAGTTTAAACCAGCTAAAAATGAATATGAACTTTAAATTTAAATGATTTTACCCATTTGCCATTTTAACCCCTCCCCCACAAAAAGCTATTGTAGCTATGCAAAATACTTCTCCATGACCCACCGTTGTTTTTTGTTTTGTGTCATTGCAGTAAAGTATAATTCATTTTATTTCTCTAAAGTGCTTTTCCTTACTTGTTCAGTTTGGCATTTCAGATATTTCCTATTTCTATTTTTTTCCCCCAAAGCTTATGTTCTGCAATGAATACTAAAATTGTAAGTTCTAAGGTTAAGCTTGATTTATTATTGATATGAATTTTACTTACAATTTTGCAAGCCATAAACTATACATCCAACAACATTTTTATGATAAGGGTTCTTAAAATCTATTAGAAAACGAAACAGAAAAAGTTGGCTTTAGTACAACACCATGATATAAATGAACTTCTGTTACAAAATATGTTTTTTTTAAAGAAAATATACAATAGTAAAAAATAACATTTACCCATCTTTATACCAACAAAGATAGTATAAAATAACACATATTATAGTATATACTTTTTATATACTTTAAATGCACATATATCTTATAGTACATTTTCCTTTTGAAATAAATGATGTGTTTCAGTGAGACAGTGTTTCAAGTGAACCGGTTTTCAGTGTAATTTATTTGTTTGTAATTAAGGGATAATTTAAAGTGAGTTGATTGCTCCCAAACATATTTAACAAATAATAATTACAAAGCCGGAGCCATACGCAGACACCACCAGGTTTCTCTATCCTTATTTAAAAAGAAATCCATCAAATGTAGTTGACACCCATCTGCTGACCATTGAATACTGTGTTACAGTGCCGATGAATCTGAGCAAGGTCCTAGACTTAAGTGTTTAGTAAGTGCCTAAGGTGGAGAGACACTAGTTTATTTGTTTGTGCCATAATTGTCTTCACTGCCTTGAGGGGAGAAGGGCAGTCTAAAGTAGCTACTATGTTTAGAAACATGATTGCCCTACACAGGCTCTCTGTCACAAAGGTTCGGCTTTTTTTATACCTCTGTTTATCCCCAGTGGACCAATTTCTAAATTTAGCACTTTGTGAGACTGAGACTGTGTATAGCTGGACCATTAAGGAGAAGGTACTGTGATCTTAGACTCAGACATAAAGGAAGGAGCCATTGTAACAACTCCTAGTTACCTTTGACTGGATGTGATTGATGACCATAGGGTTCCTTGTTCAGAGCACATGTATTTGAGCTCGATCACAACGTGAATTCAACATGGAGGATGAAAAATATTTTCAATATTACAGGGGGTGTGCGATGCCTTGCAATGAAATATATTGATCCACATTTTACACGACAATAAACCTTTCTGCAGAAAATCATGATTAAGATTCAAGATTACATCTAATGCCCTCACCATTACAGCCAATGCAATGGTACTTCTGACTGTTCTGTGATAATATATTGAATCATAACACACAATGACTGAAAAGCGTATGAATTAGGTCTAATTGAGTCTGATCATTCCTCAATACTTTACTATACTCTAAAAGCTCACACTTATTCAGGATATTCTCATGCATATCACAATGCGAGTATGAACTCACGTGTGTTTTCTTCAAATATTTCCACTGGTATCTACAAACCTATGTGATTCATTTTCTATGGGGAGATAAAACCACACAATTCACATCTGTAGCCCAGACACACACACCGCTAAATTTAATTGATAAAATCTTGAAAAGGTTGAACATTTTTGTGTTTGCTAGAACACCAAAGCAATTTACCAAAAATATTTTACCTGTTCATCATTATGACTGACACCACCGTCTGAAAATAAATAAATATATATATATGGTATATTATATATATATGGTATTTACTTGGTGTGATAGTGATTGAAACAGGATAGTACATATATAAACAAATTTAAACATTCACAGGTCTTAACAGAATGATTAGAAGTACTAGGTATTTTCCACCACCCTTTGGGTAAATCTATAAATATTTTATTTTCGGAGTTGAAAGGGTTATATTAACATTTTTGCTTTGAGGAACTTATACTTGGGGTAAATTTCATTGTAAGAGACGCTAATTGAGTGTAACAGATTTTTACAACACTTTTCATACTTACTCTTGACACCCATATAGAGGTACACTCAGAGAATAACCCATTTTTACTGGTTTGCTTGTGTTTCCCTAATAGTTATTCTGCACTCATACCAATGAGAGCAACTCATATATAATCACATGTGGCGATTCTCTGAAGATGCTACTAAAAGTTTATAGAAGCTATTATATTAATTTCAATTTAGGGAACAGTAAAAATGAATATAAACCAAGAAAGTGTTTAACTTAAATGTGGATGTAAATCCCCTTAGGTAATGTGTATAGCTATTATAAATGACTAGTATTTCTGTAATAACCCAGTTGTTACTTACCAGGGCCCTATTTTACATAACATGTTACATAAATTCATTATTATTATTTTTTATAAAGATTATTAACTATGGTAATGTTCAATTAGCAAGAGAACAACAGAAATAATCTATTTATCTAACTTGCTTTTATGGCATAAACATAAAGAAAATCAGAAAATGATTATTTTTAGAAAATGGTGCTAGTTCTAATTGACATATCTAATATGAGCAGTTCTTATGCTCATCTCAACTTAAAAATATTCCATGTCACTGCACTTTTTAAAATAGAGATAAACAGAAAATAAATATAAAATTCTCAATCTTAGTCCAGCTACTGTATCTCTAGTTCTAGAGTTTTATTCTATGTGTCCTTAACTTTTGTTGTTGTTACTTAGGTCACTTTTTTATTTCCATGAGCTGCTGTATCTTTCCCAAACCACTGTTATGTCATCTACATGCTGTGAAGGAATACAAAATGATCTTTGTAGCAATCCAATATGAAATGATATTATGGTGAGCTTGGTGCTTTTTCTATTGGAATGAAGAATAAAAGGGTCAGCACTGATTCATATGTCTATGAGGGTAACTCTCCCTGCCTGCAGGTCATTCTTCAATGTTTTTTTACTTATTGTAATTATAATTATTTTAATGTCTTCGGGGAAATTGTATGTTATTCCCCTACGAACTGGTGAATATCACTCTATATGATAGGTAGAGCTGGTAGAGGTGAACTAAGTTTTTGTAAAGAATATGATTAATCAACACTAAGATGCAACGTCAAGGCTGTTCTAAAGCTGAAAGCTATCTTTTGAGACCAGCAGCCATGCTATTTTGCTCCTGGATAGATAAATATTGTTCTTTACTGGGTCATGAAGAGCTGCTTCTGACCCCTTCCAACCATTGTCTTAAAGCTCTTTAAAAGCTTTAGGTTTATACTAATGGTTTCCATTAATTCCTCCATTTTGAACTTTACAGTAGAACTTTTTCCTCTGGAAGCATACGTTTTCCGTGTCTCATTGTTTCTTTTTTCTGACTGAGGACCCTTCACCTTCCAATGTAAAAACAATAACTGAACAGAAATATTTATTTAGTTGGCTAGATTTTTATCCTCATTTATATAACTTCATTAGTCTTTTTTGTCTTTTATCTTTAGTCTAATTATTCCTTAACCTTTCTCCTAAGACCAGCAAGATGCAACATTCCTGCAGTTTTTTTTAAATTTTGCTAATTAGAATTCCTACTTTTAAAATGCCTTGAGGAGCCACATTTTGTTGGTAGCTTATGGCACCCCAGAGCTAGGTCTCGAGGTAACCTTGTATATACCTGGTGAGTCAAAGGTCAGCCGCTGTTATTGTTTAGGGTCTGGCTACAATGCAGGATTTTAATTAAAAAGGAATATTAACTGGTTAAGTGAATATTAAAGGTTATATGAATGATAAGTAAGACATAAAAAAATATGTCTCTTGTGTATCTCTACACTGAAACAGCATCAGGTCGAACAACAATCTTTGTGGTTTTGTAGATATGTAACTGCATTCACGTGAAGATTTCCATATGTATAAAAAGGAACAGTTTTTCAATGTGGAGATGCACATGAGAGAGGTTGTGATGATTTTTTAGAGATTTTTTTTTCTTATGGTCGTCACTGCTTATAACAATCTATGAGGAATATCGCATAGGTGCAATAACTAGTTGTGAATTTAGACAGATGCTGTCTGTGATATTACATCATTTTATAATTTATATTATTACATCATTACTTTTTTTTTACCATTAAAGCATTAATTTAGTCATATTGTATATTGTAGGATCTCGCACAAGTTCTACTGAATTTTAACTCTTCCACAAGTTCTATGTACTATTACTCTTCCAGTTTAAAGGTGTTTTTTTTTGCTTCTAACCAGTGATTAATGAGAAATGTCAATTATACAAGAATGCTCACTGTGATCAACTCTCAAACTAATCTGAGAATGGCACGCAACCTAAACATTAGGGCTGTCAATAGCTGGTCAGAGGAAACTCAAAAGGCCACGTATCTTTGGCTGTGGTACATTGAGTCACAGATTTCTAACAAGGACCCAAGTCACTGCAATCTCAGACTTGTGGGTCTGTTTTTCAGCTCGTGATAAGCTTGTCTCTTGCTAACTGTAAACTGTAGCTGGGTCTAAGGTTTGCAATGAAAGCAATTACCCATGTCTTTAATAAAGCTTAAAGACAAATAACTTATTCTTTGAGTTCAACGAATGAATCATGCAAAAAGTAAGCTATGCATACTGAACGCATTGGTAAAATTCACTGGTTTAATTAGTTTTGGTGCCACGTAATTAGTGGAGGTCAACAATAATTCAATTTCTCTAAAGCTGCTACTTTTTTGTCAAATTTTCCAAGACCACCCTGAAGATAAGAGGCATTTTGAATAAAGCACATATTATTCAATACACATATTCAACTTTTGATCTGAAAATAAAAATGAAAGAGTTAGTCTATATGTGCCAATTATTGAATTTAGGAAGAATTGTGGCTGTGAATAGTGTGAAAAAAAGTATGTATTGCTATAATACCAATGAAATAGTATCTGTTTCTTTCAGATTTTGGGGCTCATTTTGAATTCTTTGTGACTGACTCGGTACAATGTTCTTCGGACATGAAAAAGGTATCAAGAAGGGGCATCCGCTCAGCAGCCATCATGTCTCACACAAAATCCTCTGCTGCTGTCTGGGTTTAGCCCAACTGTAGTCTTTAAAGAGAGCAGCCACCTGATGATCGTGGGGGTTTTTTGCACGTTTTTATGCTCATGTAGCGCGTGTACAGGCATAGCCACCCTGCAGCACCCAATCGGAGGGGGCTTGTGGTGCTGTGAGCTAGCGGCCCACCAGGCTTTAGATGGTCAGTCCAGGTCTGTATGTATAGTAGGTCTTACTGTGCATATTGCATATTATGCTTGCTATATACTGGAGCATGGTCAAGCTTGTTGTGCAGATCTGACTATTCCTAAAAGAAAAACAATGGGCCATGTAACAAACATAATTTAACATTTACAGAATATTTAACTTTAAATATGTCAGGAGGGTAAACAATGATCTGACTGCAATGTATTTCTCCAAAAATGGGGGTTCTCCCTGATTTTGTATTTTACTGTTTTTGTATGGATGATCTAAATGATCCCAATAAATATAAAAAAAGAAAAGGGAAATATGAAATTCCAGTACCTTTTGATCTGCACACAGTGAGTGAAAAACACTTCTCTGCAATTTATTTTTTTACTTGAAAATGTACAAAGTGTTTCTTTCAAAATTAGCCATTGTTTCTCGGGACAGCTTAGGAAAACATACTTGTGAGACTGGTCTTTTGTTCCATATGAAAATATAGAGGTATACACAGTGATTCTAGGGGATATTCATCCAACAGAATGTACTGCCAATAGTTTAAGTACATTAAATTAAATCGTTAAATAATGATTCCAAAGTGCAACACACTTTTACGGTTGAAATGTATTGCAGATTTCCATCTGAAAGCCAATTACATTCTGCAGTACATTTCAACCGTAAAAGTGTGTTGCACTTTGGAATCATTATTTTATCTCAAAGTTAAAAGGCATTAACTGCCTATAGAACTGCAGTTTGAGATGCCTTTGTTATGCATTAAATATTAGAAGAATCCCTTGCTAAACAGACATACGCCTTCATATCACATTCCCTACACAAGTAAGTTAAGTCACATCAAGAGGCTAATGTAGATAATGTGGATTGTAGAAGAGGATTGAAAACTACCAAATTTAATCTATCCTACTTCTGTTTAACCACTATTTAACCACTCATACTCTGTATTTGTGTATGCAATAATATATATGTCATTATATTTTAATGTAAAAAGTTCAATAAACACATTAACATAAATGGACAATAGGCCAAACTGCAATTTCATGTTTGTAATAGTCAGTTTGCAACGACTGGATTTTTTTAAAGAATATATGGTAACTAAAAACAGAATTTGAGGGTAGAAAAGAACTATTTGGCCCATCTAGTCTCTTCATTTCTTCTACTAAAGACTCAAACATAATTAGTCCTTTTCTTATATTTAGGATACCCATGTGCCTATCCCATGCTTGTTTAAATTTCCTCAGTGTAATAACCCTTAGCACTTCTGAGAGGCTGTCCAACCTTCTAGTTTTAGACAAAGGCCCTTTTTCCCAACATTTCTCCTTCAAAAGATACTTCCCTCCCATAGTTTGTGAAATCCTGTGTATTTCACACTGGATCAACGATGAAAAGTGTGGTATGAAAGTCCACAGAGAATGTCCAACAGGGAATTAGACTTGATGGCAGGAATTATGCATCAATGTGTTGACTAACATTTCAATAGGACCTATACAATTAAAAATATGGGTTGATTGGACCCTTTCAAATAAAGTAGATGAATCTATGTGCAGTAGAGCAAATTGGAAAACCTTATGTGATTACTAATGAAGTGGACAACAAGTATAGGCTGTAATGGGACATTGGATGGTATTTGAAGATAAGAGAATGGTAGCTGTGGATTGCTCTTCCCAGAAAAGACTTTTTCTATTCAAAATTCTATTTTGAATAATATAATGGTGTATTGTGGCAAGTAAGGACCATCTTATAAACAAGCTGGTGACTTTATTCATGACAACAGATATAGGAATATTTGTAGCAATAAAAAAGCTTATTTAGAAAAAAATGGGCATGGAACTGGAAGGATTCTAAGTGTGTGTAGAAAAAAATGGAAGACCATCATCTCAAGGTGGCTCAAGCTATCTAAGGTCTTAGTAATGAAACTATGCATTATAAAGCACAACCCACAGAAAACATGATCTTTAATTTATCAAAATACCTTTACCTCTCTTTTTTAACAAAATAACTTTTATCTCTGTCCATAATAACGTTGATTCCAAGTCGCTTTGTACACAACGTTCTGGAATAGATTTTTTCTCGATTTCAAAACATTCTTTTGTGACAGAAGTATGATAAATGTTCATCTCCTACTGATCCATCTAAAAAGATCTGTAAATAATATACTAACTTTGGCTGGATCAAAATTTGGAAATAAAAGCGCATACATATGTGGCCTCTGAATGAGATGATCATTGAACCCTCCATTGAGTCATTAGGCTTTTCTACAAGCAAATTACATAATTGTTTTTGTTAACATAACAAATAAATTCAGTAGATAAAGAAAATGTAGATATGGTTACGTTTGTTAAGGAAAACATTCCATCAGGGTTACATTAGATAATATTAAATTGGTGGTAAAACTATGTTTAGACTTAGACTTTAGTACACATAAGGAATAAAAAAGTGACATACAGGGTGTCCTTATCTGGATAACTGCCAAGCATTCCTAGCATGGATTGGAAATATTCATTATAAATTTTCATCAATTCAAGGAAGGTTTTGATTTAGACCTACCTTGTGTATTTTGTTTTGTTTTTTTATGTATTTGTCACACATACAGTTCTTTTTATTGGTAAACCTATGTAACAATTAGGATACGTAAATGCTGAGCTACATCAGTTGTTCCAATTAAGACTCATTGACACACATTTCTATGTATAGAGCAAAATCCGGGAAGAAGCAGATATTGTGCTGCGTAACCGACAGTAGAGAAAATCAAGCAGGACACACAATGCCATAATAGCAGACAGCCATGTTAGGCTACCTGCTTCATGTACTTGATATTCTGTCCTGTAACATTACAAAAATGTATTTTTAACTAAAGTTTATAGCCGCTATGTATTGGTTGGTAGTTTACTGTCTAGACCCACTTTCCCATCTTTATTACCAGATAAGTAACTGGCACTCCGAGTGTTACAGCCCAACAACTTCGATCCAGGATATCAAATCTGGATTCAGTCAAAGGTCTGACCTTAGGGAGCTTTTAAAGAAAAGTATGTATTAAGAACTCAGACATACTGTAGTGTACCGTGAGTGCACCTTTCTGAGTCACTAGTTACTTAAATTACATTACAATATATGATTATTCAATGCATAGATGACATGGTACTATTCTATAACTGTAATGATAAAAACCAACAAATAATCTTGTTACATTCGCCTACCCTACACTATAAGCATTTAGAATTTCAATGTCATTCTCATTAATGTCTGCCTTATCATTGCTACAATGATTTAATGAAACACTAGACTGTACTTGTCTAAATTCATCATTTTAATCAAGCATTCATTGCTTATGTTATTTTTCTGTCAGATGAATTGCATTTTACCAACATAGGGTATGAGTCCGCATGGTCAAGTTTACAGAAGTGCTGGTTTCACAAGGTTTATTTTTGGTACAGTATCATTAATAACATATCAATATTAAATAACTTTTTTTTTGGTGTTCTAAAAGGGGGAAAAAGCAATTAAAATGCTTTTGGGCTTAATATTTGATAAAAGACCATAATTACTCGTCTTTATCTGCTCCAAGAATTTTTTGAAGAACAGCTAACATGGACAATAATGTAACATTTCTGCGGACTTAATGCAATGATTCCATCATACATAGGCCATACCAGATTTCTTGAGTGAAAATGCAGACAGAGAACTCTCTTGGGTTTTCACTTTTTATTTGTGTAGTAAATTATACCATGTAATTATTGTTTTTAAATCCTAAATTACTCAATGAAGGCAACATCATTAGTAGGAGAATTCCTCTGGGCATCACTTGCAGATTGTGAATACACCTTCATCCTGCAGAGGAGTTTAGAATTTCAAATATGTTTTCCTAAAAAAAAAATGTGTTTTCTTTCCCTTTTTTTTCTCATGATTATTTTTATTATTAATTATTGAGAACGGCATCCACTTTTTAAGATGTTTTGAAAACTATTGGTTATATATCTCATCACTGATTGTTTTTACATTCAGACAGATATGACGTTTAGGAAGTTATATTTACGTCACTCATCTTTTGTAGAGTGTGGCACTGTTTGGGATCAACTACTTTAGCCAAATTGAAAAGTTAGCTCCTAATACAAAGTATGTTTATCTGTGGTTTCAACCCCCTCACTCCACGCTTCATTATCAAGGGCCAATACTGACAGGTTAATCTAGCTAGAAAGGCTAAACTGGCCCTGTATAATGTATAATTTGAGGAAATCCTGCTCATTTTACTGAACATTATACCTGGTCATCCAAGCTGTTCTTGCAGCAGAAGATCACTAGGAATGGGCCCTCATCATTTATAGCGAAGTCAACTAGGTGAAACAACTGGTTTACAAACTTTCCTGTCAACTCTCCCTTTAGTGGATAAACCCAATGTGACGATGGTCCATAAACACAAGTAAATCTCATTAACCATCTGAAATTGTAGAAGGTATATTATATTTTCTCATGTCAATTATTTTTTTTCAAAAAACATCTATAAAATATCAACAGCAAGCAGAGACATAAGATAATAAAAATTAGTTCATGTGTATACAAGTCAAATCACTGAACCAAAAAATAATATTTTTTTTAGGAGAAAAACATGTACCCTCAGATGTTTAATATGCTTAAAAGGTATTATTGGCATATAGAGCAGCACAATGCCCTTTATTCTTTTAGTAATAGAACAGTTTAAACAATTTGTCCTGCCAGCATATTTCAGATTGTGTATTTTTTACACTTACAAAATAAGAAAAATGTAATATAATCCTAACTAAAACATTGTATCCATCATATTTTTGTAAAAAAAAGAAAAAAGGAGCTGACTTAAAAGTAAACTTTTTTCCCCCCTGTATTCATATAGCTTTTTTTCACCCAAACGGAAATTTGTAACAGTGATGAATCAGAACAATGCAGTCTGGACATTGAATACACATGAAATATCAGAGCTCAGCATGAACCAAATAGTATATACGAGTGTAAAATAATTTTGCAATATTCTTTTTTTTTTCAAGTAGGATATAATTGTGGAAAAAAAACATTTGGGAGCCGTGGTGTGAGGAACATTTTGTATCGTTCTCCACTTTGGCACTCAAAAGGGTTTATTCACTGACAGGAGAGTTGACAGGAGAGTTTGCAGGACAGTTGTGTATTAGCTCCTTGACTTTACTATACATTATGAAGTTTTAACCCTAGTGAGCTTCTACTGCAAGAGGAGCTTAGTTGGTCCTATACAATGCATTGCAAAACCAGTGAAATTTTTTCAGTCTCTTTACGCATTTGAACTATACATTATATAGGGCCCGATCAGCCCTTTATGCTGGAGAACAATGTTGTCCCTTCATGATGATGAATTAAAGTGACAAAAATACAAGTCTTTAACAAACTGTCTTGCAATTTTCCCTTTAGTGAATAAACTCCAAAGGCGCCATTAGATGCTAGAGAGTGGAGACATATGGGTCATGGGTATGCAGCTAAAATAATATCTATATAATCATTTTCCTACAATCACCTGCTGAATGGTGACATAAATACAAAAAACGTCCTTGTGTAGTTCATCAAGGATTTTCTCATGCTTTTAAGACATTCATTTGTTGAATTTGGACAATTTAATACAGATAAATTAACTAGTAGCGATAGCCCTTTTACTTTCGAGCAAAAGGTAGAAGCCTATGTACTGTATACCTGAGAGCAGCAATATAGCATACCTCAAAAATATGCTTCAAAACGGTTATAAATTTAATTCTACATTTCATCCAAAGAGAACATAAGAAAAAAATAGCTAACATTACCTTCTTGAAATTATCCAGGATAGCAATTGCGATTATTTATAAAGTAATGGCATGTGGGTAAAGCCACAGAAAATCTATTACCATTAATCTGCATGGGGTGTTTGATGACAGGGATTTTATTCCAATTTCAGCATTCGGATATAGCTAGGGACAAACCTCACAAGTCTCTCAAATCATTAGAATTTCTAACACCAAAACCTTTGACTCTTAGCTGCATAACAGCATGTGTGGCGCCTCTCACAAAGAGTACATGTATTCACAAAAACGTAAGCAAGCAGAGGTCATTGAGTGCTTGTGAAAATGTACTAGCATTTCTACTGTAAAATTATTAAGTGATTTTCCTTTAATTTTTTTTTTTGAGGAAAGAGGATCTTTTACATACATACAGTAACTGACCCGTTAAACTGTTAAAAGAATGAGAATTGGCAAGGCTTAAAAAAATTAATTGGCACAAAAGTCAGGAAAGTTTATCATTCTAATGTATCAATATGTGATATTTGTTTAGGACTCTACTATAATAAACAGCAGGTAATATGATGAAACATAGTATGAATAAATTCCTTGATTTTAATGGGAACACTTTCCTGACACTGATTGACAGATTCAAGCAGCCAATCAGTGGAATTAAATCATCAATTAAATTAATCAAGTCATGGGGGAAGAGTGGAGCTTTTGCAGCAGGTAAGTGCTTTATTGTTAAGAATTCTGGAGGGGCACAAAAGTTAATATTTCAACAAAAACATAATATGATCTAGGGTTGGTGGAAAATGATGGCAGTTAAGGCATACTTAACCAGTTAATCCAAACATTTGGGGATTAAGGGTTCAATACACCAATTCAATTTTATTTCAAATTGTCTTTGTAATCCTCATTATAGATCATTATAATTGCTTGCTAGATCTCACACTGCATCAATTAAAAATATCCCAATAAATACATGTACTTCTATAAATAAAATGTATCTTTTTGATGATGGTAACCTGGCAGACGTAGATAATGTGTATTAGTTTTTTACATCCTCATGACATTAAATGTGTACATTTTCATTTGGAAACCATAGTATCTTTATATTTGCTATTTAATCTTTAAGTAAAAGATTACGAAAGGTATGTTATAAAAATTGTTTTCCAACCAGTCAGAAAGCCTGTTTGCAGCTGTTTTAAATTATATAAAGTGTTCATAATTTCTTATTGCATGTAAAAGGTCAACACTTTAATATTTAAGAAGATAGGTCCCCGCTATTAAATAATCATGTTGCAATATGTAGGCATTTCAAAGTTCTTAACTGTAATTGGCCATTTCAAGTTGAACGTGGTTGCTGCCACTTGCTGGTTTCTTCACCTGGGATATAGAATTCCTCCATAGACACAGACATAGATAATCACATAAATAACATCTCAAGTAGTAGTGCTGGATCAAATTGCTGCAGTAAAGGCGCTGTTCCACAAAGACAAAGCAATTATTGAACCCTGTAGCGTTAAGCAAATAAACTCTAGCGGATCTGTCATTTTATTCTTTCCTGTTTAAAGGATTAATCATATAAAAACAACAAAGAGAATGGGATAACATTTTGCATGATTACACACTTATTTCTGGGAAGGGGTTGGACATTCAACAGCACTAGGAGCGATTTGTCGAATGTTGCATTTAGTTACAAAAGTAGATAGAATGCATTCCTTACTGTTCTCTGTACATTACTGTTATATTTAAACAAAAATGGTCTCCCAATTATTACAGTGGGAGCCACTAAGTAATAAAATATAGTAGCCTTGTGGGGCATAATGTTTTACGCTCTAATATAATAAGTTATAATGACATTAGTCATTATTTATTTAAGTAATAATTTAGAAAATATTTATGAAAGAAAACAAAAATCAGCAAGTTCGTAGCGTCATTTACTGGAGAACAAAATAAAAATATATGTGATAAGTATACAAATGTTTTCAGTAAGAGTCAGTACCAGCAGGAGTTACAAGACACCTTGTTGCATGTACACAATATTTACCTGACCAAGGCTAGTGGACAGAGACAGGTAAAAAGAGGTAGGGTAACGGTAGATGAGAGCATCTCAGAACAATGTTTTGTATGTGTGTATTCATGTATGTATATGTGTGTAATAGCATGGATGTGTAAGTGCGGATGCAAAGATGGAGCAGACATGCAAAGATGGTACAGGGGAGCCGTTTGGGGCAAAGCTGACACAGGGAGGCCTTTTGGGGCAAAGACTGAACAGGCATGCTGTTTAAGGACAAAGATGGCAGGTCCTATGGCTCAATCTGTGTGCCGGGTCAAGTCCTATGTGTGCAATATTCTTTTAATACACATTTAATGTTCAATTTGCTTGGGATTTTTCAGCAAGACTGAGTTTGTGTGTTATTTGGTTGATCAATACCTGCAATGCTGTGTTTCCATGTATTAATTTGATCTATACCTGAACTACAACTGAGAAAGGAAAAGAATGGGAAGGAGGGAACAAAGTGACTCTAGGTGTTCAGGGCATCTGAACACCCAAAGCTGGCCCTGATCACAACTCGCAATCTGTATAAGGTCACTCACCGGACCTGCGCAATTAATTTGCTATGCGAGGGGCATAGCATTCTTTCAACATTTTGCATGGGAAAATCTCACCCAGAGTCACGCTAGGGTCAGAAGGAGGTAAGCCTGCACTTAATATAACAGTCTCCTCCTAATCTGCAGTCAGTGCGGCAAGTACTTTTTTGTAGGATTTTTTTGGTGTTGAAGTGAAGGGTGTGATTGCTTGCTAGGAAGTGTGTGTGGGAGGGTCCAGTCAATATTAAAGGCATACAAAGACATTTTAGACAATGCTATGCTTCCAACTTTGTGGGAATAGTTTGGGGAAGGCTCTCTTCTATCTCAGAATGACTGTGCCCCTGTGCACTAAGCAAGGTCTATAAAGACATGGTTTGATGAGGTTGGTGTCAAGGAAGACTGTTCACACAGAGCCCCGATCTTAACCCCACCAAACACATTTGGGATAGATTGGAACACTGATTGCGAGCCAAGTCTTCTGGTCTAACATCAGTACCAGACCTCACAAATGTTCTTGGCTTAGCTGAATGGGCAAGAATTCCCACAGGTACAGTGGAGGATGTTATTGGCACAAATGGGGGGGCTTCATATTAATGTCCAAACACCTAGAGGGTTCTGGCTGAAAAATTATAGAATAGAACTGGAATTTATCGTATGTTTGCATAGCTTGGGCATGACTTTTTAAAGAGGCAATAACATTATTTAAAAAGAATGACTTTTTATGCATAAAGACCTTTGTGTAGTCTTTATGCAAGTGGAAGTATGCCCTATTCAATATCAAGCTTCCGGTAAAATAACACCCAGTGCAAATATAGTCATTATGCATCAATCACCTAAATGAAAATGATCTGTGTGTCAATGCCCTGAATAAGTGCTTGCAAGAAAAGAGAACCGCATCTTGGGTAACATGGTCAATTTTAGAAATAAATGTTATACTTTGAGATTGTAAAATTTGCTCAGTCACAATAAAGAGGCAAGCTTCAATATAGACCTATCAAAAGATTTAGGAGGAAGTGAAATTGTTCATGTTAAGCTGGCAGAAAAAGCACTGGCCACCTTAGAATAAAATTCACATTCATGCTGCAAAATGCTGTAAGTATGGTACTTGACATGCATAAATAGGGTTGAAAATAACCATTTGCTGGGAGTTCAGAAAAAACAACGGCAGTAGGCAGTGTAAAATTTTACTTAGCACAAGATTACATGTCAGTAGTCAGTATATCCTACCACAGCCCTTAGCCCCTGTCCTACCCCATGTCTGTTGGGACAAATTTCATGTCTTGTGAATATCTGTTGCTATCTCTTTCTTGAAGTATGAAGGTCTACACTGTGTCATATCTTGTGTTTGGTTTGTCCTGTATTAACGCTCCATGTGAAGAAAACAAACTTCATTTGGATCAAGTGTGGTGTTAGTAAAGTTGGGCACTGGCCTAGTCTTCGTGTTCGTCTTCATCTTTGTGTAAAAGAAACCCTTCGTATTCCACGAATATTTGCCAGTTCCCGTGTTCTTTTCAGACAAATATTCATGTACCTTCTTCTGGTTCATTTTTTTTCCTTTGTTTTCTGACGTTTTTTTAGCAGGGGTTAATACGGAGTTAACACGGTAACAATACACAGCAGCTTTGGCACCAGGATTTTAAGGGACCATAAGAGCGACTATATTGGTCGCCGGCAGGGGCCTCCTCTTGCATCAACCAATGAAGGGCAGCTGCTCTTCATTGGTTGATGCCAGAGGATGCCCGTACCGGCGACCAATAGTGTTGCTCTTAAGGACCTTTAACTCCTGGCACGATCCTACGGATTGCCATTCCTATTAACCCCTGTGATGCTACATAGACAAGGTAGACTAGAGGCAGTGGGTAGGGACCAGGGAGATTAACTAGGAGATATTACCGAAGACGAACGCTGCCATATCCGTTTATTCGGTATTCAGTTTGAACAAGGAAAATGCACCTTTCTCGTTCGTTTCCATGTTCTCACGAATATGAATGCACAAGTCTAGTTGTTAGTTTTTCCCAGAAATGGAAAAATGTTAGCTTCCAGGATGCTAAAGTATTGTTCATCCCATGATTCCCCTTGTTCCTTAACCATCCTCATCAGCCTTCTTGTGGTGAAACACACAACTAGGAAGATGTGGTCTTGGAATTGCTCACCACATTGAATCCACATACTTGAAGTCCATCCTTTCATAGTATGTAGTGGAATCTGTCACATTGTTTATTGTCAAGGCTATAGACCCCTAGTAAATGTAGTAATATGACAGTTCAATAGTCTAACATCTAAACATTTTTACATATCACTGTTGCAGGGATAGGTATTACAGTGACAATTATGTGGGTTTTTCATTCTTTACATATTTGCAGGGGAGACAATGCTGTGTGTGCATAGTCTTAGTCTGTGTATGTTTCTGTGTGTATAGTGTTGGTTGTGTGTGTGTGTATGTATGTATGTATATTGTTAGGGTCCATGCGTGTCAGCATATAGTGTGTATATTTGTGTATGGTTTTAGCATGAGTGTATGCCACCGTGCTGAGAGAGTGTCAGGGTGAGTTGGAGGTAAGTGGTGCCTGGGACACGGAGAGGAGAAGCAGCAGAAAGAATGCGGTTATAAGTGTACAGTGGGTGTTAGAGTGCATCTGTGTGTTAGTATCTATGCACGTTAGTTGTAGGAGTGGGTGCTATTCCAGGTGCCACTAACTCTAGGCTCGTGCTTGGATATTTTTAGCATTCCTGGGTGTCATTAAAACATGTGTCATAAAATCCGCATAGAACAATACGATTAAAGTAGCAGTTTGCACGACTCCACACACCACTACCTGAGGGTTTTCAGATGCAGGGGACTGCCTCAGGAACTGTCAATCACCCTACCCAACGCCAAAAGTCTGGCACAATCACATGATCGCACAAAACTTCCTTTATAAATTGAAGCCTTGCATTTAGTGTCCATTTACAGGGAATGAGTGTTGCTGATTGGTCAGAGTAAAATTATCATATATATGTTTGCTTTAATTGTGACACTAGCAAGCCTCATCAATTTCCTATCCTGAAGCTATATCATTTTACCTTCAACCCACCGTCACAAAGGGTGTTTGCACAAATCAACAACAATCAGCTAAAGGCCGTTGTTGAACACTGTTCATTAAGTTTTGTGTACAAAAGTACTTTTTAAGCGAATTAAAGTCTTTTCGCTGAAAAACTAGTATTTGCTGGAAGCATTAGATGGTATAGCTGCCAAAAATGTTGAAAAGATGGTATCTATTAAAATCGTTTGCCAGCATTTTTTCACAGATACTTTTCCATTTAAAAAGTTTGTTTTGGTTATTTTAGTAAAAAAATAAGGATCAACTTGTCCAAGTGACAATACTTTGAAGATCACGTATTGAATAAGTAGCAACAGATGGAGCTGTACTTGTTTAATATTCAAGGTGTTTTTACTCACAAACATTCATCCTGTTCCTTCTGCTGCTTTAAATCCAGAGGATAGTTGGGGATGTGTTTTATTAGCTAGTAGTTGTTTCAGTGGAAGCGATTGCCAGGAGTTTTCTTAGTTGCAGCTATTAAAAAAAGGGTCTATTCACTAAACCTTAGTTTAGCCTATGCTAAATGTAGCCTTCACTTAAAGAAACTAGTGAGAAGTAGTGTTGAATGGGTACTGAGAGAATTCACAATTCTCTAAGCAATTCTCAGCTTCTATCAACAGCTGTGAATCAACTCCCT
Source organism: Spea multiplicata (assembly GCA_009364415.1). NCBI lineage: Eukaryota > Metazoa > Chordata > Amphibia > Anura > Pelobatidae > Spea > Spea multiplicata. Next base: position 10,758,003 of record VKOC01000001.1, read on the forward strand.
ATAGATTTCTATGGTAAACTATATTCTATATTCTAATCTAAGAGGACAGTTCAGTTGGGCCTGTTTATTAAATGTGTGTTTGAGTCTCCAGAAGAACATCCACCTTTTCTTTGACTGAATCCACGCCTAGTGTTAACTCCGAGGGCGTAACTAGAAACCACAGGGCCCTGTTGAAGAAAATGTCCTGGGGCCCCTCAACTTCGCCAAGCAACATGTCCCACAGTGCCACAGTTTGCCCTAAACAGTGCCACCCTTACCCCAAACAACCTGCTTTTGCCATCTTTTCCCCACGCTTGTCAGAGGGCCCTCAAAAAGCATATATATATGCCATGTTTGTGGCAAACAGCTGGTTTCTGCCAGCATTGTCCCCAAACAACTTGTGTGTGTCTTTTTTTCCTCTTTGCCTTTCCCTAACAGACATACTTGCATACATATGCAAACATACTTACACAAATTACACATATTAACACACACACACACTTATCCATACTCACTAACAAACACATACGCATTCATAACAACTCGTGCTAACACACGTTCCATCTCACACGACTTACACATCCATTCTCACACACACTTATACATAGACGTTCATGCTCACATACACTTATACATAAACATTCACACTCACATACATACAAACATTCAACCCCCTCCAACCCATACGCGCACCCACATACCTCTCACCTCTCTGCAGCTTTCTGTCCGTGGGCAGCCTTGGTTTCACCGTGGGGTCAGGTGATGTAACTTGAGCCTGTTATGTTTCTGTCTCCCTATGCCGGTTCAAAATAGTTTACAAGGGGTCCGGCGTGGTCCACATGGGAAGGGCCCTTTCTGAACAATTTTGAACCGGTATGTGGAGACAGGAACAAGTGGACGCAAGGGTTGCCCCAGGCGCTCTCCCAGTTGCAACCACTGCGACCCCTTTGTTACGCCACAGGTTTGCTCCCACCACTTTCTTGAGCAGTTATTTTTTTTATTAAATGCAAGCCTATTCCCTTCAAGTGGGCTGCCGGCCAACTGAAGTATCTGGGCATCTGGCTCACAAGTGACTTGTCTCGTATGTATGCCTGCAACTTTCCTCCACTTTTGGCTACCCTGCAACGAGATTTGTCCCGCTGGTCCCCGCAGTATTTGTCCTGGTTTGGGCGGATTGGTGCCCTGAAGATGAATGTGATGCCTAGGATTCTTTACCTGCTTCAGACGATTCCCATTCAGCTGCCCCCGTCCTTTTTTGCTTCTCTCAAGACCATGTTCCTTCGCTTTGTGTGGGCTAACAGGAGGCCCAGGACTAGATTCTCTACGTTAGTCCTCCCCAGGTCCTGTGGGGGGGATGGGTGTGCCGTGTCCTCGTACTTACTATCATGCCTGCCATCTTTTGCGGGTCCTGGAATGGGGGCATGGTCCCTTGCACAAATTGTGGATAGATATGGAGTCCTCGCTCCTGGGCATCCCTGTTGGTCACCTCCCGTGGCTGCAGCGGCATCACTCCCGGGACCTTGCTCGGGCTCACCCCTTGATATCCGCGTCGTTACGAGTCCTGCATTCTCTCCATGTTAACTTGAATCTGACGTCCTACCCATAACCACTGCTGCCATTGCGGAACAACCCTGATTTTCCCCCGGGACAGGACCCGGGCCCTTTCTTGCGGACGGCCTTGTCGGATTACGTCCCGCTTTCTAAGTTTCTTGCTGGACATCGTCTGCGCACCCTGACGGACATTTGCGGCGACTCAGGGCCTTCCCTCATGGAACGCTTTCAGTACTGTCAGCTCTCCAGTTATTTCTCGTCCCTCATGGGGTCCGGCACGCCCACTAGGGCTCCTACTCGTTTTGAATCGCTGTGCACCAGATCTGAACTCCCGGCACATGGTGTTTCCCTACTTTACCAACTCATACTTCAGCACCCGAGGGCCGAGCCGTTACGTTTTCAGAGTCTCTGGGAACAGATGTTACACATTAGGCTGGACCAGTCTGATTGGGACAAGATCTTTCTTCTGACCCACAAGTGCTCCAGACAAACAAAGGCGCAGGAGACTTCCTACAAGCTCCTTACTCACTGGTACATGACGCCTGTGGCGCTCCATAGAGCTTTTCCCGACTCCTCCGACGGCGCTGGCGCTGTGGTGTTGCTCCTGGTACTCTACTCCATATCTGGTGGGACTGTCCTAAGATTGCTCCGTTCTGGTCGAGTGTCCATAAGACGGTTCAACGCCTCTCAGACGACCCTCCACCGTTCCTGCCTAGTTTTTACTTGCTCAGTCATACCTCTCAGTCCATTGCTGGCTTCAAAAAGTCAGTGACTCGTCATTTACTATCTGCTGCACGGTCGCTTATCCCGCTCCATTGGAAGGACGCTTCCCCGCCCTCCTTTCGCGATTGGATTGAACGGGTCGAGTCCATCAGGGTCTTTGAGGAGCTGGTGCTGCAATCCGAGGACCGTCATGCGCAATATCTCCGGACATGGTTTCACTGGCTCTCGTTTTGCGATTGATTCTGTATTGCCTTTGCCCGCTGCGTCGGGTATTTATGCCCACTTTTGTATCCCTGTGCCCTCCTCCCGTCCGTCCTATCCACCTGTACTCCTCCTCCCTATTTCCCTTTTTGCCCTCTCCCTTTTTCCCTATCCTTCTGCTGTTCCTTGAAAACTAATAAAAATCATATTTACAAAAATAATAAATGCAAGCCTATGGTGTACCTCTGAATAAAATGTTACTAAAATAAATATTATTAAAATAAAGAAAAAACAACACACAATGCAGTTCACGCTACCAAAACTTGGTTTTGACATGAGTAAAAATAAAACATTAAAAGGACACTCCATCCATCATGTGCATTTAACGCATGTAATAGATGAGAGGTCCCTTTTAATTTTCTTACACATTTGTCCTTTACCTATACTGCATCTATTTGCTGTGCAGGTGATGTGTTTGGTTAATGTATTTTTCAGACACGTGACATAGTACCAACTAGCCAGCTCTAGTGTGGTCCGGAGAACATTAGAGGCAGAAAATGCTCCCATTGATTTCAGTGGGAATGCTTTTCTGACATGCTTGCTTCAGGCAGCCATACGATGACACAAAACACTTGACCATGGAAGGGTGTTCTTCTGCAACTTTGAAGCTACACTTTCTCTGTATGGTATTTTGTTTCATATGCATTCATTGTTTGGGATCCTGCCTGGAACACTGGATTCTCCCTTTAATAAACAAACCCAAATGCAAACTGGTAAACAATAGTGACTGAAGGCCCTATTAAAACAATAACTGATATTAAATAGATTTTTGCAAAATAAGATTTAATTACTTGTGTCCAAAACATATTTTCATTCTGCTCACGCTTTCTTGAGCGCATCATGTAATGTTATGTTAAACTATCCAGGCAAGTTTTAAGTTATAAAAAAAATATCGACATAATCTGTCAACGGAACTGTGATCTACACTCACAAGCATCACACATATAATTTCCACAACCACATCAGAAATCTTGTGGTTTATTCCGATTGGTTGCCACTTAGTCCTGTAGTTGACAGGGTTCAATATCAAGAAATAGCTCATACTAACATGTAAAAAAAAATAGCAACATCACAAAGACTTCTATGAAAAAAAGGAAAAAGAAAAAAAAAACCTGTACGTTATATAGCCTGCTCTCTGGAACTGGTACCAACACACCATTTGTTCTTTAGAAAACTAAATCCTGTCCCAACTGCTCATAAAATTTTCCCTATAAGTGTTTATAATAGCTAGTAAAAAGAGAAGCAATGTGTTTCTATGTAAACAAAGCCAAATGGTAAAAATGCACATAGTTTATCATAAAATCAAAGGAATGTTAGGGGGGAAAAAATCAGGCATTGGCTAACAAAGCATATTAATTAAAAACCCATGATAACCACATATTGACTTTTCCCAGTAAAAACATTATTTTTATTTTATTATGGTGGAAAGAAAACCTACACAGTCCAAGCAAATGTCAAATCCTGCTTTAAAATATGGATATTTAAAGAGGGTATAATACCTAGGAGTCTCAAGCTATTATGGTTTCTTGGTGAGAACATACAGGGCTGTTTTATGTAGCTTTTGACAGAGGATTTAAATTAGACTTTTAACATGCTACAGCGTTACTACTGCCTGGTAAAGGGTAACACTGCAAAGCCTTAGCATACAGTGATGACACTTTGTAGCAGATTAATAAAACGACTAGGAATTTAGCTTTTTTTTTTTTCGTGTTCCTGTATATTTAGGGAATTTTCTTTTTTTTACGTTTTCAGAGCTTTTCTATGTTTCTTTTAAAAGAGAAATATTATTTCAATCACATTGAAGGATTTTTTTTTTTTTACATGTCGGCTAATTTACCAACGTAAAACCGTAACACGGAATGCAGACAGGATTAAGGATCTACGTCGTATAATCGCTTTCCTAAATGCTCCTTCAAAGGACTGAAAAAAAAATGGGAATTTTTTGTTTACACTTTGAGTTCGAAAAAAAAAAACAAACAACAACAACAATTACTTTTGTTTTTAGGTTTTTGTAATCAGTGTGTAGTGCTGAGAATTTGGAGACTGATGTGTCTGTCTACCACGCTGTTCACCATCAAAGGAGGCCTGTCCTTCCAAGCTTTCTATTTTCACAACAGGATATCTGGTTTCTTTTATGAGGATACAGCAATGTTAATTTGGTTTAGTGGTTTGTTGGAGGTAAGCAGGTTCTTCACAACACAAACACCAAAATCCCCTTAAAGCAGTTGCCTGTTAATAGCTGTGGTCTGATTGGCAGATTTGTGTTGTAAAATGTGATTTGGTTGGATAAATATGTTTAGTCTGGTAAGCACTTTAGTGATTGAGTGTCTGTTAATGGATAAAGGTGGATTATGGGAAAACCTCTACAGACTGTCACTGAGCACTTAGAGATGTGAGATGTAAAAGCAGAAATTAAAAACAAACTGGCACCACAGACACCCTCAGAACAGAAAGAGCAATTACATTTTTAGCGTTAATTTACAGCGCGTTGCTAAAAGTTTGCAACCGCGTTACACAAAATGCATCCCTCTGAAAAGGACTCGCCATCTATTTCACAATGTCTAAATGTCTATAATAAAGAAAAGTTTATATAAAGAAAATAAAGAGAAAAAAAACACAGGAGCACCAATATTCAGCAAACAAGAAATCTTAAGGATTAGAGCTGCAACAAGACAAAGAGTTTCCCTTAATCAGAACAAAACAAAAACTGTTAACACTCAAGAAACAAAATATGAAATGCATAACAATAACACCCAAAGAGCATTAATACATGTTAGGCAGGGCTGAAATAGAACTAGTTGGTACAATGCCATTAATATTATTATTAGGTTTGTGTTAGTCTGTCTATTCTAGTCTTGTCGTTCCACTTGAATATATGTATTGTAAAAAGCATTTTTGGTGCTATATAATAATAATAATAATTGTTATTATTATTATTGTTGTTATTATACTATATATATATATATATATATATAGTTATCACAGTCCCATATATATATATATACATAATATATATATAGCTACACAGTGGGCAAATAGGACAGAACAGGACATAATATGTGGCACATCACGTAATAGTTTGGAGATAAAGAAAGAATAGGTTAGGAGGGGCCTAAGGTTAGGACAAACCCTAAGGTTTTTAGCACCGTAGGTGAATTACCCCTAATTGGTGTCCCCATCAGTTTGCTAGGTAGCACCTAGAACACAAATATGCATAAATTAACTCAATGGGCAGTCATGCCCTTTTTCGTAGGGATCATTAAAGCAAGCTGCATTTGCGTCAACGATCACTGTTTTGAGCTAAACAAGTCTTACATTTTACATTGTAAGTGGCCACCTCTCGACTTTAGGCATCATCCGATGGTCTTTGCGCATTAAGTGTTTGCAGAGCCATTGTGATAATAAACTCCAGATGCATTCTCCTCTAGAAGTTGGGTTCAATAATGAACAAAGCCAAGTTCTGTCCATGTTATTAGCAAACCAGCTTGCTAGAGATTTTAATATTTTGGTGCATGGAAGGAGCATATCAAAACTTTCTGCAAGCCTATGCAATATGACTGCAAGCACTAAAGCTTCATGAGAAGTGCTAGAAAACCAAGGACTTAAACCAAGGATCCTATACCGTGGAAGTACAGAAGTTTGATTTTCTGGATGCCTTCCAGATTCAAACTTCTTTACATTCTATATTCTTGAAAATGTGAATTTGAAGTTGACTATTAGTATTATTTGCTTATTTTGTCAACTCAATAGAACCCCCTATGGAATCCTTGTTGGGGCTGCTTTGGAGGAGACTGTATCAATTGGCAGGAGATGTGTTAGGCCAAACACATCTTATGTAAACCAAATAGGCAGGGACATGAAAAGAGGCAAAAGCACAAGGGGTATTCTTAATGCAGAATCCCTCAATTGTTTTGCAAAGGGACCCACATGAAAACCGATTATGGTGCATATGATGATGATTGATATATGTGAATTTAATGTTTAAGCAATAGCTTGCCCATGTATTTCTTGGGTTAACCAAGTTATCCCAATGTAGGAAAGCCTTGTTTTTATTAGAACTTTAAGTTCTGATTCAAACTTTCCCTGGAATATTATTGAAAAATTGAAAAAAACACAGGACTCGTTATGTAAACTCTCTGAAGCAATTACGTTTTAGCAGTAATCATGTCATAAGAACAAAAATATCCTAATCTAAGCAATTACCTAAACCAATATAAATAAAGGTCATCATGGGCATTGCACATGAAGAGATTTTATTTTTATCTTAGGTTTGTGCCATCGGAAAAAAAAACAAAACACCATGTTCGTTTGGAAACATATACAGTAGTTCATTTTTTTCCGAGAAAAAGTTTTTAAATAAAACAGGGGGGAAAAAACATTGATAATTATGTACTTTGTTCCTTTTTAAATCTGAAGAAGAAGTGCCTTCAGGAAAAAAAAAAGAAAAGTGAGAATAAAAAAAACAAAAAAAAAAACAAAGCATGATTCATGTATCAAGAGGAAGCAGCTGCAATACTGATATTAAGGCTTTTCGTACAATCAAAGGGCTCTAACCAATCTCAGCAAACACGAATATTAGATTTGCTGGCTTCTGCTGACATCACAAAGAGAGATAAACATATTACAAGGAGTGGAACAGCTTGTTTTTTGAGAGGTCGCCAAATTAGATAAGTGACTGTCAAAGTGGAAAATGCACATTGGTTGGTTGCCTTGACAAGTACCGACGCGGCTAAGGGTTGTGACTTTGTGAAGTGCCGGTCTAAACATAACTTGTATGCTGTCAGTGAACAGAAATGCTGCATCGACAAGATTCTTTTTACTTACAAATGTCAGAGACTAACGGCTGTTTGCATCTGAGAAGCGTGTGAAAGTTTCCTTAGAGGCGCAAATCCATAAATAGCTATTATCTGCATAATCCACGTCATGTAGTCTCATTACACTCCAGTAGAACATCTAATTATATTTTATCCAGATATTGTTTAGAAACCTTACTCAAACTGCGGCACAACATAGATAAACTTTTAATTAGTGGTTCTTGCCTTTGAGTCAACCAAAACAAGTGCATCACTTTCTGACCCCTGGAGCCTAGTACAGCATTCATTATGCGGTATGTTTTTGGCACAAAATACATTTTTTGACTGCAAAGTATAATTTACCAGCTTAAAGGCTTCAGGAGCTACAATTCCATAAATAAATAAAGTGACACAATACCAATAAATCAGCCGTTTCTATGTACACACGACTGCATATTGTTTATTAAAACTATGTCCTATAAATATGAGAATCACCTTTTTAGCCAAAACATATGAACAAAAATGACAGCGATTCCAAACAAAAGTGAAAAATGGATGAAGGACTCAAAGTATATTTTTAAACTCTTTCTTTCAAAGAAATGCACTTAAAATGTTTAGGGTCTGGCTGCCGATACAAAGCAGTTAGTTTTGGAAAATGAATCTTCTCAAAAGGATTAATAGCCCAAAACTGTATGTTTTTCAGATAAAAACCGTGATATTCACTTGGGAAAATAAAGCATTATCATACTCATATTATATATATATATATATATATAAAAGGGAAAACACGCTGGGGCTAAAGGGGCAAATGCCTATGGAGGGTTCTGCAGAATGCACCCATGAATTTACAAAAGGGACACAAAGTAAATATAACTGTAAAGGTAAATCTCAGCCAGCGCCTGCATTAAAGTATATATAATGGCTGGCGTGTCCATTTAAAGATAGGAAAATTTGTTTTTTTTATCTTTTTTTTTTTTTAAATTACATTTTCTGTGTTATGCTCCTTGCTTCCTCACTCTTTGAGCCAAGATAAGTTCTGCTTGGTAAGTTTTCTGATTTATGTTTTTCCCTCGAGCCTCACAAATCTATAAACGATACCTTTCTCAAAGATAGAATTAATTTAGCATTGATTACGTCATATTTTATGTTTTTTTTTCCATATTTACAGCAGGGCCTATTTTGAAATCTATACAACCTATAGAACATAAAAGCAGAAAGCAGCATGTAAAAAAGTAAACCTTAATCGAAAAAACTACATTGAAATACTTCTTTTCATCTCCTCCACGTCATGCTGCCCTCACAAAGAACTTATTCTGATTCACTAGATACAAAGAAATAATTTACTGTACTTGGCAAGTGATAACTGTGTTTATTTTTGAAGTCTATCCAGCTTTGAACCACAGTAGCGATAACGTAATTCTCTGGCCAGATGTTGATGCATGCTTATCTTGCCAATGTCTAGAATGAGAAGAACACAGGTGTATGTAAAAAGAATAAAGGACTCCCAGCGCTCAAATCCAAACCTGCAAATATATACTTTAAACAAACATGAGGCTTTAATATTGTGTTTTGGCCAAAGCTCATAAGCTCACCTGACACAGACACCCCATGAGTAGGGAGTCCTGATGGACACTCCTAACAGTGTTATCAAGCTAAGCTAACAGTGTAACTACTGTTAACTAAGCTAGATGGCTGCACCATCTATGAAAAGGGGATTAAACTCTCTCACGCTCTCTCACACTCTCTCACACTCTCTCTCATTAACTCTCTTTCACATAAAAGGAAGGAGCCTCCTTGCACATCCTTTCCAACTTCTTGCAGAAGTACTACAGGAGGCCTGGTTATCGGAGCTGATACCATGGAGAAGCGGATGAAAAAAGAAGCCAGAAAAACAAGACAAGGCAAGAGAAGAAAACGGAGCTGCGGAAAAGAAGACAGAAACATGGAAGCGGGAGGTAGAGAACGTGGGAAATGAGAGAGAGTGGATGAGAGTGTAAAAGTGTCAAAGAGAGTGTCAAAACTGAATGCAAATCTAAAATCACATATCTAATATTCAGAGATTGATTTTCTGAGCCCATGCCCCATTTTAGACTGTTTAGCGATCCCCAATTAAAATCACCCACCAATAAAAGTATACATATAGGAACTGAAGACAACTGGTGTCATTTTGGCACTTTTTGTGCAGCCATTTTATCGCTAATATTTCCCAAATACATTGCAATGTTGAGTTTTATTTCTTGCCCAAAAAATAATAGACTGCAGAAAAAAATGCAGTTTTAGAAGTATCCCTGAAGTTATCTTAGGGTTGTTTTTTCTGGTACGTAGGGATCGTTGCTGGTTGATGGGAAATCTGACTTTTTGCATTCCACAGTAGTATATGGGGCCGCAAAATGGCCTCTGTTTGCAGGGTTGCACAGGGCCCAATCTGATCTTGAGCCAGCCCTGAATTTACTGGAGTCCACCTTGGGCTAATGCCTTGGAAAAATAGGATTGGTGCATTAATATCACTGGGTGAAGGACATATATTAAAAAAAAAAATACCAAAACCACCAAAGGGTACTATTAGTATTGTAAACATTCATACGCAAAGAATTTTCCATGAAACAATGTGTTTATTAAAATGTCAATATATAGACAGGCCACTGAAAGTAAGAAAATGTGCTTCTGCTTACGATGAGGGAGAAAGTCATTGTTAGAATGTGTTGACATAAATAAATAAATATACCTTTAGCAAAGATTCAGAGGCCCAGGTTTAATTTGCAATTTAAACTATAGCATATGGAAATACAATCCAAACAGTATTTCAGAAAAACCACATGAAAGTAGATACTTGTATATGGGCATGAATGTATTTCGTAATACATATGTTCAAGGCAATATTTTGTGGAGCCTATTAAAGAATATTAAACAGTCATAATTCACCACTAAAACCAGCTGCCGGATGGCACTATGTTAAAAACAAAAATCATAATCATTAGTGACTAGGTTTTTATAAGAATTCATCATGTGTTAATATTATTTTCAACACAGTTTTTGTGTAAGTTATGCTGCCTTTAGTAAATGTATAAATAATTTCATAAAGCCCATACTATATATAAAATGATACTCTTCATAATCCACTAATTTAGACATGCTGGCAGTTAATTGTCTTTAGAATATAAGCATATGCAATGTCCTCCAATAGCTAGTTAAAAAATAAACTCTATGTGGCCTAGAGGGATATCAATCGCACATTAATGATAAGACTCAGGAGAGGTCAAAACCTAAACTTGGGTTGTGGGTTTCCTTGTACAGATGAAATTTGCCCGGCACTTCAGTTTCAAGCTATAGTGTTGTCCACTTTTGGTTGCAATACTTTGCACTATTGGTTCTCCCAAAAGAGATACAATACAATGGCGTCAACATTCTGTAATTATATGAAATGCCGTTTAACCTATATGGACCTACAAGCCATTTCCAGACAACTAAAAGTCATCCTCAGTTTTGGTCTCATCCATTAAACATGTGTTTTTTTGTGGGTTTTTTAATTAGCCAATCTCTGGCATTCCCTGAAAAAAATGAGATTTTTGGATCTAACTAGTCACAATTTCTTATATCATGGTAGCACCAATGCTTGATTTGCCAGTTATATTTTGCTAATGGTAATTACTTACCCACCCAGTACTTGGGGATCATGAGTATAGGACTTTCTCTGGTCCAATACATTTTCCCCTATTCTAAGTAGCTAATTTCACAAAAATAGAAGCTGGATTAGCCTGGCTCATGGAACATCAAGGATAGGTTGGAAGGTTGCTAAAATATCTGGACCTTACAGTATAAAACATTTGATTTTTAGAAACAGCAGGTGAGGAGAGCTCAAAGGAGTTTACAATTTAAAGGTTTATTTATTAGTTTATATAATACTCAATATTATACAATATTCCACAGCTCTTTACAATTGGTAAACAGGACCTAAGAAACAATTTGGACTTACAGAAAAAAAGATATGGAAGACCATATTGATCTTAACTGATAATGCGGAACATAGTTAGAATACCATATTCTAACTATTTATCTGTGTAACGTATGGCCAAAGCACATAGGAATATAAATTAGTATGCTATTAATGATTTGTTGAAGTCATATTTGTAGACAATTCACAAAATGATTATAGGGTTGACAGGCACCAAGCAGAGGGAGCAATTAACCCCCTATACTGTTGTGATTTGTTTTGCTTAATTTATATGAATGCAAGTAAACACATGGCAAGCATAAATTAACAATTAATATCAAGGTAATCTCAAATGAGCAAATTATATTTACTGTCTGACTGCATTAGAGTGTGAACTTGCTAGGCCAGTTGGTTTTTTTCTTTGGAGATAGTTGCACCATGAGGAGGTATCACAAGGTGCGATGTATTTGATGCTAAGAGTTGAGAAAATGGAGCTTCTGGCTTGCCTACAAATAAAATATTCAAGTTTTGATGTATGAAATTGGATAAAACAAGTAAGCACACGTTATTGTAGTTAAAATTAGCAATTTTGAGCTACATAATATAGTAATGAAATCCAGACAATCTTGATATATTGAACACTAAACAAAATACCATTATCTGTTCTGCCACACTACACTCTACTAGTTTAAAAATATTATATTTACTACCAAACCATCATTTTTCCATAAAACATATATTTCAAGAATGTTTAAATAAAAGCTCAAAATAAATCATTTACATTTAATGGTTCATTAAAAAGTAAAGACAGGGGGAAAAAAAATACAAAACTGAGCAGACATGAAATTTACTGAATTAACCATAACAGGTCTATTTTATTTCCCTTTTAATTCATTGTGAAGGATGAAAGAGGATTATTGAATAAATGCTGGAGAAACATCTCATAGCCAATGGTTGAAATAGAGTTTCATTAATGACTGCACTCTCATTAAAATACAAACCCTTCAAATCTTTAGAGGTCATACTACATAATCACTTATGAAAAATATCCATCTACTGACATGGGCCTCCTTAGGAAATCATTTTATGTGAAATAATTAGGACAGATTAGCAAGCAGAGCTTTAATCTTTGCTGTTTCTATATGTTTCATTGTTACATTGTAAAAAAAAATCCATCTTGTTTCTATTTTTTGCCACTATTTACTAGCAGTCAGCAACAACGCTTATACTTTGATTTTGAGTTGGTCCAGACTATACAAGACTCAGTCATTCAAGGAAATACAGCTACAGCCAGATCCCCTGCTGTGACATTTAAACCAACTGGCCCATGCTACTAGGTATACAGTGGGATTTCTGTTCTGACATTGAAACCAAACGCACGCTATGTAACATTTGGGTCCTGTTAACAGTTCTTTTGTACTACGGCCAGTTGTGGATCTTCCCCTGAATAGTAAGGCAGTCATAATCTTTCGTACAACCCTTATTCCTTCCGCTTTGTTGTCTGGGTATTTTCTTAAATAACGTATAAAAACATTGATCATTTTCATCATTATAATAATAATTGAAGGTCAACTGTACTCTCCCATCTTTTATCAGAACTATGATGACAGAAGTACGGCAGAATTATAGCTTAGGCTTTTTGCTTTTCAGTTTTGGTATAATTGTTTCGGAGGTATTTAGTTTACATGGGGTAAATTGAGATCTATGGCAAAATGTAGCTAAAACCGCCTCTGATGAATTTCCCATTCTGAAGTTTCCCATCTCTACAACCACCCTTAACCAAGGCTGCCTGAGTCAATTAACCACAATCAGCAACATAACAAAACATAATGATGAGGGATATTCATGCATATTTATATATTTAATCTGTAAAAATAATACATTATTGCTTTTTATTAACTGAGAACGATTTGATAAAAATTACGGATTTGCTTTAAAACAAAAAATACTTTAACTCTCAGAAACCAAATCAGACACCAAATCCCATTTATAAAACTTACAGAGATTCATCGTTTAATGTTTTTGTCTCGTTCATTGTGCCCATAAATAAACTGTGGCCCCGAAATCCCTTACAATGATTGACCTAAAGTACTAATTGTTTCAGGGTGCTGTGCCATCTACTCTGCTGAATTTAGCCCTTTTGTAACTAATTGGAGCCTTAGAAACAAGTACTGTCAAATGTCCAACCCTTCCCATAAATAATTCTTTAAAAGAGTAAACATTTGCCCTATTCACTTTTCATTTAGAATTCAAAAGCTGGTGGTTGCCATAGAATCTAAAAGAAAAAAAATTCTTAAAATCTTATGCCAATATGGGCAATGTTTAAAGAATACTTTCCACTTTTCTTCCAAAGCATTATAGGAATTTTGCACATCTACATAATGAAACAAATGAAGTCACTTTATGATTCAGTCCACATTGCTACATAGATTCCCTCATTGGCATATGCCAGTTATTTTATACAAGTCTCTGGCACCTTGATACAGCTTTTTGGCCTTTTTTTCCAGAAAACATGACTGTACTGTGAGTTGCTCCAATTCTACACTGTTGAGATCCTACAAAATCAAAACAGCTACCGTATATGCAGATGGAATGCTTTGGGATACTTAAATCTCTTAAACCCTACCAGTACTACAGGGCATGGGATGGAGAGAGAAAGAGAATGGACTCTGTGCTTCACTTTAGGGTATTTTTTATGTTTTAACACCCTCCCGCTTCACTAGAGATGTGGATGAGGGTATAGAGGGTTATATTTCAATGTTATGTTTCAATGTACACAGGAGGTAGGATGGCCAGGGTTTAGAGTTGGTTCAGAAGACTTCTGTTTTTTCCATTGTATTTAATCTTTGTATTAAAAATCTTTATGATTATCGTTATAGCTATATACCTACTTCATTATTGTTATTCACATTTGAGAAAGGTTTAGACAAGAGAATCGCTTAAGGTTTGTATTAATCTTATTTTGTTATGTGATGTCATCAACAGTTCTATTTATTGTTCTATCCAGGGAAACTAATGAGGCAAACAAATAAAAGGAAATCTGGAAAATCAAGACCATTTAGCTCTATATACTGGCTTGTAATTTAACTAAATTGTTTATAGATGGAAAATTAAATTCTGTTCAGCGTTTCTGCTAAAACTAAAATGGGTAACTATCTTGGATTTGATATTAACATGCAAACTATGCTAATCAAATAATGCTTGTTTAACGACAAATTTTCAATTGTCCATTTAGAGCAAAAGTTTGCATGTTTTATATTTATAATCACTTTATTTTACTTACATTAATAAAGCATAAATAACAATTGTTGTAGTCCATAAGTTACAGCCACAATGTCATACAGCGAAAGAAAATAATTAAGTTAAAAATAGATCAGGGCTGCAGCTGCATTGACGACGTAGGTCATTAGAGTTTGTATGTGCCAAGTGTTTGGTGTTAAATCATTGTTAGTTCATAATGTAAGTTTTATGGTTTTGTTTTTTTCCACTTGAGTACAGTGCATGTAAAATATGCCAAAAGGGCATTGTGACCCCTTTAATTCTATAACCTCAGCTTTATTAGCCTATTAAGGATCTTGTAGCAGATGTCTGATGATGATGGTGGATGATAATTACAGTGGAGTAACGAAGACAATTAACATATTATAAGATCTGAGAACCCCCTTGTAGGCTGTAGCAGTTCTTGTTTTCAGTGCCAAGATTTTTTGGCTTGCAACAAAAGAATTTACATTTTTGGTAGAGCCTAACACTAAGCTTTGTGGATAGAAACGTACATTGTGGCAATGAAACATGGCAGTTTTACATGTCTTTTATTTTTAACAGTCACAACTTTGTTAAATAACGACCTATTAATATTCAGATGTAACGGTAATATGCGACCACTGACTAGACCATCTCTTTAAAAAAATATCCTTTTTTCATCAAGTATCCTAATCTTTTTTGACAATAGTAAGATTCCGAGTAGTGACTGGTCAGTAAGTCTAGTAATGGATAATATGGCATGCTTACAGTGTTGATAAACATGTGCCTAGATAATAATTACATATATATTATATGTTTGTTTTGGCATATATCAAATAGAATCTTATATTATACTGTATACGTTTCACTACGTCGAAACCAAAGTGAACTCATTGAATACAGTAAATGATAGTTGCAGGGAATAAAACAACTATGGAACAACAATGTTGATTTAACCAAAGGCCTTTTAGCTTGGGAGATTACATGTAAAATGCTTCTAACAAACTTTCTCTAAAGAACAAGGATTCATTAGGATCTGAGAACTCAAATGAAATGAAACAATATGTAAAGAATATATATGAGGGAGGGGTAGAACATTACTTGCATCCTGTCTTTAATAAATTATTGACTTTACGTCACTACACAAAATCTACTAATTATATTATAGACTCATATTGTGCAAGTTTAAAACTAAAAAGGTTAAAATATATTTCATGAATAATGAAAGATGAAGATTCACATCAATCGGCTGTTCTAAGGATGTCTTCTAACCAACATTCTGCAGAAAAAGCTTTGAAAGCCATATTCAATGTCCCTGATAAGAGCCTTGAACAGTTAATATCAATATACAAATCTTATGAAAATACCTATTTTCTAATATATTTCTAACTAAAGATGAAAAAAATATCAATCTCTCAATTTTAGATTGATCAGATTCTGAAAACAGCACACAACCTAATAAGTAGACATCTAGGATCAAAAAAGTTACAGAAAAATAAAGACAGTTATATAAGGGCAAAATAATCTTTTATTGATGAGTGATCTGACACATATATGGAGCCAGATACAGCATTTTGGTCAATCAGTCAGAAAGCTTTTTAATTTCCCCACACATGAGAATAGGTAGTCAGAGGTCACTGAATAGGAATACACTTTATAAGTTGACATCTATAAGTAACTTTACCAGCTGGATAATTACCCCTAGAAATGTATCCTGCTGATGTAGCTAAACAATAAACATTGCTGGTTCTGTATGCATTGCTTGGGTTGAATTAATAGGGAAGCCAAAGAGCTATTCATTTAAGATCCAAATTCATTACAAGCACAAGTTAGACTATAATCTTTAGGCTGCTCTGTTATTTTTGTTGGTACCTAACAGAGACTAGACATGATAGTAGGTTTCAAAAGTCTTCTTTCATGGTTGGACAACCAGAGACTACCCACACCATTAAAGTCAAATTGTTGGATAAAATTAACAAATTTAAATGAAAATTCAAAGAACATCCATGCTCAATTCCAGTTGTGTAGGGAACCACAGTTGCGCTGGCCAATACACAGCTACAAGAACTATTCCTGGCTTTCCAACGACCTCTTAGAAACACGTAGTACCTTCCTCCTTGACTGGTCTTTAGATCTAGTCTCCTGCTGTAAAAGCTTAAGTAACTGGTAACTTAAACAAGACTCAAGAGGGTCTATGCCTAAGGGTCCCCAAAGTTTACAAATCAGTCTCCAATCACTTGACTCTGTTAAATATCTGGGATTCATGATCACAGTGGTATTGGTGAGGCTGGGATTAAATGCTGCTTGAATGGTAGTCTCCAAATCCAGATAAAACCAGATTCCTTGACTAGTTACCACCAAGTCATTCTATGTACATACTGAAATTTAACTTGCCTAAGGTAAAACATTTCACTGAAAGGATCCTACTAACATTTCCAAAGAATTCATATGAAGATCCAATTCTTCAACAGATTTCCTTCCGAATGCTATTAATTTCAGACTTTTAGAGATGTTTGTAGGGAATCCATCATTTTACACAAATACTGAGAAACAGGTGTTTCACAAACCTTATTTGTTATAGAGGATGTTGAGCGCTCAATTTATTCCTAGCTCATAGGTTTTCTTAACCAATGTTCAATGTAATATGATGTATGTGAAACAGAGATCCAGGACCCCACAAAATGGAAAAACCACTGGAGTGGCGAATAAATATTTTTACCAAAAAATTAACGCACTGCTCTGAGAGACAATTCCAGTCAGATAGCAGTTTCAAGGTAAGTTGGCCGTGAATAAATATGGCCGTCTCAAGTCAACACTATGCAATCATGCACATGTACTTCATTGATATTAGCAGGACTTGATTAGCATTGCCAATGAGTTTTGTTTATGTCTGGAATGTAAGCAAAATATAACATAACTCCCTATTATGGCAACATTCAGATCTGCAGATAAACAAAGTTTATTGGAAAAATGTGAAATAAATTCTACTTTTGTTCAATCCCATACCACATTACTGAATACTAAACTGTATTTAAAACTCAAATATTTATATTTTTCATGAGGCCTGTTACAGACACACAAGGAAGAAACAGGTTGTGTTGGTTAACTGAAGTTCAGGGCAAATGTTGTAATGTAATACTGTGTTCACTGTTCTGGCGTTGTTACCCTTACTAGAGTTGGGTGGTGTCACTGGACCACATGGCATGGTGCTGTATAATGGTTCATGTTTGCATTGGTATACATCATTCACCATAATTTGCATTCCTATATGGTTATAATATTTCTGATCATATTCACCACTGATCATTGACTAAATCACAAAAGACATTTTACCATTGTACATATTTCTAAAAGATCTCACAGCTGCATTTAAAGGGGTTTTTGGGAACGCAGTAGACATGTACCAGCAATTCGTTATAATTTTGAATAGATTGTTCATAATACTTGATATTGTATTTAACTACTTGCAGTATGCATCCATTGGGGAAGAGAAATGTCCCTGAAGCATTAAATTACAGAAACCATCTGGTTACTCCAAACTTCCTTGGTACAGCTGCATCATTGATAATCATTATCATGATCTGATTTCTCCGCTGTCTCCGACTCCGCATCACAACTTCTTATGACAAGTTTCTGTGTATTAATATGCCATTATTTTATTACATAAATGTCAGCTTTAAACATTAACCCCTTAAGGACAATGGGTGGTCCCTAAAACCATTGAAAACAATGCATTTTGAGCCCGTACATGCTTTGTCATTAAGGGGTTAAGATATATCAGTGACTTACAAAAATATGACTCATAATCAGGCAACGTTCTTTGGTCTATTCTCTCCAGTGTTGTACATTTTGTATAAAAAAGAAAGCGCAGATTATTACTTCATACAAACCCCTGTTAGCTTGGGTGACACGGAAATATGTGATGAAACTTTATATTTACACTGAACACTAAATAATACTACATAATACTGCATTCACACGCTGACTTGTGAAAGTCTCGGGATGTCATTTAAAGAATGCACCACTGGGTCTGAAAAAACAATGAAGAATATCTAAGATGGTGATGATATTGTGTTGGTCAAATACAATTAATGAGCTGGGACTCATACTTGTGGAACAAGGACAATTACAAAACAAACTAAAAGGCAATATTGTAGGCATAAAATGGCCAAGCATACACGCACATAAAAAAGGATAACAATGGATATAAGGGAAATGATTTGAAAGCAGACTGAAACTGATCTTATTAGCCTCTTCTATTTCACTGTCCACATGGTCCCTTAAAACATGATACTCTAGATGCATGTTTCAACATCCTAAAGTCAAATTTTATTCTGTTAATGAGATTGTTTATAGAAAAAGTTTAAATTTATGATGTCAGTGTAGGGTAAATATCACAATGGTATAGCGTTTCTCCACCTTCCAGTAACAGTTTACGTTTAATGGCTCATCATGCTAGAACAAAGGCGAGAACAGAGTTGCCAATTAATCCAGCTGTGATAAACCAGGGATATCCATCAATATGACAGATAGGGAATAACTATCAGCTGTACCTTACATTGATGGCGTTGTGTGTTCTTCAACAAATACAACACACAGTTAATAAAATGAGAGCTGACATGCAATTGTTCAAACAGTAAAAACTGTCTATTCATTTTTTGACACATGTGGCTGGTGTAGCAGATTATATAGAGCCAGTCGGAAGTAATAGAAGCTTTAAGAATTTTACTTAAGTAATGAAGTCTAAAGTTAGTATGAGTGGTCATTTTAACTTACAGCTGAAGGAGTGGTACCCAAAGACGCTTAGTGAATCTGGCAAAATAAATCATTTTCATTATATTGATATTTGTGTCAATAAAAGATAAGCAAATCTAAAGGCCCATTTACCAAAATGAATTTAGTGAACTGAATCAATTTGATCCTATCTATGGACATTTCAAATTTGATGGTGGAAAAGAACCATTTCGTCAACTTAGCCTATTTATCATGCTGTAATAACCTCAAATTGTATTTAATGCTTGGTCTTCCTGGTGGCTATTCCATGCATGTTTTGTCTTTTGAGTATTAAAGGACACATGTTGTGTCCCTTCATACTCAAAGGACAAAAGTATGAAGGGACACATTTTCCCCATGGAAACCTGAGTCTGTTTTCATGGTTTTGTGATAGTTTGAGGAAACTTTGCATCCAATAACATGGTACAATGGTAAAAATGAAATAATAACATTATTTGTCCATATAGCACAAACAAAATGTGAAAAGTAGCTAAAAATAAATAATTGTCTTAAAATACCCCACCCTCTCAGCAAATTTATTATATACTGCACAGAATCCTCATACCCCCAGGCCTCTGGTAGAGGATCCGAGGGAATTCATATATTTATATATATATCTATATATATATAAAGATACTCTATAGTGGTACATACATGTACATTGCATACAAATGATCTTTTGTGATAACACAATATGTCACCAGGGTAGCAAGCCTCCATGTTATGCTACAAAAAAAGCAATAATTTATCAAAGCTAAGTAATGAACTAATTAAAATAAAATTCCAATCAGGATTATTACACATAAGGAGCTGAATCAATTAAAATTGAGTACCATAAATAAGGCTATAACTAAAGTAATGAAGTATCATACCGCTGATTATACTAAATTGATGCCACCATAATAGTTTGTGCCACCATAATAGTTTAAGTAAAACCCAATGAGATCAATAAAAGGTAATTAACCAATAGAAAATCTCCCAAATGGTACCCCTAAAAGAGGAAGATTAGGTTAAGCCAGATGCCATCAGTTGGTGCAATTGAACTACCAGTGATCTTCAGAGAGTTGACTCCATCCAGTTACACGTTCTTGGACTCTAGGTTACAACTTTTACCAACTTACCTGATTCTGCAAACATAACTTATGGGAAAGCTAAGAACCTCCTTGACATATTTGTTCATAGCCATCTTTCTTCTCCAAATAAATCAATATGGTTGCTATATATCAATATGGTTCAGGCACCTAAATATATTGAAGTAGAAGAGAGTTAACAAATTGTACAGCACTGTGGAATATGATGGCGCTATATAAAACAATACATAATAATAACATCTTCTGGACAGGCAAAAGATTAAATATGCTACTCTCTCCGCTCTTATACACAAACCTTCGTATCCCAGATAAACTTGTAAACTAAAATCCCTCAATTACAGTAATTTAAAAACAAGAAATAGATAGCTTTAATAAATTGATTTAGTTGGAGTAAAAACTGTGATGTGACAGTTCCCCTTTAAGAGACAGAAATGTTCTGTAATTAAAGGTGCTTGGACTGTTTAATTTATGCCGGAGAGAACATTTCACCCTCTGGAGTTTACTTTAATTGGGGCGAAGTGCAACACCTACCAGGAGCAACAGAAACCTTTGTAGATATTAGTTGTTGTAGCTATTAAAAATTCCCAAGCCACACATTTGCCTCCCATGCTGCCTTTGAAAGTACATTTATGACTTTTTGGTACAATTCAAGCATAGTTGGAACCAGCAGGTGATTATAAACAATCAGAAAATTAACAAAAGGCAGTTTTCAGCATTCCAGTGTGGTACAGACTATAAAACGCAAGTATCTAAAATGCTGCTTTTATTGCTCAATACATTCTAAAGTGGATTTTTAAAAATTACAGACAGGCATTGTGATCTTAAAGAGAACAATACATCCAATAATGAAAACATGCAATATCAGGGATGCACGATGATACCATCAGTTACTTCAATTTCATGTTATTAATTGTGGTATCAAATCATTATACCATATATCATTATGTGATGGACATACATGACCTAGTAGACCTTTTTCAGGACACCTATACCAGAAATAAAAGAAAGAAAACCATTTATTTATTTTTTGCATTTGTACCATTATGTTATGTGATGTGATACATAGTTTCTTATCAGCTATGCATTTATGAATAGCTTATCGTGTCATGACAAAAAAATATCTCCCATCATTCCAACAGCAAGGTCTCAACACACCACTGATCACCTAAAATCGCCCTGAAGCCGATCAAACCGGCCATGTCCGTAAACCATCCATGTTGGATACCTCTGGTGCCTGCCAAAAATAAATACTTGCCGTTATAACCCACCAAAAACACTAGTTGTACCACCAGAACCTACTGGAGAAGCCACATCAGCTTAATAATTTGCTGCAGACGTATCTCACCCTATTTCAACCGCCTATTGAAACCCCAACCCATAGACATGATCGTACAGGCAACGTTCTGCTATCCCAACAGGGACTGAAGCTGCTGTAGTCAGATCTTATGGAGCCCATGAGTTGACCCCACCTCTGCATGCAAGCCAAGCAATTTTTCAAGGGGAAGGCATCATTCCTCAGCTCCCGAGTCAATGGCCAGGAAGCTGAGGCATTCAAATCCACGAACTACCTCCACATAAATGCCTCCAGGCCATTCCTAACACTCAGTTGCCTCAATGAAGCTGCTATTGAGCGGGATAGAGGCAAAATGGCTGCTAGGCAGGGGGAATGCTACCTTAAATAAACCCCACCATCATTGCCACACATCCACAAACAGGCAACCACTCTACACACTCCCTCACACCCATACATAGGCCCTGTCTGCCCAGCCACTTCCGGCTACCAGGGATCCTAAGAGTGAAAGAGTGGCATGTATATGTGTCACTAACATGCTGATTTTAAAGTAAGAACTTTAAACCCCTTAAATACCAGAGGTATAACAATAATTGTAGTACTACCCAGTACAATGAAGCAAGATATTTCGGCGCTGTCACTTACAGACTCACACTGTATCGCTGGTCATGAGCCTTATCCTTTGTTAGTATATTCCAAAACTAGTTCAATGACCCTTAGTGGGTTAAGAGAACCATATTGAAGAATTATAAAATTGAAAACATTGCAAGGTAAATAGAACGCATTTACTGCCCGGGTTGTTAGGAAAACATAATTAGGTACCATCATAAAAAATGGTTCTGCACGATTGCATGTCAAAAGTAAGCAGGCATCATAAAGAAAGTTTAATTTACTCCATGCCGACTGCAGCACAAAACAACTGTTGTATGAAAGTCTATTGCAAAGGCCGACCTGCTTATATCCTTCTTCAAAAGGATTAAAATCTTTCAGAAGGTTATATTTCTGCCAACCCTAAGATTGGCATTAATATTTCTGTAGCAATCCTACTCTCTTTCATAATGTTATTTTTAACTTAAAATGATTGCTGTTGCTTTAAGTAATCATTTAATTCCCGTGCTTTATATCATAGGTACTGTATGTAGTTACATGAACACATAAACTACATGTTAATGAAAGCTACCTGCGGTGAAAATAATCCTTTTTTCTAATTAAACTATCAATATTAAAATGAAGCTATAATTGTATTCCATCTTTACTTCTAAAAAGGCATTATTTTCAACGAAAGCAGGACTCATTTTGTTAAGTGTAAACATGATAAATGTTTTAATAAAACTAAAAATCTTATGTATACCTGAACTGATGCTGCTTCAATGTTTGGTTAGAATATTCTTTTTAACTGTTAATGTTTCACAAACAAGCACATACATCAAAGAGAGGCTTTAAACAAATCATATATTTACATTGAAAAAATGCTAACAGATCCGTCGCCATTAATGTAAATGAAGTGCTCTATAACCACAGTGTTTCCCCAGCTGTTTTCAACTAAGCAGTCCTTAACGTCAATTTTTATCAACCAATATTCCTGATGCCAACTGCCTTCTAGTAATTTTGGAAATGAAACAGGTGCTTTTTAAGAACGTTCTCAGATGTAACTCATTGGGGTTTATTCACTGACAGGAGAGTTCGCTGGAGAGTTGCAATTTGAGCTCATTGACTTCACTTTACATTATGAACAGCTAACCCAGTGAGCTTCTACTTCAAGAATAGCATGAATGACCTTGAATAAAGGATACTTAAATGAACTATGCATTACGTAGGGTCCAGTTCAGCCTTTCTGATGTAGTCAGTTTGTTTAACTTTCAGGCAGGCATGTGGCCATCAGGTCATGTCACTGCTCACTCTGCTTCAATACACTTCCAGTTTTCTACCTCCTCACAACTTCCTACCTCGTTAAATTACAAAAGCAAAATGTGTTGGTCCTTTCACTCACACTCTCTCATACTCATTCTCGTTCACTTTCTCTCTCACCTTTCCTACCTCCTCTGACAACCACTTCTGCGTCTGCCGACCGCTTCCACTTGCATCTTCTTCTGAATGGGCAGGGAACGAAATCTGTTGCCCGAAAACGAATCTATTTGCACATCTATTTGCACATGTCTTGTCCTGACTATATATTTGTGAAATTTCTACCCTGCTACATCTGCCCCAGTCCACTATAAGTGCTATTACTGTGAAGTGGAAAGTGAAACCTCTAGGAGTAACATAAGCTCATCTACAAAATGGTAGACCACGCACACTCAGAAGAGGGGCTGCTGAGTGCTGAAATGCACAGCATGTACAAATTAGCTGCCCCTGTAACATCAATTACTACAGAGTTTCAAACTGCTTCTAAAAGCAATATCAACACAAGTACTGTGTGTAGGGAGCTTCATGAAATGGGTTCACGTGGCCGAACAGATTCACATAAGCAGTAGATCACATGTGCAACCATGGACTGGAGTGCTGTAAAGCACACCACTACTCTAACCCAACATCACTGCCTGACCTCACAAATAATCTTTTGTGAATGGGCTAAAAATTCCCAAAGATACACTCTAAAGTTTTGTTGAAAGCCTTTCAGAAGAGTGCTGCAGAAGGGGGGGCAACTCCATATTAATGACCATGGTTTTGGAATGGGATGGTCCAACAAGCTCACATAGGTGTGATGGTCAGGTATCCAAATACTTTGTCAGGTGTTCACAATACTATAAATGAATGGCATATATATATATATATATATATATATATATATATATATATATATATATCAGATGCCAGCTATTTAAAAATTAGATAATTGTATTTCCTACACATCCTTTTTTTTGTTTATTCTATTTTCAAGGGTGAAATTATTTCTAACTATGCAAAATGTACAAATCTTTATTTTATTGGGAAAAGCACTAAAATATTTTAGTTGTCTCTTGGTAAACTATAGTCTTAAATGTACCATCTGTTCCTCTGAGTAATTAATTCCTTCAACTTTTAACAAATTAATAAAAGACTAAAGTTAACTGTCCAACCAAATAAATGCTAGTACAGAAAAATAAAATTACTGAATGTTTAAAAGTAAAACTGATGTGATGCATTAGTTGACCCAACACCAAACAATTAGGTAGAGAGGGCAACTTGGCATAAGTGAAGTGTATAATTGCATATATTCAGGCATTGCTGCAAGTCGCTATTAACACTAGATGTGCTTGATTTGTCCTTTAAATGTAAAGCTGTTTTTCACACTGGTCATTGAGAGTACTTTCTAATGGAAGGCAATAGATAAGAAAGACAGACTCTCGTATTAAACAGACTTAACATATGACACATTATTAAACCGAACTATATATAAATAAATAGATCTCGTTTTTAAAAGATGAGCCCCTACTAAAACTGTTCACTTATTGCACACAGAAGCCTAGAGCAGCCATTCCTACAAAGTGACCTTAATTATAAACTGTCAAACAAAAAAATCTGCACCCATGATTCTATGTTTGAATTACATTTATAGGTAGCCCTACTTTAGGTTTCTGCATTTTGTATGTATATTATTTTTTTTAGGGAGCAAAGCAAATTGGGTGTTTTGGTTTTTTTTACAAATACAAATTATTTATCATTTTTTTAAGATGAGAAAGTTAGTTAATTCATACATATACAATATTTACTATGACAGTTTTTTTCTTTTCTTAAAAAAAGCTTTTTGTAATTTTGCTTAGTATTTCTTCTACGGAACCGCTACCACAACCAATTTATATGCGGCACACTTTTTTCCCCCAACCTAATTTTTTTTGCACTGGTCTTTATCAGAAAGCAGAGGAACATGATCTCATTAGGGCAGACCCTGGGGAACGCTCTTGTAACTGGCTTAATAGAGCTGATGACATTTAATTGACATCATAGGGGCCTGTATAACTATTTATTCATTTTGTTTTTTATTAAGATTTTTTTTCTTCCTCTTCTCATTACTATCTCCCTGCCTGTTTGCCACACATGGCTCTTTGGGATTTGTGATCAGAGCGGAAGGAGGACATCAAAGAGCCCAGCATGCTCTACACAGAACCTGCAGGGTCTCTGCTACACAGGCCAATACTTCATGTGATGTCACAGACATAACGCACATTGCATCACAGGACATAATGGCCCAAATGCAACGAACAATAAAACATTCCCCACATTATTTCACAGTATATACCAAATAATCAAGGTAAGTAAAAATAAATATTTGTGTTCCGAAAAGCCCTTCCCTCATTTAGTAAAAAAAAAAAAATACATTTGAATCATTATTTTATGTGTGGTTTTATTTATTTACTTATTTTGTGGGTTTACAGGAATAGGTGGGGTACTTGCTAGATGACTATATCTGATTGCTTATATGCTTTATTTTTTCAGGGAAATGCCGTGGTTTTCTCACTGACCAATCACAGCCATGATTTTGAAGAATTTGCTTTAAAAATAACAGAAGTCTTGTGTAAAAAAATTAAACATGTAAGAATTAGCACCAAGGTGTATCCACTGCACACAAAAAAAGGTTAGCGTGCTTCACTGTATGGAATTGGCCTCCTGAGTCTCCTTAACCAACCATATCCTATATGCATTTAGCACTCCAAGGTTAAATACTTGATAGAATTCATGCTGTTTTATTTGTGCTCAAGCTAAGATATACCTAAATATTCATGTTCTTTACTTCTTTTTTTAACATGTGAGAGGGAGTCAAAAGGCCAAAGGGTTTATCTGTTTGCTATTTCCCTAGACAACAAATAGATATTATCACCTTGGTCCTGCTATGGCGGTAGTAGATAATATGCATTTAATAAGCAAGTAATGGTTAAGGAAAAAAACGCATTTTCATGTTTTACATTTTGGATTTAAGTTAAATTCCATTTTAGTTTTTGACTGGGAATGTAAAAATAATCACCAGAAAAAAAAACAAAGTGTTTTCCAAATAGACTCCACTGCATCCAAAAATAAAAGATGAAAAAGTGCCAAAGAGTCACTATATCCATCAATATTTTGTGAGGTCACAAGTGAGGTTTAAAATATTTTTTTAAATATTGACAAAAAAAAGCTTAAACGCCCACAGAAGTGAATTATTATTTTTTATAGCGAGCTTTGGAAAAAAAACAAATGTTACAACACAACCAAACAGGAATCCTTTCTCCTACTGGTTCCAAACTCCATGAAAAAGTTCTATATTTTACCGCCAAAATATATGCGTCACTCTTTTGCCTTAAGTTAAGAATTTCCAGGTGGAAACACAGCCATTGATTCATCCCAACATACTTTTAAAATTCCCATCTTAAGTAGAAAGCTGATTTTTTTGTTTCATGGATTAAAACAAACACATTCTTAATTTCTCATCAACGTTTCTTGCCAGTACTTAAAAAAAAAAAAGTAAGAACCGAGACTCTGGACATAGAATAAAAAATAAGTTAGGATGTCAGCATCACATTCGGGTAGGTGTCAGGAAGTAGGATACATATCCACATTCATATATTCTAATCCTGTAATCATCACAATATTTATGATGAATTGCCCTACAAAGTCGAATTCTTTAAGCCACCGCAGGAAACTGATACTTTAACTGTAACATGGTTATATACTTTTCAGTTATTTTATCATATATAATCAAATTCCACGTAGTAAATTTAAAACAGATTGTTAATGAAAATGTTATAGGTTTATACTTTTTTCCCTTTGGGAACATTTTTTTTTTTGGTGTACAGCAGTTTATAAATTTATTGCAATTTTAAGTGAAATAGCATTTCATGGAAATATCAATGCCAACAATTATATAGAGGTCCAAGTTTAAAGGAAACTGTTTGTCTTGGCCTGTCAAGTGAATCGTAGTGTGGAACACACCACATTGTTGCTTCGTTGACATGAGGCCAGATTGCTGAGACATAGCATGGAATAGTAATATATTTGGCTTGCTACTTTAATAAATTTGCCTTTTGCCTATTTCCACCTAATATGACCTGAAATAATACAAGATGATTTGCAAATGCTAGAACGATTAGTATGTCTAAAACTGTTTTCGCTTGCAATGAACACCCAAAAGCATACATGTAAACAGTAACATGTAACTGTGTCATAAACGTGACATCTATCTAATACCACAAAAGTAATCTTTTTATTTATCTGTTCATCAGGCAAAAAAAAACAGAATCCAATGGGTAAGGTTTGATTACATTAGTCTACACTCAAAAGATAACTTGCCATTCAGAAGAGGTTGTATATTTTTAGGGGCCCTAAGTAAAATATTTGGGGGGGGCATAATTTTACTTACAATTCATGAAAATGGATAACTATACATAAACAAATGTATCTACTACTTTTTTAATAAATGAAAAATGTCACCTCCTCAGAGTGGGCTCATTAGATCCCATGCAGCTGCTTAACTCTTCATGACATTCTGTACTGTCGTGAAAAATATTGTCCTGATGGCATAGAATGTCATGTATTTAGTAATGATGCGTGCTCTTGTGTGAACCACTGCCCACAGTGTTTCTTGAGTGATACATTGTGTATGAAAAGGAGTACAGAGAGAATTCCCCTGAGTACATTGCTGTATAACTTTTGTTTTAATCTTTTTTTCCAATTTTGGTTTTTCTAATTCATTTTCTTAGTAACTAAGGAGAAAAATAATTTAAAAAACTTAAAAAAATAGTTTGTGGGGAACTGGTGATTTGGTGGGAATTGAGGGGAGGGAACTGGGGGTGTCTTAGTTTGTTGTCAGGTAAGGACTGAAAGAAATGTAAAAAAAAAATAAAACATTTTGTAAAACTGGCTAAATTGCATACAGCCGAGCAGATTCAGAATCCATGGTAGATTCAGAATCTATACAATAACACTCTGACTTCCTCAGGCATTTACCCCATATATGACACCTCTAGTGAAGATGTCAGTCCACCACAAAATGCTGAGACCTGTCTGTTAACCTGGTGGTACCCAATTTGGAGCACAATTTCTGCACCAGCTACTCCTATGTTTTCAGCAGCAATTTTTATATTTCAATGATAACACCGTATGCCCTCCTAAAACTTACTCATCATATGATGGGCTTTAAAAAATTGAAAACCATGTGTCTTATGTATTTGGAGAAGACTACATTGCTGAATCCTTCATGCAGTACAAGGGAAAGCTGATATAAAAACAATACATACCTTCTGAGAGGACTTTGTGAAAGTGAGAATGGACGCACCTTCTCTTTTCGATTTTATAAGGGAAAGGACAAAGATTAAAATTTTACAGGCCGCAGTGACTCTGTTTGGACGAGTGGTAAAGTATCTTAGGTTGTCTGCTGTCCAAAGCTATATCCTTTTGTGGGGTTTTTGAGTTGGCGCACGGCTAAATATGAGACATAAGCCTCCCAAAATAAAAGGGGAACATTTCAAGTTAGGAAAAGGTAATAGGCCTGTTGTGCCTTTTTCACTTTCAAAATCTACCAAAAACCTACATGTTGGGTATTTTCAAAATCAAGACACTGACATTAATATATATATTGTGGCATTTTGGTATATATATATATATCATATCCTTGAAAACAATAATTTGTGTGTAATCAAACATTTTTGAATTTCGGGTAGAAAACCCCCAGTAAAGAAGGTGGTAATCTTCTTATATGGTAACGTCAAACCTGTCACCATTAAAATAATCCTTTAGAATAATTCACCTAAACCATTATTTCAAAAGCATTTCACCCATCATTAGATTAAGTCACAATGGTCTCTTCAAAATAAAACTGGATTTTTCAGACCACCTCCATTTGCCAGAATCCATTGTATTATAATTGAACTCTACCCACAGCTCTAAGTTAGAAATAATAATATGTTACTTATTGTATCCAAAGACATCAACCAACAATAGTATGAAGTAGTTAAGATCAAAGCTTGTAAAAAAAAAATCTCTTTTTTCCCCCACTTCAGTTCCATGACCCTTTGATGGTCATGAGGTGTTTGATGCAGTCTGCTAACCACTCTCGCAATAACATGGTAACAGAAAAATATGGTGGTCTTTTGCCGGGTGGTAAGTAATAAAACCCAACAGGCTATAACAGACAATAATAATGAGAAAATAAAAAAGCAGCACCCCTCCTCACACCATATGACAAGCTATTAAACACCTAGATGCAATTTAAGACAAAAAACTCACTGAAAGGAAATACGTACAAGGAACCAAAAAAAACACTGTCCACTAGTGGAGATATAATGACGGGGTTAATTTGTGGAATATTAGTTGCCATTGTTGAACTGCACCTAATTAACACATTTTCATGGTAGTCCACACAGCCCTTGTAGAGTCTGTTCCAGCCACCTTTGCTTTGGGTTAAAAGGGTCTCGCACAAGAAAAGATACATTAACAGTTGGGGTGCATTAACCGTCAAAGGGTTAAAAGAAAAAAAACTCTCTAACATAAAACCAATTTTTAACAACGTTGCTTGTTACTGAATAACAAACCACAAACTCTCCTGTGTGTTTTAGTATAGGTTTAAAAGACATGTCAAAGCCAAATATGTGGATTTAAACTGTGATTTTCTACAGGAAACATTTTACTATAGAAAGTAGCAAAACATTAAAATAAGCATAACATTTTCAAGAAAAAATCATATTTAATTAAGAATATTGGTAACAATTTGTTAGCAGATGTGCCCCTTCCGCTTCCCTTTTTCCTTACTTTCCCATTTTTATTTAATTTCTTCCTTTTCCACCTCAATTCCATTCCTCCATCAGGAGGTTTTCCAAGCAATAGGGATTATGAACCACTTTGGGAGATCCTCTGATCCCCGCTGACAGCAGAATACCCAACTCACTCTCTCAGCAATGAGAACAATTAGAATAAACCTTCTTTAAATATTCAATCAATTAGTAACAACCTGTCAAAACAGAAGTTTGATACAGTATATACGTATATAGACAAATGGATTCCCCATTTTTTATTTACCTTTTCCCTAAACCAAGTTTTCCACACCCATGACAATCGGAATTGCTTGCATGAATATAATAGTCCTAAAACAGAATGAATTTACATTTTATGCCACAGATACAAATAATATCCATATTATTCAATATTTAAAACAATACAGGCTGATAACATTCCAAAATGGATGACATCTTTATCCAAACATAATCATGTTTACAATAAATGCATTTTACATTAATAAATCACAAGTAAAGCTGAAATGCTTGTTTTAGCCATATTTATTGGTGCAAATTCCCGTACTGATGAATAAATTGAGACAGACAACAGTCTACCCAATAAAACATGATTGGAAATAGATATATGAATAAATATAGTAGTTATTCTTAGATGACTCAACAGAATTACAGTTATTTAAATGATGGGTCTAGAGTGGCAAATGGTTAAGATATTCATCTGACTTGTGTCCATCAATTAAGACATGTGAGATAGATTATGGTATAGAATATGGGCAATATTTAGGAAAACCATCCATTGCATAAATATCTCCAAGAAACATTTTTTAAGCTTTTGCATCGTTGGTACATGGTCTCAACCCGTATTAATTAATCTCACTCTCCTACTTCTAAAGAATGTTGGAGACGTCTGAGCTCTGTGGGTACGATATACCAAATGTGGTGGGAACTTGAATTGCATTCAAAATACTATGAACTTAATTAAATCTATATTTGGACAAGAGATGGAATTTAGATACTCTGAATTGGCAAGAAATTGTTGAGCAAATTAAGTATCAAAGTGAAACGGAAAGTCACTACTATACAGTATATCCAAATATAGATAAATATAATTATATTAGGTCTCCATGGATATTTAGATTCTATATGAACTAACTAGTTAAGATATAACATGAAAATCTGTTTTGTCTTTACATTAGACAAAAACAGTCGAGTATTCCCTTATGCCTATGGGAACGTTTGTCTATCAGCATACAGAAATGAAACAAATTTTATTTAATTTTAATATTTTTTATGCTCCTTGCCCAACAAATTTATGCTCATTGTTAAAGTTCATACATAGACTCATCTTCCGTGTTGAACACCGCCAGGATGATGTCACATCGTTGCTCCACTTTACAAATGGCAAAGGGAAAAGAAAGAGTGTTGACCTCTCCAACCTGCACCCACTATCTCATGGACAAGCCACCCTAGTCCCAACCTGACTGGTATACTCCACTGGCTCCAGTGTATATATCATTATTATGAATATCACCCTTATCTATATGTTCTAAAATGTAACCAAATGTTAAAACAAGTTGCACTATGCCTTAGTTGAATAATAGGTGGAACAGTGTCTTTAATATTCATTCTTGTATACCCTCATTCATTTTCATGGTTCTACTTTATTTCACATGGTCTCCAATTATCTTTCCATTATAGAAATGAATACGTTGATTGTGTTTTAATAAAGTCATACTACATGTAATGTATGGCTCCGTAAAAAATAAACACTTTTCATTCACATGAGGAAGGAAACCGATCATAATCTAACAGGAAAAACACTCATTCTGTTGAAAGTTGGGATTGTAGAAATTCGAACATGATTACATTTTAGGAGGGTATAAAAAAAAAAAGGAAAGAAGGCAGTGAAAAAATAATTGGATCAGTGCCATGACAACCATTATATTTCAGGATTATGCTTTCACTCTTAACATTGCACTTATTTTAATTCTAAAATGTTTGGTCAATTAAAAGAGGAGATCTATAATTTGTTTCATTTAGGTTTAATACTATAGGGCATTGCGGGTTAACCAAAATGTATAGTAGGACAACTAAAACTGTCATATGCACTTAAGCAAATGGATTCAATTTATCACAGTAAAAATAGGACAGAGTTAGGGGCATTTGATTTTATACATCATTCTAGACTGTTGCCAAATATAGGAAAGCAAGGAACATCTGACACGTCTAGTTGTGAAGACATTTTGGATTACGTTAAATATTGGTGTGAAAAATGATTTGGCTAAGTGCCAGCACTAAGAAGTGTTAATGTTGGCACTTCCAGTGTATACTTTAATGGTAAATTATTGTAGCATTTATTTGACATGGAATACCCATAGAATTGATGAGCGGGAACGGAAGACTTTTTATTGTGCCATGTTGCCTTTTTCAGTCATACTTAGAAAGCTTTTAAATCTTTAAAGTTTACACAAACAGCCACCTGCGCTCAGTCGGTAAAGGGTTTTTTTTTTTCTTATAGATTTTTTTTTTTAGGGTTCAGAAAATGAATGCTTCCTTATATAAACAGCCGCGACTTTTCCAGGTTATTTTGGAAGAAAATATCAAGAACTCGGATGACCAGCAAGCCACCTGATTTAAATATTTGTTTTACAGTTTCAGGAAACGGTGTCGCTCACATCACTTTTACCCTTAACGCCAATGTGAGGCTGAAAATCTTGCCAGAACCTGAATTATTCACAGTATTATAACACAATGTCAACATTTCACATGGAAGAAAAAAAAACATATTCTGTTCTTTCATTACTCCCGGCAACCTTAAAAATTAATAGGAGAGTTCTGCTGATTTACTTAACATTATACAAAGTATAATTAATATTTTGCATACGTTTAAAGGGAACGGTCTACTCAATAGTTGATTAGTGGATACTAGGATCTCAGTGGCCAATGGTCAGTTTTGCTTTCTGTGCTATCAGTCTTGCTGAAATACACACTGATACAAAGGTACTTCAGCCATCCTGTGCACCTTAACAGTAATGTATCCAGGACAAGGTTTTGGCAGGGTCTAGGAGGGCGTCAGTCTCCCTGCTACAAACCGGGAAAGGGGGGGGCACAGATCATCCTCTTGACAAACTGTTTAAAGCGGCCAGTCAGTGGCCACAATAGTCAGACCATGGAGGAGGAGGGCGAATAAGTGCCTTATTTATTTCAGATTTAGAAGAATGCACACAGAGGACGGTACTCGTAGAGTACTTTACTCTGCATTCTTCTATAGTAGGGGTGACAGGGACATTAAACTGTCCCTTTAACTAGGTATATCACACAACAGAGAATCCCCTTCACTGATTTTAGGATACAGAAAATTGAATTATTAAAGCTACCTAACACACAGTGTAGACATAGCCTTTATAGCATGCGGTGCCCAGCTCCCCATGTCTTTAAGAAGTACTGGGATGTAATGTTATTTCCCAACATTTGAATGGATGGTGAGTGCGGCTCAGGCCTAGGGCAATGCTCAAGGTAAATACATTGATGCTTATTAATTGTGCTGACTTTTGTTAATCAGTCTTTGTGATTATTTGAGAGATCTTTGGTTCAAACACGAGAGACTAACATCTCACAAGCCCCAGGCTTAATCCAGATATGAAGGCCAAACAATGAGCTAAATATGTCCTTCTAAAAGCACTGATTTGCACTAAATTGGTTCCTGCATTAATCTGACCTTCACTAAATGATATAAAGGTGTGTTTTGACAGAAGCTAGACAGAAGTCTAAGGGAAATTTTGAACGTTGAAGGGCAGTTGTACATTACACTGTAAGGAGTATGTGACCACATGGTGTAACCATAGGCACCCATTCCATATGTTATGGTATGTTTCTGTTTATTGTCCTGTCTGACTTCCCAGTTTGTTTAATTGATCATTGTATACCATACCAGTTTTTCCAGTTGATCAAGTCCTGATTTGCATGCTATTCCTATTCCTAGTAACTAAGTTTTGGCTAGGACCGGCACTGATGACCCCAAAGGGGACTAGTAAATCCTGGATCAGAGGAGTCAAAACTCCTCTGTTAATACATTTTTGTTTATTTACAAATGAATTATGCACCTACGCGAATCCAACTATTTAAAATATCACAATATTTTTACTTGGAACCTGGAAGGTAACACCATAACAAGTGGAAGTTGTAAGGTATGAATTCATGAAATGTGGAAAAATTATATTTGCACTGAAATACATCTGATTTCATGACAAACCCATAGCAATCGCAGTTCATAACAATTCACATTAATAACCTTCTTCTTTCCAGTACAAAGTAAATCTACTTTGATAAATGTCTACACCTTTTCCAGCTGACTCGTGTCAGCTGCTTTCTGCTTTTAAGCAAATGACTCCTTGTGATTTTTGATGGATCCAAAGAAGTATTAACCGTGTCATGGAGTTGGCCTCATTCTGTCTCTATAAACAGTGAACTAAGGGAAAAGGAAGCACAATGTGAATTAAAACAGTGGAAAACAAGTGAAAGCTTAGTAAAAATGGAAACAAATCCAGAGAAAGTTGCAGCAGTGGGGTATATTCACTAAATGATGAGTTTACGTTGTGTTATACTCTTGTAAAATTTAATCTCACTATAAAATGTATTAAGTATTAAGAATGCCCACATTGGATCATCTTAAAAGAAAACTCTGGGACTGGCCCTTCACAAGTCATAATCAATTTACTGAGATGAAATTCTTCATCCTCACCACAATTCATCTACAATAAATTGACAGTTTTTTTAACACCTGCCACTGAACATCACATAATAATTTGTTGTTACATAAAATAGCAATTATTGCTTTTAAGAAGAAATGTCCATGTTCTGTCTGTCCAATGCCTTGGTTATGGCGTTCATGGAAGGAAACCAAAATATTTTAAAATTACATTTTTAGTAATAAGAACAATAAAAATTAGAGGCAGTTTTGCTTTCGTTTTTACTTTCAAAATGTAACACATCATACACACATTTTCTGCCGTTTCCATACACATTATTGTGACTTTTAGGGCTGAAGAACATCAGAATACACTAATATCCACAAACCATTTTGAGAAAGTAGAAAAGAGGGACATTAAGAGAAGAAAGAGGGACTGTCCCTCTAAGAGGGAGACTTGGAAGGTATGTAAATGGCATTTATTGCTTTATACTATAACACAATGTTTTCGGCTAACAATAGCAAAAATGTTGGATTCATTTACAGCCACAACACTAAGTTAAGTATATGCAGGGAAATGTACTTTTTAGGCCTCCTTCCCACTTAAGAAATACATTCGTAGCAAAAGGCTCCAAAGTGGAATTTTAATGTCTGGTTTTATAATTAGTTTTATAGATGTTGCAAAGTACCGTATTTGCGGGAGTATAAAACGACCCCCCAGAATCTGAATATTAATTTAGGAAAAAAAGAAAAAGCCTGAATGTAAACTATTTTTCATATTTAATAAAAACTATGATTGGGAAAAATGCATTTCTTGTTTTATTTCCTTTTATTTGCCAACCTGCCCCCCAGTTATGCACATCTGCCTACCAGATATGCCTTATACCAGCCTTTATGCCACTCTGCCCCACGATATGCCACTCTGCCCCCCCAGACTTACCAATGCATCCCCAGACTTGCCTCAGTACTCCAGACTCCCTCGTGTCTAGTGGGGGCAGCCACTGAACGTCTGCGCGATGCGTGTAGACAACCTCCGCTGCTGCTGACTGGTACTTCCGCCAGGGGCTCCTATGGTGGAGCACCAGAAGGTGATGTCACGCTGGCGGCGCCGGGTAGCAGCAGCGGACGTGGTCTACGCGCAGACATTCACCTGCTCCCAAAGAGGAGAATCCAGGTCTCCTGCAGCGCTGCGGGGGGTCTCTATCTTAGTTTTAAAGTCAGACCTCTATTTGAATATAAGACGAGGGGTCTCTGTCTTATATTTGGTCAAATACGGTATTTTCTTGCTTTCTAGAGACATTCAGCAGGGGATTAGCCATTGATTTGTGTTTTGTAAATACAAGGGTACTGAAGATTCTGAAGATTATGTATAAAAAAGCAACAGGAGGAACTGTCCTCCTGACTGAACCATTTCATTGGTTTCCATGGTGATAAGACCACTTTTCAAATGTTTGCACCAGAATAATAATAATACATAACCCCCACTCTTCTAGTTTCTACGTTAACAAATAGAAAAAAAACCTATTAGCTACAGATTCCCCAGTTTCGTCATGAAAATTGTGGAATAATCCTAGGTGTAGGATCCCATAACCTTTTAGGAGTAGAAAAACTGAAAATTAATCTATTTTTTAAATCTAATAATTTGGGTAAAAAGGCCTAAGAAAGAATATAAATGATGCAAAAATGTGTCATTATTTTAAACGCTTTGGTGGATTCATGTTGAACTTCAGGAAAAGTACATAAAATGCTGTAGGGAGTGCAAAAGTATATAAAGAAAGTTACGATACAGTGGTTGACAAAGAAATGACACCATTTATGTCTGTTCAGTCAGCAAGCCAGCACCATTTTGATGAATTGATTTGTTTGGTTTGTATAATACCATCAATGGCCAGAGCTTCCTTTCCCCTTGGACTTGTCCATATATCCTGTGGTTAGACAATAGTTAGGATGTTTAACTTATCTATGGGTTTTATTGACAGAGTGATGTTTTCAGTTAATATCGTTGGCTTAGCAATGTAGCAGATGAAAGAAAGGTTCCTTGTAGGTTCTTAGTGGTATATAATTAAATTATTTAGGGCTTAGTGTGAGGAATAAAAGGACATGTGAAAGATTACAGTGAAGTTGCTGCAAAGCACCATGGCCTGAAGCAACTCATAGACTGTGTGTGATTGTGCATGAGTAGGCATGTGTGCACGTGATGCGTTAGGGTCAACTGTTCAAAAAGATTGGACTTTAAAACAAAAAACATTAAAAGGTCCAGAGAGGGGTGACTGAGTAAAGATTTTCCTAAAAAACAGGGCCGGCCCCCCCATTATCTACCCTTACTCTCCCTCCCCCTCCCTATTATCTACCCTTACTGTACCCCCCTCCTGTACTTACCTTTCAGCAGTCCTGCGGTGAGTCTCCCTGTTCGGTCTCGGTGCCGGCTTGTAATGCTGAGCGCCGGAAATGATGTCATCTTCTGGCACTCAGCATTACAAGCCGGCACCGAGACCAAAAGGGAAACTCGCCGCAGAGGAGAGAGAGAGAGGGGCGTCGAGCGGGTACTGACAACTTGGTAAGCGAAAACCACTCGGCACCCCTCTCTCTCTCTTCTGTTTTAAAAAAAAAAAAGGGCTTGGGGCGGCAAAGTTGCTGCCGGGAGCAGTTGCCCCACTCGGCTCCATTGTTGGGCCGGCCCTGCTAAAAAAGTCAATAATATTTTTGTTCCAGAAAATACATAACACGGAGATCCAGAAAAAGAGTTGCCCTTCAGCCATTGTTAATGGACTAAAGGATCTTGCAACCCATTGCTAATCTGCTAAGGAAAACTGCAAGCTTATTCACTTAACTTTAGGTTTGGACATGGGAGTTATAATTAAAATATGCATTAGGACCAAACCAAGCCAGTTACTGCTCGGCCCTATAAAATATATAGCTACTTCATTCACTGATTTAACAGTCCATTATGCAGGGTTATGCCTGTTCTTTTTTTAATGACGTTTTAAAAAATATATATTTTTCATTCTCCTACAAATTATTAGCATGGTGTAATGACATTTCCTAACAGTATTCACATCTCCTTTTCTATAGAAGTAATACTCTATCAACTATATCAACATTTCTTAATTCTACCAGCAATTCCAGAGACGAATTAGGCCTTCTCTTAATATTTTCCTTGCAACAGTTCGAAAGTCTGTCATCCACAATTGATCCACTACTGTCATCCACAACAGCACCTTCACTTCATCACTGTTTAAACATCCACAACGTCTCTATCCTGTTGCTACAAAATAGCTACCATTACTGGTTGAGACGGTAAAACCATCAGGGTAAGCCTATCCTCAGATGTTTTCTGTAGCATGCGGGACACAAACACCTGCTGGATGATGTTGATACGTTTAGCAGATGTTAATTCTTCTACACTTGGCAATGGTTTTATTGCAGCAAGCCGCTGAACCTTTTTAAGGGTAAATTCTAGGAAGATGACCCTGATCTGAATATATACCCGTCCAAGACCTTTTACAATCAATTGTTATCACAATAGTAAAAAAAAAAGACTTATATAAAAACCATGCTTTCTTTCTTCTCCTATAGATGAAAAGTAAACATTTGGTAATGCCAAAGGACTTGTGGGAAATATTATATGATCTCCTGGTGCATAATCTTTTCACCCCTAAAGACTAGGGTTATTTTACACTACAGGACTAGAGCAATTTTCCACTTTCTCGTTAATTATTTTTTTGGGGGAGAGGACAAGTTGGACTTTTTTTAAAACCATATTTATTTAAGTAATACATACTGCTAACATTTCAGGTGTCCAAATTGGGACATCTGTGTTGGGAATGTGGCACTGGACATGGTTGGCCCCCTGAGAGTGGGTAGCGACAGCAGGACAGTGCCCCAAGATTGGTACTGTGCCACAAAAACTGGGGCTGTTGGAAGGTATACATGGGGATGTACATTCAAGTAATAAACACTTTAGGGTTCTGTACAGAAAAAGTGACTGTGGGGTAAAGTGGTGTTATCTTCATATACTTTTTAGATGTTGTGTTAGGGCAATAGGATGTAAAGTTTTTTTCTTTTTTTTTATTATTATCTTTTTTATTTTATTTTTTGTATTTTTTTAAAAAATATATATGTATTTTTTTTAATGGTTAGATGTCCTCTTAGGGACCGCTTGAACATGTTATTAATGCCAGTGATGTCACAATGTCACAATGAAGAATGCGAAGAAATAAGTAAGTTTGTAGCAGACTGTTAGCTCTTTAGTACGGTGCAGATCTGTTTCAGAATAGGGGTTATAGGACTCCTGTCACCAACAGACCCCCGTCTAAGGTAACGTTCAACCTCCGATCTAATACGAATATAAGTAAAGTGATCGCACCCATTCAGCTGGAATCTAGCCAGAAGACGGGGAAATGGAACAAAAGAATCTAATGAATCTGTAATATCACGATCTACGTTTTATTGATTTAGAATACAAAGTCTGCAAGCAAAACTTGTGTGTGATGCGCCTGCAGGGGTCCAGCTGCCTCTCGTGCGTCCTGAGAATTAATGATATATTAACGAAATCAAGCGATAAAGTCAAATGAAAGTCGATATATAAAGAAAAAATGTATTTGATTGATTTTCCGGGCGTTGGATTTCTGCAGTCCAACCACCTCCCATCAGCACACGGGCAGCGCTCTTCTTTGTCCTCTTAAACAGATATTGGCTCTGCAGATCTCTTTTTTTTAAGAACGACATAGAATATCATGATGCCGGAATAAATGACGTGCAGGATCGCGGTCATGGCGACCATTCCATATACCACGTTAAGGACAACGCCGTCGGAAAGCTTTCCGGTTTTTACTTCCACATCCCCTAAGGAAAGATTTAAAGTTAAAAACATAATTTTGATGTTTCATTAATATTTTCAGTTTACCAAATAGTAAAACCCATCAAAAATACCATATATATATATATATAGAAGGCGATAATGTCTGTATAATCATCGCTTACAGAAAAATAATATACATTTCCAAATCGTATCTGAATAACATTTAGATCAGTCACGATATTACTGTCCCATCTGGGCATCAGATATGGATTTCATTTTTTTCTCAAATAAAAGTAGAAATATCTTATATATACATAGATATAGATGTAGAATATATATATATATATATATATATAGTTTATTTAAAATAACCAACTAATGTTTATGAGACTTGCTGGGTTTCAGTCTGACTTGGAATCCAAACATTAAAGATAAAAAAGGTAAAACTCAAAATAAGATTTAGTTAGTTTGAAGAAGGAGGGAAAAGCTATATAAATATAAAGAAATTAAACTTAAATGAAAAGCCTCTATCGCGTTGGGAACATAATTCAGAGAAGGAGAAAAGAACCGTTAAAATAATCCCGTACGATGCAAACAGTTTATAATACCCCCGATTACCTTTAGCGCTGGAGCCATCGTGCGATTCTTGCCCCTTGGGTAAGGCGCACACACCACAAAAGAGAATAAACAGCAAGAGGATTTCTCTAGCCATCATGCTAACAACACCTGTCTATACTGACTGTCTAACTCACCGTAACAGCGGCTTGTTTACTCTGCTGCTATTGTGACATCACTATCATCATGCAGCAAGCTATCCTCGTAGCTTGCAGTTTATGATGTCATGCAGCTGGAGATGTTAAAGTGATATTAGCAGCAGTAATACTTCTAGGTTCATCGCTTATTAAACTTGAAATGTCTCTGGGCTTTGACTCCATCTTCTGTTGGACCAATACAGCTATATCCTTTTCCCAAAGCAGTGCGTGACATTGTAGTGGCTCCCTGACTAATATCACAGAAAAAAGGAATTTTATGGCCCGTTTGGCCCATTATTCCTGGTGTAAAGACTCTGACCTCAAGCAGTCCTTGGACTTGTCTTAGAGCCATATGCTTATCCCATGCATTTTTAAAACCCTTTACCACCACTGGTGGGTGGCTGTTCCACTTATCTAATCTCAGCAGGGATATAAGTAAGTGAAAGTTTTAAATGAAAAGTATCTCTACAACAAAACACATATCTGCAAATGAAGTAAAGTTAGTCTTTGTAAAATCTACAACACGTTTGACATCTTTGAACATTTTAAATTGTAAGCTCCTTTGAGCAGTACTGTTGTTTCTGTAAGTCGAATTGTAATGTTATATACTAATCGTTACGTCCTGATTACCCATTGTACAACACCGCGGAATATGATGGTGCTACATAAAACGATGCATAATATAATTTTTATTTTGCTGAACAGCACCCACAGGTCCGATCTTAGTCTCGATTCGTCTGCTGAAATGTGATTTACAGCCAGAGACCTGTCGCCGTATATATTTACTTACTTGCACAACGTCTCACTAAGCAGAATGACAAGTGATAAGACAATTAATGCCTTGTTACCCTATCGAGGGCTAACAGCGCTAGTTACCCAATGATTAATCTTTGGGTATAAATAAACTGCAAACGTAACTGGAATATTAATAAGGGAGAAGGGGTAGATAGGGAAGGCTGTACTGACAGTCTTCCCCTGATCTGCAGTCAGTGTGGCAAGTATTTTTTTTGGTGTGGTAGTGGAGCCCAAGAAAATGCTTGGGTAGGGTCCAATTTTTTCACTAAAAATATATTGGCATCAGGGTCTGACATTTATACACTGCTCCAAAAATTAAAGGAAACACTAAGATTACGCATCCTAGATCTGAATGAATGAACTAATCGTATGACATACTTTCGTCTTTACATAGTTGAATGTGCGGACAACAAAATCACACAAAAATTCTCAATGGAAATCAAATTTATCAACCCATGGAGGTCTGGATATGGAGGCTGATCCAACTTTGATGTAATGTCCTTAAAACAAGACCTCCCTACAACGCCTGGGCATGCTCCTGATGAGGTTGCGGATGTCTCCTGAGGGAGGAGCAGTGTATATATATTGGCAGCAGGGTATAATATTAGTATATATTTGCGACAGTGTCTAATGTTGAAGAATGAAGAATAACCAGTTCAGCTGTTATTTTCAAAGAGATAAGTAGTTATAATGTCTAACGCGTATGTACATATATATATAGGGTATATGTAGCGTTTTATAATTGCCCCCCCCACTTTGGTCCCTGCCCCCCTAAATATGAAAGCTAGAGACTTCACTGTCTGTTTGTTGTGTACTGGTATAACATACAACACAGTTCATCATAACCCTTTATGCACTTACAAAACAGTCCTTCTGTGTAACTGTGGTGTATGCTTTTACCAGATTAGTATACAGCCTAAAATAACATATTTCCCAGGATCCCATAAATCATGCAATAAAATGTTTGTTGCTGAAACTGTCCTGATTGATGAAGTGACCTATCCTCCATGCGTAAATCATTTCTGCAGAACGCAACACTTCACTGCATGCGCAGCTCCCCACCATGCCGTCCAAGCAGCCTTGTTCTTCATCAGAAGCTGTTTACCGTTTGCTGTCCTGACAAAGCAAACTTTCAAGATTCATGGGAGCCGGGGCTACATCGAGCCAATCTGAAACAGAGAGCAGGCTTGACATCATATAATGTATTTTAATTGCGGTTGCCCCTTCACATCTGAATGCTCTTGCTTTATCA
Source organism: Spea multiplicata (assembly GCA_009364415.1). Lineage (NCBI taxonomy): Eukaryota > Metazoa > Chordata > Amphibia > Anura > Pelobatidae > Spea > Spea multiplicata. The sequence continues at coordinate 10,800,604 of VKOC01000001.1, forward strand.
TAAAATTATTTGAAGTATGGTCTTGATTAAAAGTGAAAACGTTAATTTGATCTTAGCCATTTTTACTGCATCACCCAGGAAGTTGCAATAACAATTATATCAATAATTAACTAAACAATGTAAATTGTGTAAAAATGCCTCCCGGTATATAAACCCGGTTCTGAAAGTATTACGAGACATCATCTCATAACAGTATAATTCAAAATATAAAACCTAGGCTGCTGCTATGCAGGAACAAAACCCCAATGAAATCAGTCTGTATTTGTTAAGGCAAACAACATCATTATTCCTTTTTTTACAGAGGACACGGGACCGATCTCCATGGGCACATTCTATACAGAACTTATGCCAATAGTCCTCATGGGCCAGACTAACACATAGTAAGCTTTAACTTTCTCATTTTTTACGCTAGTCTACTGATATGTTTCAAAGTAACCATCAAAAGTTCTAAACTGCTAAAATGGGTATATTTAAAGTTCCTGTATACATGTAATTATAGCTATTTCCTATATATCGGTGTATAGACATTAGAAAGGAGAAAGCCTTATTTTTTACACATTATCCAATATTTATTCTGATTTTGTTTTCTGGCTTTCCTTACCAAAATTTCTGTACGGATCATGTTGGTCTTGTGTATGCTACTCAATTGCAGATTATAAATAGGATCTTAAAGTCTATGACACTGATTCTAATGTATAGTCCCCATCTGAAATGCAGACTTGATATGAATTTATGCAAAAGTTTTTTTATGGGATCTTACCAGCCTTACAATGAATGGTGTAATCGATCTTGTCAGCAAAGTCAGTAACTGCAGCAAACCTATTTTGTCAACTGACCAGAAAGTTCAGTTTGCCAAATTCAGTTAAAAGGAACATCATAGAGTCTTAATAAATACCCCAAGCACGTAAAGTGCCTATATACTATATGTCATGGTTGGCCTATCATTCGCTTCATGCCTGATAATATCATGTTTGTAACTACAAGAGGTTTTGGACAAAATAGCCTTTTCTCCTCTGATCCCTCGTTAGACCCATAATATGCATTTATATGTGTATATATTTATATTTCCATGTATTTATATTCATTTGTCTAGAAGCTAGACATGGTGTTAGTTAGACATGGTATAAGACACATGAGTATTGGTCCTACTAGCTCTTCATCCATTGGATACACTAATGATCTGTTTTGTTGTCCTTTACCGTTTCAAAGAATGTACATAAATTGTCATGCCGTTATATATGTGTTGCATATTGTTTTTTTCCGCTGACTTTTTTCACGGAAATAAATCGTATTGTTGACTAATCATTCAATCAGTGTGATGGGATCTAAATCACGAGTTCCTTTCGGAGAAACCGAAAAGACAGAATGTCCGGTTTGCATATAGAACGATCTAGCGCTTGCTAATCTTGGCTTCCTATGCACAGCAAATAAAACGGTTACTTCCAAAATGAATTGTATACATCCGTTACTCAATGAAACATTTATACCCGTGTTTATGCACACCAAACATAAATATAATAAATTCATATGAGAGTAGCTGAAACAGTTTACCACCATCTTCGTTTTCACATGTTGTTAAAGACCATCCTCTTCCAGTACTCGAACACAAATAAATGGAAGAATTTTGCCGTATAAAAGATTTACTATTTGCTATGCTTTAAATAAATTCCACTAACACCTCCAGGCCATTTCTTTAGGACAGTATACACAAAAGATCATAAATCGAGTAAGAAAAAAAAAAAACTATAAAAATGACTCCCACTTCAACATTTTCTAGAATTGGACTGTAGAGAAGTGAGTGATGCGGCTGATAGTTGCAACGATTTAACATTTGTTCCTCTTTAACTTTAGATGATAATAAGTCTTGCTGGATATTACATACGCTGGAAAAATAAAGTGTACGCAGATTAAAATTATTAATTGATAACTCCTAATCCGTTTCACTTGTCGCGTTGAATTTATGGCTTGTCAGATGAGAAATATGCGCGCTAACCGGCTACATCTCCCAGCGGTTATTACCTAGTCTTTAAAAATTCCTCACATTTAATTTTACTGTGATTCATCGAAAGGGACTGGAGATAATAAAACCTTTTAGGGTATAAATGAATCATGTTTACCTTTTTTCTTCTTTGCTTTGCTAAACTGGCCAGGGTGAATTCTTATGTACAAATACGAAAGCCTTAAGCACAGCTATAACTGAGTTGCTCACACATTGAATGATAATTAAATAGTTGAATGTATATGGAATGACTTAAAGGTAAGCAGACAATGCAATAAAGAATCTCAAAAAGAGACCCCATCTTCGGAAGTATATTGACGCATTGGAGGGAGTTCCGAGTAAGTGGTTTGCAGGACAGAAATTATCAGGAAAGAATAAAGGATCTTAATATGTATAGTTTGCAGGAAAGAGGAGAGATAGGGGATGCAATAGAAATGAAATACTTTTAACGAAGTACAGAAGGGAAGCTCATTTGAACAGAAGAGCAATAACAGAACAAGAGGTCATGGTCTAAAACTAGAGGGTCAGAGGCTTATATGTAACCTATGGAAGTTCTATTTTACTAGAGAGGTAGTAGATAAATGGGACAGTCCTCCAGCAGATGTGGTGAAGGCTAATACATTGAGGGACTTTAAACAGGCATCAGATAGACATAAAGCCTTCCTCACTATAGGACATGATCAAAGTCTGATAGGTGTTTAAACCCCTTACATCAGGAAAAAATAGGCAGGAAAGATGTCACTTGTTCATCACAATAATACCACCAGGCTATTGGCAGGCAGAGGACTGCTTACCGGTTCAAGGTCTCTGCGTCATACACACACACACCCGACGACTGCCTGTTTGGTGGTCCCATCGGACACCGGTGGGTGGTTCCGTGATGTCAGTGGGGAAACACCCCCATTTATAGGGAAAACTGGGCAGGAACGGGGCATGTCCCTGCGACCCAGAGGATTCGGGTCATGGCGCGGAGAACCAGAAAAGCAGGGCTTCACCCGGAGAGTTCCCAGGTATGCGTATAAAGTGCAGCGAGGGCGAGGCTGGCTAGGCGCTGATTTCAAAAATCCAGGACTTGTGATTGCTATATTGCTTCCTGGCTTACAATTTTGTACTTTGCTGACCGGATCTGTATACCAATCCTGGCTAGCGACCTTGGCTCTGCCTTACTACCCATTTAGTGTACCGAACCCAACTTTGGCAACCTTTCTGCTCTACATTCCTGGCCTGGCATCCTGCGACACCTGTCCTAGAACCCTCCTCCAGCATTATCTATACATGTATTCCTGCAGTGCTTAGCTACATATAATCAATGACTTCAGGGCGAAAAGCTCCAGTAGTATGGGCTGCTCATGGGTCAAAACAGTTGTGACAAATACATTCGCATTTATGGATTTCTGCTGTTTTATTTGTAAAGTCCAAAAAAAAGATTTTTCCTAATAAAGTATGTTTTTCCATTATTCTTCCCTCTGTCCACTTTTGGATATATTGATTATTTGTTACCAAAACAGTAATTCTTTAAAATCGATCATACGCCAGTCCAGAGGGGTAAATTCTATGACTAAATGTCTTGGCAATACAGGAATAAGTAGTTGCATTCCTTGTGCATTAGAGGACACAGAATTCTGCTATTGAGTAAGTCTGGGGTTTGTCTGCTTTGCAAGTATAAATATTTGTCAATGCAATACAGGATATTTCTGACACCTTTATTAAGGGACGAATAAACTATGGGACATTTTTAATTAGGACCAACCGTGCCTAGCATTAACATTTGTTTAGAGTAATACAGTGACTTGTTGGAGCTTGATGCCAGTGAAATGATTTATGATGTGATTAACATAGTATACTTAAAAGTTTACAAAATATGCGTCATCCTTTATGACTCTCATAAAGTGACACTCAAGTTTGCACGCTTGACGCTTGAGGAACGTTTCATACGTTGATCTTTTGTTAGCATCATTCACCATTGCCATGTTCTCTTAATCAGGAGGTATCTCCCCATTCCCTCCCTGTGAAAAGCTACAACGTGGTCTAACTTTTATAGAAATTAAAAAACTGCTAGGGACAAAAAAATCTAACAAAGACCTGACCACAATCTTCTTTCATACTCAGTGTGAGGGCAATGTCCTATGTGTTTTACCCCATGTGTTTTAATCTGTGAATAATTGGGGTTGATTATGTATAGTGTGATACTAAGGTACACAGTTGATTAGATGAAGGTTCTCCAAGACAGGGATGTTTTCTTTATGTTGTTAAATAGATTGAAACTTCTGCTTAATATTTTAATTTTAGCAAAAACGTTGAAAAGTCTCATTAAATATTAAAAAACCTCTGTCAAAGAACTAACAGAAAATCAAAACGTCTTTTTGGCAGAAATGCGCCTTAATAAAATGGGCATGTTTGGTATTGATGGCCAATTAATGAAACATTAATTCCAATATCAGCCTTTCCCAAGTACAGCTATCCTAATGTAATTTGGGCCGAAACATTCCTGTTTTTGTCTGCGGGCAGCCACGTCTCATCATTTTATAGTTTCCATAACAAGTTCATAGAAATACCGTATTCAGACAGACAACCTAGCTGTAGAAAATAATTCTACCACCTTTATTGGACTCCACTTCCATAAGTGAACCCTGTCCTAACAAAACTTTGGGACGTGGGACCTGGTGAGACTATTCACCATCATTTTATATGCACAGAATCCATGGAGAGTGGGGGTTTGGTAATTTGTACATACAATATGATCCACAATTCAGCTGTACTTCCAAAGTAAATTCTAAACATTAATTTGGATTGAGTTTTTTCAGCATCTCCTCAATCCTATCGATAGATCGTTCATAGGGTGAGTTTAGTGTTAAGATGTTCTCAAAAATTAATACACTTGTAAAAAAAAATATTAAGTATTGCGTAAGAGCAATTAGGAGGAACATTCCATTGGTTTATTGGTTGATTATAACTTTTTGTACCAGAACTACTCTTTTCTATATAACCTCTACCATGCAGTTGATGGTAACCCTATATTAAAAATTAAAAAAATCACATTAGAAGAAAGTAGGGCAATAAAAGAGAAATCTTCTCACTGTTATATGTGTAGGCACATCCTTACCACAGTGCATTACTGAAGACTAGTGTATTCCCAGATGTTTTAATTTCTTCTAAAACTGTTTCCTATTACCAAAAGGTGAAGAAACAGATGCACGTTTGATGCATATCATTGCAATATGTGCATCATATATCTACTCTGCAACACCTGCTATTGACATGTCCATATTACAAACTGAATCACTCAGAGCTCAGAGTTACAAAATGAACAAGACTTCCTTTGCAGCTGGTATAGGATACATAACTGTAATATGTCTTCAGATTACACTTACATGTGTGCACGTTCAATGTGATGTCCACCCCTAAGGTATGTACGGCCTTTACCAGGGAAAAGGTATACGAGATGGAAAGGATATATTTAACCGTAAATGATTAACTTATTTTCCGAAAGGACTATGGATTTGGCCGTGTTGGTCTGGAAGGAGTTTTTAGCAGAACCAACGCAGAAAAAGATGCAGTCCCATAAACTGCCAGGAATTCAGAATATGCTCTTGAACCCAAATTTGTAATGCTTTTTTTTAAAGATTCTAGACAAAGGTGATTATATAAGAAAATAAAGTATTTCCTCTTTATCCCAATGAATCCCTTGTTTAAACATGCCTATGACCTTAGATTATCAGGCCAAATTGTTCTACCTACATATAGCTGTCCTGGCCCATATGTTTTTCTTTTCCTTTTATTCCTCATTTGTTTTCACTCTTCTTCTGTTTCATATTAGTGCCCCTTTAAGTTTTCTAGAAAGAAAATGGCAGTGATAGCAGCAAAGCTGAAAACAGTCTCTTGGTCATGGGGAGCCTTACCATGTAGGCAAATTAGGCTGCTGTCTATGGCACGGAGCCAATGTTAGACCGCCATGATATGTCTTCCAATGTAAAGGGACACTTTAGCCATGCACTTTATAATATTATATGATAGCTGTGTGGTCATTCTAAATGTTCATGTGGTCCAGTCTGCAAATTCATTGGGGGTTGTATAGAATATCTCTATATAAATTTCTCCCTTAACATACCCCCAGCTAAATGCCCTGCACAAGATATGTTCTGCCAAAAACATGGTACTTATCTCCAGTCAGCTCCAGCACTGGCTCGGGTGAACGCTGCATGAAGGGGTTCAGACATATGTGGAAAGTGCTGCCATTGGTGTCAATGGGCGCACTTTCCTGTAACTGATTGACAGCTTCCAGCAGCAAATTGATGGCAGGAACAGTCGGATTATGAATGAGGAGGGCTGCAGCGGGACAGCCTTTTCTGTGTCTGGTAAATGCTTCAATATTATTTTCATTTTTTATTTTTGGATGAATGCATAATAAAGTAATCACTGGGTACTTTCATAAAAGTAAATATGATACCTTTATTGGCTAAATGATGGATTCCAATCTTTTAAGACTATCTAGATCCCTTCAGTCATGTTATACTCTTTGACCACTTGGATGTCGAAAAACTGTCCCTGATGTCCTGCAGTAGGCACCAAGGAAGGCCCTTTCTTATGAATGAATATCATTCTCCATCTGAAACATCTATTGAACAAGAAGCTGCTGCAAAACATTACAGGGAATGATCAAAATGTGTGAAATCTACAATGAACTCCTATTTTGATTCAGAATGTGTATATCGACATTTAATAAGCCTACAAAATGGCATGCATTTAACACTTAATTCATTAGTTAATGAAATGTGATCTCTTCTTGTTTGTCCTTGATTCGACACCACCTTCTACTGTTAAACGGTAATCTGTTTCATATTTTACATAACGTACTGTATATATTTGACTGCCTAAAATCCATTCTAAGTTGGTTTTATTTTTTCGAGTGCCGTTAATAATGATGTAATTCCATTAAAATGTCCATCTACAAATTACTTTTATAAAACCATGTCTTTACCTTAACTTCCACTAGCAATTAGTTATCCCCATAAGTGTCATCTTAGCTTAGAGGCTGAAGTCAATGCAATAAAAAATGTTTAGAATTTGCCAGTGTTTCATTTTCATTTAAACATCTTTACAGCTATTTACATAGTTGACTAGAATGGCATTTGCATCATGGAACGTAGTGCTAGTTCTACATAAATATTTATTGAAATGAAATACAAGTTCAATTTAGTTGTCAAAGAGCAGTTCAGGATAAAATATGTCATGATTTAGGGCTAATAAAGCCTAATATACTACTTAGTTGTATGTTGTGGAATAAAAGTAAAGAAAACCACAGTAGTCGCAGGATCAAAAAGATCATCAAGGTCTTTGGATGACAGAGATCTTGGTTTATTCTGGAAAGATCAAGTTGGCTCATCATACTTCTTCACCTTTAAATTCAGCCTAAAAAAAATGTTGTTGGGGTATGGCCAAATCTCTTTTATATCCTATTTCCTTTTAGATTAGCTTTCTATTTCAAATAACGAAGGCAACTGGAGAACTACAAATCTAGCTGAACATCTAAAACTGTGTTTTGCTAGTTTCTTACAATAATCATTATATATTCTGAATCCTTTCCATTTGGCAGATTTCTTTCCTATTTAATCTTCCAGACTCATTTGCATGTGCCCAAAAAGTCTTTACCAATTCATCATGTCCTCTCTGCAATTTAATGAAAAATAATTACTTAATAATTACTTAAACAATAGGCATCTTCTAAAAAAAAAAAGAAAACCCAACAAAATAATAATAAACATATTCAGAAAATGTTATATGTGTTTCTTTTTCTGTACTTTAAAGACATATCCGACAACTGCATACCACGGGCCTTAAAGTGTTATCTCTATATTCCTTTGAAGCCAAACATCTTGCCTTGATAAGCAGATTAGTTAAAAGGAATGAAAAAACCCTGTGATAATTTATCACTTAATATAGTGATTCAGTTGTAGGATATAATTAAAATACATATATCATAGATTACCATCTATGTTTTGGGTCACTGGTATCCAGCATTTCACAGTAAGATTTCTGTATACCGTTATGATCACACCATGGTCATCAGGCATGTAATATTGATATCTAGGCTTTGTTAATTGTTAGTTGACAGCACACAGGTTTATAAACATTATAAATCTCTTGCTGTGTTAATGATTTATTTCATGTTAAGTTATTGCTATAGGAATCCAGTGCATATTTCTAACGGGTTAGTACATTTAGAAGCATGTAGACTTTAGTAAATGTGCTGTGTTATTACAGTGGACCTGGTCCATACCTACTATATATTTTGAGTAGCAGCTTTGTAGAATAATGTAACTTTGATATACTAGCTCCTGTGTATTAAGGTGTTCAGAGATCGAATTCTTCCTTTCAATATTAAGAGCATTATTTACATATTTTCCTGTACTTAATCGGTAATTGTTTGCCTGTTGTGTTTTCTCCTCTTGTCTTTACGTAGAGACTTTCTGGAATACACTGCGATGAGGACTTCTCAGTGCCCATGTCTATCCTGTCCCCTGTGTTGGGGAATATCATATAGCTGGGCAAAGGCTATCCTATGCCTTGATTCCCCTCCCCAATGAATGTGTAGTATGAGGAAGCATTAAATAACTTCTGCAGTGTGTAATGTAGATATTGGTCTTTCAAATTTGACCCAATTAGAGAATTGTTATTTTTATGGAATTTATTGGAAAACAATTGACAGACTTATTTGCACCAGAGATAATTGTAAGTATCGAAAGTGATACATTTTATTGGGTCAGCATTTAAAAGGATTTAAAGTTACATTAACTTTCAGAGCTTCAGAGGTTTCTTCTTCCATCTCTTCTTCCTTATAGGTACCGACTGAAAAAAAAAATTTCCCAAAAATGACACTATGAATTATGTGGCTGATAAATTATACTAGACAAGAGTTTCAGACCCTTTTTTTGCACATAGGGACAAACCATTCCATTTAAAAGTATATTTGGAAAACAGGGTCATAACTAAGCTACATTTGAAAACATATTGTTCCTAATATCATGGTGGCCCAAGACATCATGCAGTGGTTTGGGACAAACTGGGAGAGCAGTGGTACAGTTAAAAAAATGTTAAAAAAATATTTCAATTATTAATTTTTTCAAATTCAAACTGAAAACAAACTTCTCTAAAGCACAGAAATTACTTCTAGCCCGCCTTAATAATTTAGAGTTAAATATGTAAGAGGGAGGCTGAGAAGGGAGAAGTGGGTGAGCTGCATGGATGAGGGAATGTGTAAGTATGTATTAATGTGTAATAGTGCTTTGCGTATGTAAGAGTATGGTTTTAGATTGTCTGTGTGTATCTTTAAGTTTATGATTTTTGGTGACGTATGTATGTATGTATGCTTTCATATGTAAATGTATTGCTGTAGAATGATTGTATATGTATGTGTGTATGTGTTTATGTGTAAGTGTGTGGTGTAGGCATTGAAGGGTCTTTCTGTATATATTTATGTGTAAGGTGTTACAGTGGCTATGTGTGTATGAATACATACAGGGGTAAGTGTATGTTGTAAGAGTGTGTGTCCATGTATGTGTAAAGTGTTAGAGTGGGTGTATGTATGTATGTGTGTACATATGTATGTATTGGTAAGTGAATGGTGTTTTAGTGGCTGTGTGTGTGTGTATGTATGTGTAAGGTGTGTGGTGTTAAACCAAATATAAAAATATATCAGAAAGATTCATCTGCATTCAAAGGTATTTATTATAAGGGAACAACACAGCAAACACATGTATCCCAAATACACACGCATAGCCAAACCCCACAGGACAACAACCCCCTGTTATCTCTCTATACATATAACAATTCCCTTCCACACACTTTGATCTCACCCACTGTTAAGTCTCCAGAACCGATAATAGCTCAGGGGCTGACTCTTACCACATCCACCATGAAGGAAAAGGAAAAAGAACTGAACTATGTCCCATTATGTCCCTATGTGGCATTATATTATATACCCTTCATTTGACATCACATCCTGTTTCCAGTGTATTCATGCATCACTTCCTTTAAGCACTTGAGTCTTGAACTGTGGGAGGGAAGGATTCTAAGAATGCCCACCTAAACCTATTTGCTTTGTTTAGGAGATCACAATGACAAGACAAGTTAACACAAGACCCCCCCACATAATTCACTTCCATTCCCCACCACAATCATTATCTCCCAGCTACCATCTTTCCAGATTGCATCACAATCACCCCCCATCTTCAAGCCCCCCAACTTCTCTTCATTTCCATTTACGCACCCAGCATTATTTACTCATCATCTTCATACTCTTTCCTTATCACAACCCCATTCATAATTATACAAAAATATTTCTGCCCTCGCTTACCCATCCTCTGCCTCTGAGTCTGGCGACCATTTGCGGTGAAAGCTGTAATGGAAACCATGTCTGGCCTCAAGATGGGCCCCAGGAAATTTTCCAGTCTCCCAGTGGGCCAGTCCGGCCTTGATTATATACTGGGAATAATGTATAAATGTGGCTGTGTCTGCTAGGTTTATAGCACTAAAATAAAAATGCATACATTTGTTGGTTTCCTTGACACACAGCTTTTTCTCATAGAAAAATACATTTTACTTGATCTGATTCTTGTGCCAGGTGAAGACATCTCCATTACTCAATACAGTCCATTGTATAAACACCTTCCTGTCTATGTATACTTTGGTATAATAACAAAGTCAGAGGGATGGAAAAATGCACTTGAATATTATTAGTTCACCTGTGTTCAGGCAGGGATATTTTAATACCCAGAGTATTTTCCCAACCTCTGGAGTGGAATTTCCAACCCTGGCTTTAGAAATACAGAAAATACTGGGGTTTTTTGCAGCAATGCATTAATATAATTGTCAAACAAACACTACGTCTTGCGTTAGCTGTGCACAATTTTAAAAGAATGGGGTTAATGCTTTTAGGAAATCATGGTATTGACAACACAGGCACCTCTAATGTTGCTAATTCACAGCATGTGAGTGGTGCCCGATCCGGCTAAAAGAGCTCACAGCTGAAAGCATTTATCCAATTCCAATTGTTATTTGTGAAGGTAAACATTAATGGTAACGTTGTTCCAGTTGCTACTGTTTCCAATAATGGCAGCACTTTTAAGGGTAATTTCTTGAGTTAAGCGCAGAATTTATTATAGACCTCAATAGAACCTTGAAGTGTTGTATATTGACTGTTCACAAAGCAGACATTAATAGAATATGGAAAAGGCAGTGCACTATATATATATATATATAAATATTATCTTCTTTTATCTGGGGATTATTCATTAAACCATGCTTTTGCCTGTTAAGGTGAAATAAACCATTTTAATCCCTATGTGCATGATATATTGTTAAAGGCAAGCACAAAGTATCTTCGTCTGAAAGTAAGACACGTCATGCGTGGTATAATGCACGGTCAAATTTAATATTTTCCCAAATCCTAGATGTCGTATTTCAGTCCACCAAAGAAACCTGTGTAATGGTGTTTAGATATTGCAACCCCACATAAATTTATACCATTTTAACGTCCTATCCTTGGGATTTGAATAACTGTTCCTCCTTAATGTATCTCAGGTTACTAAAATGGTGGAGTTGGCCCTTTCCAAAATATAGCAAATTGCAAATTTTGATCATTGCAGCTTACTGTATAACCCCAAATACAGAAAAAAAATTCCCACCCATACAAACTGAATTTAAGAAATAGTAACTTTTTTCATTAATTGGTAAAGTTTCTGTTTTCTTATAGGACCCAGCAATATAACTGAAGGGGGTCTCTAATTACAGTTATTGTGGGCATAGGGATGAGTATCAGCTAATTCTCATCAGCTAGGCTGGTAGAGGCTCCATGTCTGTGCATTTTACAAAGCCCCAGTTTGTAGGATCCGTATCCCTGGTTAACCTATTTCCTTGAAGAGAGACCTTGGCAGAGACAAATGCAGAAGCCGGCATCTAATAATAACTTGCTTTAACCTGTTGAAGATAGCAAACTGTTCGTCTATGTTCTTCAGAAAATGTTTGCACAATTGTAGACATGAAAAGATCAGTATATCTATACACACATTTCAACAGCCTATCCAACAAAATGCAAAGAGTTTATAGAGAAAAAAGCTAGAGACTGTTCTTAACCGAATCTTGATTTTTCAAGAGCGGTTTTGATTTACAGAACAGTTATTCCTAATTTTCCCCAATAAAATATAGAAGCTTCCTCTTCTTTCATATATACTAGCGTACAAACGTTTGAAAAGTGGCAACCCATGGATTATTCTTGCTGATTAGACTATTCGATTGGTTCATATGGTTGTAAGAGTCAATTGTATACAGAAACTCCATGCATAGACATCCCAGCTTGTCAAGTGCATGCGCAATTAGTTTGGAGTAAACTATGAAGAATAAAATGGAAAAATCCCATCACTCTATTTAGAGCAGCCTTTTCCATTAGTAAGCTATCTTACAATTAAGGTGATTTGTTTTCCCCTTTAAAAATAACACAGGGGAACATATTCTGCAGGGCTCCATTAAAACTACTGCTACCTTTTTACATTCACAACCTGTTCAGGGCCGGTCTTAATGCCAGATGAGTAAGGCAGAGGCCGCGGGAAGCCGATAGAAAATGTCTGAAATACGTATAGGTGTGTCAGGTATCTCACATCGGTGCAGCATAATGCTGCACGGTACATAGGGAACGAGCACAAGATCAGTTCCTACATTGGTTTTCTAAAGGGGCTGTTTGGTCGAGGATAGCCTGCATCTTGATAAAATACATAACACACAGCAATAAAAACATTTTCCTCTCAATTTGCTTTATTCTTCACAGCCAATCGATCCTTAATATTAAAGATAGGAGGAAGTTCCCGTTTTGGCTATGCATATTTTTTTATCTAAAAATCTCTAAAAATTGGGGGGGCATGCAAGAAATATGGAGATTTGTGTATTTGTATATATATATATATTATTTTTTTTTTTATTATTTTTTTTTTTACTCACAGAGTCCATTGCACACCATTCCAAATATTCCAAGCCCGGTGCTAGTAACCAGCAGTTTCCATACAAAACACTTTCAAAGGATGGTCAGCACTCCAGGTCTTTAAATTGACAATTTCATTTTATTCAAAGTCAAGTCGACTTTTCATGAAATTGTCAATGAAAGACCTGGAGTGCTGACCATCCTTTGAAAGTGTTTTTATATGTATATATATATATATATTAATTTATATGTATATATATATATATATTAATAGGTGATAAGAAGCTTTCAGTATGCATTCCAAGGTATATGATGTCGTAATAAATATTCCAAGGTCTCTAATAAAAAGTAGGATTAATTATGGGTAAATCCTCTAAATATGCATTGGTAACATGTCCGTAAAATGTCAGCTATCCCCAAAGCTTCTTTCAAGAGAGTCTCAGTGAATCGTATTTCCATTTAAACACAACTATAATGGAGTTTTCAATTTGCCAATAAATGATGAAGCATATGGAAACTCACATTGAAATGCGCACCAGTGTCACCAAGTGTATTCCTGTGGGGTGCACAAAAACAAAAACCCTTCAAGCTGTTTCAAAACACGTCGTGCAAGAGTACAGGTGTCAATTTGTGTAATGTTCTTTGTTATTGTAGTGATATATTTTGTGGAATAACATTATCCATGAGGCTCACTTTGCACTTCTTATTTCCCAAACTTCCCCGAGCAAGTTTCACATTTCACCTGCTACAAATAATACAGAACAACACAAAGGAGCAATCACTTATACACGTGTCAAATGATTGAACACCAATAATTTTACCAACAATATTGTGCAAAAAAAAAAAAAAACAACGCACATTTATTCCACAGTAAAAATTCTAACTCGCTGCTGTGATTCTCGCCAGAGCTGTCATTGTCTTGGTTTCAGCTCAGTGGTTTGACAACCAGAAATTATTATTTCTTCTTAAAGTAAAATTTTGTTGTTCTTTTTTTGGATCAAACTGTTGAAAATAGATGACAGATAAAGAAAATGTGCATGGATAATGTTGAGAATGTCTTATTGTATAACTCCATCTCTCATAAGGCATCACATCTATCACACGTTCTGTGTTAACACAAGGTTGGTTTTAAGACCTGGCTGAAGACATCAAGACCACATCCTCACCTCGGTGACAGCAGCCATAGAAGAAATGCTACCAGGAGTGCATGTAGAGTTTCCTTGTCAGCACACATGTTAGCTTAACTCGCTGTGGATCATTCTTACAGATGTATTGGCTACAAATGACCTTATAGGCAGGCTAAATAAAAAAAAATCAATCTGGTATCTGGGGGGACCTATCAGATATATATTGCCAGGCTTGACAAGGACTAAAGATTGACTCTTTCGATTTAATGGGGGAGTCCTATGAAAAAAGAAAACAAAAAGTATACAGTAACATACAATATGAAGTAATGTGCTTTAGCATTGAAGAAATTCTGATTTTGGCTTCCCTGCTCAAATGTCAAATCGAGCGAGTTCATAATGGCAATGCTAATGAAGTCCTGTTTTTCTAATGAAGTCCATTCCACCATAGACTTTCATGAGTAAGAGGGTCCCTATGGGTAAGAAGGCTGAGAACATTCTGTATTTTACCCCAAAGCGGTATAAAAAAAGAACAGTTTGTGTTTGTCAAGTAGATTGGGTTAACAGAGATTGAACACAGATGCACCACAAACTTGCAGCTGTCTAATATCATTATGTATTATTAGTTATTGAAGTATATAGCACCATCATATTCTGCTGTGCTGTACAATAGGTAAGCATGACACAATAAATAGTACACATAAAATCTGGACTTGCTCAGTTAGGTTTGTGAAACTGAAACTGAAAAAAAAAACTGGTTTCCCTCCAACCAGACCATTGAGCATCGGAGCACCAGGGAGCCTGGTCGTCCAGTAGGGCAATCTGTCGATGGTTTGGTGGTGGAGGGGCTGCCCCCCCAGACCTGCTTTCCTAGGCTAAGATACACTGATGTATATTACTAATAAACAAATTGGGTGAGGAACTCCACTTCCAAAATCACTGATCCACATGTGATATGTCAGGCTAAAGACTTTGTGTGTCTACATGTGATATAAAGATATGACTTCTTGGCAGATCCGATATGTCTAAGACCCAACCCAGGCTCATGTATAAACCTTGATTCTCAAATGTTTGAAAACAATAAATCTCAAAGGAATTGTAAAAATATTAGACAGTTTTTTACAGCAATATTACTTAACTAACGAGACATAAGTCTCAAAATATTTACATCTCTTTAAGTATTTGTTGGTAACACCTGATTCAGAAAAAAAAAGAGGCCTCGCCTTGCCAAATGAGTATAAGATGTGAACTAAAATGCAGTCATATTTTTTTTCTCTGGGTGAATTTATTTTTCTTCTTTATTTAGGGGGCGATTAAATACGAGTGAAGTGAGAAAAATGCAGCTGTGGAAAATGTAGCAAATCCTAGCTGTAGTTATACAGCAGGAGAAATATTGCAGTAAAGTTGGTCCTAATCATGCACTTAGCCGTGGTAATGATGGGACCTGGACGCAGCGTGTTAGAGCAAGAACTTTAACTGCAAACACAGTTGAGATGAGGTGAATTAGAAACATTATGAGCTTACAACCCCTCCGAGTTCCCATATGCCTTTACGGCACTATACAAAATTGGGTTATTTTCGCAAACGAAGCCAATAGCTCAGGCCTTAATATGAAGAACAGCGAAAGCACTGTACATGGGAAGATTTGCCCCCATGGTTCTGCAGCCACAAGCCAACAAGTAATTACAAAGCAAACACCGATGAAATATTGGATTGGTTTCGCTAGTGACAAGATCTACGGTCTTTGCCGCCAATTTGTTTGTATAGCTATATTTAAAGGCACTTGATTGAGGAAATGTTGAAAATAGCAGTTAGGGTTTCCCTAATGAGACCTCTAGAGGAAAGTAAGAAACATTCAGGGGCTCAAGGAAGATGAAGGGCCAGATGAGGAGGTATTAACCCTATGTAGCCTTCAGAGCTGGTGTCAAGTAATGTTTACATCTCAAGTTGCAGCTGTTTCATTTTAGGAATAGGAAGAGCTTTCTAATTACATTATCAAGCATATAGCTGTATGAATATGTATTTCTGAACACATTTTAATTTGATTTGTATTAATAACGATCTATTGTGCTGTTACTTTAATATAACATATACATTAGTTTGTTTATGGATGTCTATATTCTCTTGTCCTAGATAAAAGATATGTAAGTAGATAGATAGATAGATAGATAGATAGATAGATAGATCTAATCGTCTCATCCTTAATGTATTTTCCTTTAAATTAAATTTTTGTAAATGAAATAATACATATATATAAAACAGAGTTTAACTAGATAACAGATCTGCTTAATTCAAATAATGATGCCCTTATTAATGAATGAAACATATATTTGCTTATAATACTATACATGATAAATACATGTTCTGAAGCTGTAATATTGTTCAGTAGATTTGTGCAGTTAAATACTGTTTGCATAAAGACCTGTGAGCTTGCTGTTTTCTATGAATGTATATATATATATATACAGTGTGTATGTATATATGTATATATATATATATGTATATACACATATATATATATATAATAGAAGGAAACACTTCTATTAATTATATATTATAATCTGTGACTCAAAAGCTATTATGTAGTATCAGAACTTACTTATTACATTCATGTGGTGTCTGTAAAACTACTTGCTTATTACATATAATGTTTTACTATGTAAATTACACACTCCTACTGCTTTCTTCCCCCTCCTTCCAACTTTCTGTCTGCATTTTCTCTTGGAAATATTTGATATTAGAGAGCGGCCAGTGTGTTCTAGGATTCTTATATAAGGCAAGCCAGGTAGCATAATATGCCTGCAGTTTACTTATCTATTACATAGAAGTACAGATAGATAGATAGATAGATAGATAGATAGATAGATAGATAGATAGAATAAATTCAGTCTCATGTCATGCTTACTTTGTTCCCAAGATTTATTCAACCACAATTTTACATTGGGCATTTAGATGAATTAAACACACTTGTAACAAACTAGTTACATAGTATTTAACTTAGGTGACTCTTCTCATTGACTGTATCTTATAGATTTAAGAGTTTTTTCATTAAGTAAACTAAAAAAGGACTATCCTTGTTTTTAAATATGGATTTTGGTAGAATATCAGTTATTAATATTACCAATTTTCCACTACAATATTTATTTATCATTTTCTCATTTTTTGTAAAAATATACAGCTTTTGATAGTGGTTTATGAAACTACAAAATATTAATGGTTGGTACCTCCTATCAGTAGAATTGGAGACTGTAGTGGACATCATCTTCTGTCTGGCACCTCAGCCAAGCTGCTGTGGAACACATTCTTCATGAGCCAGTCTCCTAACCAGCCAAGTATCATTCGAGTTGCAGTCCAGAACCCAGAAGAGATCCAAAGAGCCGAAAATATGTTCTTGCAGTATCACAAACCCTCAAAAAATTCAAGAGGTAGCTTTTAAGTTTATGATCATTTAATATATATATATATTTATTATTTATTATATTTTCAATTATTTATTTTATTAATGCAAATAGTTTTATTTAAATAATCTGTAATCTAAGGGTTTCCGAATATTTTGCTCAAATAAATATTAATCAATTGACAAAAAACAGTATATATTCTATATTTCTGAATTTAGTTAGAAATTACTGTTATTATAGAAAGAAAGAAAGAAAGAAAGAAAGATAGATAGATAGATAGATAGATAGATAGATAGATAGGTGATAGGCATCATCCATTTCTTCTGAGGCTGTACACAAGTTGTGTATATAAAATATAATATTTGTGGCCACAATCAGTGCTGGTCCTTTGCTCTTTTAACATGAGAAAAGAAACTGAATTGGATTTGCCAGTTAGTTTTCTTGTGTGTTCTGTTTATTTTATAACCGTTCTGCTCTAGGTTGTTTTATTACAATGTGTGGCATTTAACACAGCCCAGAGGTTGATTGTTTAGTACACAAAGCCTTCATCCTGATAAGATGTATGTTTGGTAATTTATAACATTCTGAGCTCTGGACCAGCCTGCCCCGTTATTTCACCCACTGAAGAACTTTTCCCTGTCTTGCTTTATTTATATGGGTGAAATTCAGCTTGAAAGGAGATCAGAGAGTGCAGGAGGGCCTTGTAACAAGAGAGTGACCAAATGACCTGTTGGCTGATTATATGTCATTAACTGGAGACTCCACGTATCTAAATTACCGAAAGGACCTCACTCAGCCAGATCAATTATCCTTACATACATTTAACAATGCTCCTACTGCTAAAAATACTGGCTATTTCATGCTTGTGTCAAAAATAACCACCCTTATGGGTTTGTTTATTTGTGCAAAGGAAGGTAAACAAATGAATTTCCATGACTAGCAATGACATAGCCTCTTTGGATCTACTAATCTGCTCAATTCATTTAAAAGTTACAATATATATATATTATATATATATATATATATATTGTAACTTTATATCTATATATATATATATCCACAATTGTGGGTATTTGGTGTGAGTTAGGACTCATGTGATTTTAGATCAATAGCATAGATTTATATCCATCTGATTTTGGAGAGATATTGACCTAAAATAGTATTTATTTTAGCAGCATTAGGACATATATTTTTAATTACTACTTTTTAATTTATTTGAATTTATAGTGAATATTTTTGTTCACACGCAATGGTTAAATATATAAAAGTGAGATGAGAGAATGGATAAATGCAACAAGAAGGAGAAGTGAGGAAGGAACATTGATGATAGGCAAACATGAGACAGAGTCAGTAGGTGTATTATATATTTTGGATATTTGGAAATATTAATAGCTTTATGTCTTCCTTTTGTTCTTATATTATAATTTCACGGGTTATAAAATATTTTAAAGGCTCCCTAAGCTGCTAATAGTCATAATAGTAACTGAAATATTTTTTTAAAAATAAATATGTTAAGCTTTTATAGCAGCAGCTACCTTGATGTTGGAGCAGTACATATTCATTGACTGGTACCCTGATTCAACTAACAAGAAATCATGGCTATTAAAGAAAATCGCTAGTGACTACCTAAAATAACATCCTTTTCGTAATATAGTTAAATAGTATTCCGAGGAAGTAGTAATATTTAGACTATAATTAAATAATCACAGATCAGTTATGGGGTGAACATTCATTTACCTGTGTGTGGAGTAGAGCTTTAAAGAAAAATGCAATGCTTGCGTCATAATTATTTGCAACCAAAAAACTGTAAATCTGATTTTTTTTCTTACTAATGGTCTCGTTTTAACTATTTTCAAATAAAGCAAATCAAGGACATGGCAGAGATTATACCATAATGCATCTTGACTTTATCTGTGATCCAAATTATATGTATCAATGCATATATTCTGCATTTGATGATATAGCACCTGGATCTGCAAAATATATCTAATAAATGTAAAATAAAGTAAAATATGCTGCCAATAAATATGCAGATTTGTGGATTATGTATATCCACTCTTTCATTCTGAAATCATTTATCCATAGACACATTCTTTACAAATAATGTGCTTTATTTTATTGTTACAGTTTCAAGTTATTTTGGTGTAATAATGTTAAAAAATATTAATAATGTGGAGTGGACAGGGTGCATAATGTTCCTTATAATAATGGGATGCTCCCTTTCCCACTAATTTGGCCAGAAACTAGAATACTTAATAGCATGGCCTGAACCAACTAGTATCCCATATAGAAGATGAAATCTATGGACACGTAATACAATGATTATAATCCAGTCTAATCACTGCTCTGTGTTAGTGGCTAATATGCACATTAACATCTGAAGTACTTTTTATTGCTTTTACTGCCTTCGCCATGTCTCTTGTTTTTCTTGCTCTCATCCCACTAGATGTTATCTGAACTTTGTGGTTTATTACTAAGACTGGGAACATCAGCATGTGCCAGGGATCGACCTCAGAGCCTTGCAGAGAGCAAGGAGAAGCTGCTGAAGACTGACACTCCCATGATCCTCAGCCGACCCAAGATCACTGGATCCTAGTCCACATAATGTGGGCCGACTGCCTATAATCTGTTATACTCAATTATACCCACACCTTCCCGATATCTAAAGCAGCAATATAAATCTTTCATTACTCGCACCAAATCATATCATTACATCATAATTAATATATGCGGGCTTTGATACCTTTGCGATGAGCTTGTCAAATGAATCCACATAAATTCAATACAATAATTCTGTATAGCAGTGTATATGCATTGTATGTCCAGCCTTCACAGACAGGCACCTACCCTATGGAATTCTGGTATTAGTATTATAAATGGTGTCTGTGAAACCAGAACCACATCCAGACTTCACTGTACTTTAAAGCAAGACATGTCCAATGCAGCCATTCACGGTAGTCAAGGAGTTAACTTCAAGAACACAAGAAGAATAGCATATCTTTTTAGACTTCACATCTAATGCTGACATTTTTTTTTAATAAAAAATGAATTATGAACATGTGAGACAAAAATACAGTAATTGGCTAACATATTACTGAACACACAGTGCATCTGAAACTACAACTAAGTACGATACAGACAACATGCAAGTGGGCAATTATCCGGGGACGCTCTAATTTTATAATGATTTACGTCACTGAGTGCTAATATTACATCATTCATTTAATTTGGGTAGTATGTATTCAGTATGCACTGTTTGCGCAAATTTACCATGTGTATAATTCACTTTTCCAGCACTATTTATAATACGCATTATGTATTATAGAGTATATGCCTCTATACAATACAGTGTTAAATGTATGACATGTATATAATTGTATATATACTGTGTATATACACCAAAATACATGATAACTATTTTCTAATATTGCATTATTTCCTAAAATTAATGAGTTAATTTAGATAGATAGATCGATAATTATATTATATATTATACACATGATATAATGTACTTAAAACTGCCCTGGGGCAACTTATCGAAATACAATGTTATGCATTATGTATTATTGATTTAATTTTGCATCATTATACTGCGTCTTTTGCTGTCTAGCATTATATTCAAGTTTACACACACACATATTATTATATATAATATATATATATATATACACCCCGGTTGAGACCAAAATTCAATTAATAATAAGGTTTAATTCTATTTGAATCTAGATATTTAGGTCCATATTTTTGTAACATTTTCACAGTGAAATTAGACCAATTTACTATATATATATATATAACATTTATAGAGCTAAACAAAAATATCAAATATTGGCGGCTCCACATAGAACAATTCTATAAAGAGTGAAAAAATAAGCATTCTGCAACATATTATATCTAATAGCAAAGACCTAGCAATAGTGACTCATTCACAGAACATTTAGCAAAATAAACATAATAAAAGGAAATAGAGTGCTTTCATAGATAGTCCATTAGTACACTAATCAGCTGTTCTAATATAAATTATCAGATTCCAGCTCATGTGTAGCATATATCTGAAATATTATTATTAATAACATGCTATTACCACGAGGGGGTTTCATACATTAATAGGCTAGCTAGGATCTCCTTAATCATTCTGCATTGTTATTCTACTAGCAAGAACATATAGGATTAAAAATATATATATATTTTAAAAAATAATGTATATCAGAAGTTGGTACTAAAATGAGAAGCAATACTGTACCTGACATAGGTTTATCCAGTTTATTTGAGTGCAGTGGTGTTTATGTAAATGTACATAACTATTTACCATGAAATACATACAGTTAAGCATCTGCTACACACTTGCATTAACCTCGGTCTGATGCTAGATTTTTTTTTTCTTCTTTTAATTATATTATGATTAGGCAGAGGCAGCCAATCCTAGAAGAGAAGCCCTTAAATTAGCAACGTGAACATCAAAAAGGTTTATTGCGGTGTATGAGGGGCCCACCCCTTCTGCTCTCTGATTGGTCTAAACGAGCTCTGACGACATATATTAACCCAAGCTTCCCAAATGATGTAGCTGTACATGGAGATCCTACATGGATATAGTGCCAGTGCTGAGTATTCACTGAAGGTCTATGGGGTGCAGAGAAGACACTGGGAGTTATTGTTAATCTACATGCCCACATACAGGGCAAAAGGGGATATATGCTGACATCCCAAGAGCTTACACGTTGTCTGGTGTCCGGATTGATAGTATGCTTGGTGCTCAGATCATTTGAGGCGTAGGAAATGGATGCCAGCTCACAGTGAAACCCGATCAGAAACTGTATGCTCCCATTGGGAACTATGTGCAAGACCTGCTGTAAGTAACAGATCGCTGGTTAGCAAGTTTCGTTTTACGTCACCCAGATTTTTGATTTAATGGAAAAGATTTCACTGGATCCTAGCAGCACCCATGCAAGCTCTGGTGCCTCGTAATACTTGAATTTACAGCGTTTGGGACATCTGATCTATTGCAGATCTGTACTAACGTTTCATTGCTTGCTTTTAATCTGCTGTAAAGGAGAGACGAGATCTATGGAGGGCTGGATATAAGATCATATTTATACTTGATATATATATTGATATTTATACAGAGACATTCACCTGGCGGTGGGAGGCATAACATCCCAAAGGAAAAGGACTAGGCAGAAGGTGAAGCTGCAATGAGTTTAGTTGGAGGCTTCCCCCACCACCCTGTGGTTCACCATGACGGGTACCCGTTTGCAGCCGCTGCAGCTGCCGCCGCAAGCCGCTGCCACGAAGAAAACCCTTATTTCCACGGCTGGCTTATCAGTCACCCTGAGATGTCTCCCCCCGATTACAGCATGGCCCCGTCCTACAGTCCGGAGTACGCTAATGGTGCGGCCGGGTTGGACCACTCCCATTACGGGGGTGTCTCGGGAAGCGGGGCCGGTGCTTTAATGCAACGGCCTGTAAAGCGGAGGGGGACTGCAAACCGTAAGGAAAGGCGCAGGACTCAGAGTATTAATAGCGCCTTCGCAGAGCTGCGGGAGTGCATTCCCAACGTCCCCGCTGATACCAAGCTCTCCAAAATCAAAACCCTGCGCCTGGCTACTAGCTACATTGCCTACCTCATGGACCTGCTAGCCAAAGATGACCAAAATGGGGAGACAGAGGCCTTCAAGGCAGAGATCAAGAAGACAGACGTGAAAGAGGAAAAGAGGAAGAAAGAACTGGTCAGTATACGATTTCCTGGTAGTAATATTAATGTGGAAATGTTGGATCAATAATTTAGCAAAATTCATATTTTACACAATTTGTTTCTTACGTATTACCAAGTTTCTGACTTGAAAAATACAACACGATTTTATTTTATAAGTGTAAATATTCGCGTGATAAATATTGCTTACAATTCCTCAAGGATTTAATTACTAGGATTTAGTACCGAAGAAAAATAATAAAGCCGAATTGACGATGACCAAATTTCCTTAAACAAAATTGTATGAACACGAATTGTTTGATAAAATACAACAATTACGCTAAAAAACAAAAAAGTTAAAATCTATCCATTAATGTAACGATTTCCTAAATTCTCTGTCATTATACACAAGGCATACATCATAAAATTATTATATGTTGAAATATTGTTTAATATTAATAAAAGATTTAAGGAATTCATACATTGTTACATCGTATAATAATATTTATAAATAAAATAAATTTTGTAAAATACATATAAAGGTTAGTAAAAGAGTTAAGAATTTCAAACAATATATTATTTAGCTGATAAAGTAATAAAATATAGTAATACATTTCGCGGTGGAAGAAAATATTTAAAATTATAATTACGTCTTTAGAAAATATTTTACCAGTGAGAATATATGATTATTAATACACGAATTATTATTATTTGTTATAAAAGCTCATGTATAATTCTGTCAGTTTGAACATATTTAGAATGCAGAAAAGTGATATTAAATACATTTAAGTTTTCTACTAATTACAGTAATTGATTATTGAATTTGTCGATTTTAAAGTGTATCAGTAAGGGGCAAGGCCACAAATCAACCCATCTTAAAGTATTGTATCATTAATCGACACTGGAATATTTTTAAAAACATATATTTTTCTATGAACTGAAATACCGAAATATTTTTATTCTAAATGAATTTTCTGGTTTTTCCCCTTCGGTCATTTCCAATAGAATGAACTCTTGAAAAGCACAGTTACCGGCAACGATAAGAAATCGAAAGGGAGGACTGGCTGGCCACAGCATGTCTGGGCTCTGGAGCTTAAACAGTGACCCTATGGACTGCATCAATGAAGACTTCATATACATACATATATATGTATGTGTCTGTATATATATGTGTATATATGTGCCCTGAAAAAAACTATGTATTTGGAATCGTCCAGTTTATTTATGTGCAATTTCACCCCCAATCACCCCTTTACATGTGGATATCTGAAGAAAAGCATTCCATTTAATGAGGAGTCTGAAGGTTGGTTTAAAGGGGTTTGTGAGTTACAGTATTTTCTCTGTTTGTGCTGAAAACACAATGACAAAAAAGACTCATTGGCATTAGTGTGTATGTGAAATGTATGTCTACAAAACCTAGCCTCATAGGTAGAAATATTGATGGTATTATAAATGTATAGGGAGGCTGAAACAATTGCACCAATGGTGGTAGATGAAGCATTTCCTGGTGTGAGAGGCCTAGGGGTTACTGCAGTCTGGTCAGTATTATCTGCTGGCCCCTTTCTCACACACTGAAAGCAGATTAATGGACAAAAGGAATTTTCCCTTTTTTGTACAGGTCCAGCAATTGAAGTTTTTTTTTTTAAAATCAGTTTTTGTGCACTTCTGTCAAGAAATGTGGAGTTTAATTAATATTTGAAGGTGTAAAACTTTATATGTGATCAATAAACCACTGAGTGTTTTTTGTATATATTTGTTACACTGATCTGATCTTTTTTAGGCAGTGGGAAAATGATCAATGAACTCATTCTATATGTGCATGAATTCTTGACAAATACATAAGGGTGTGTGTGTATGGAAATGCATACACACTGTTTAATATATGAAGCAATGTTTCATAATATATATATATTATGAAACATTGCTTCATTATAGATATATATATATATATATATATAAAATATATTAATGAAACATTGCTTCATTATAATATATATATATATTCATTATATATATATATATATATATATATATATATATCCACTGGTACTGTTAATATACAGAAAGATAGCTGGTTGCTTTTAAATTAAATATTTAAATTCCCTTACAACAAAACAATTTTGTTTAAGGTTTCATTTGTATTATATTTTATATAAATGATGCCATTTTAAAGATAGACAATAATTTGTTGCAATAAAAAAAGGTACGCGATCAGTAAAATCTACTATGCTGGAATAATTTGAGACCCTCTTTTTACCCTTGACTTCAGATTTCAGACTTTGAGACTTACAATAATTTTCCTGATCACAGGCAAATGCAATGTAGTTTGGATGAGATACAAAACCAACTGTTGAATGCAACCACAGTGATATACACAACCTAAACTAAGTACGGTAGTTACTTCCTGATTGTAATAAAACATTTAATCATTAAAGAAGAGCAAAGGAAAATTGATTGATAAAATAAAAATCTAACAAACTCCCTTGCTAATCATATTGGTTTATGCCTTATTCATTTAACCCTTGGTGTCGGGAGGCTGAGCATGATTTTTTAAAGATATTTTAAAATGACATTTCAGCTCAAACCCCTCCTAGAATTTTTCTTCAATATGGTCAATTGGTGTTTTCCTTGACATTAGGTGGAAACATGTGGGTGGACATGCAGTAGGGCTATAAAAAGATAAGAGGGGTCTTTCCACCAGGTCCCCATGTGTGGGGTGAGGGGTTATAACAACTTGGCCAGTTTGTAATGCCCTTTCTTGTCAGAGGTCAGAAGCAGGGTCTTGTTCTCTGAGCCCTTGTGCCTAGACACTTGCTTTTGTTTACAAGTCTTCAAAGTTGGATTTCCTTATATAGATCATGACATTTTGGGAGAAGTCCCTAGGAATAGTGCCTGCGACAAAAAAAGGAACTGTCTTACAAAAGGAACCAGGGGTTTCTGGAATATTGATGTTAACCCTATATAAAATAAATATCTGCTTGCATCATAGTATGCATTAACATTACATGCTTATTTGCTTGGGAATTATATTATAATATTATATATTATATATATAAATATATATATATATATATATATATATATATAGATATAGATAGATATATATATATTTTTTTTTATTTCAAGTTTTTCTTTTCTCACTGTCCTGAGCCTCTAATTATTTAATTATTGTTATTATTGGAAATCAAGCTGCATGCAGGTCTCAGATCTTAGCTTTTCTCCTATACTACTAACCTTCTGATTGCATGAGAAAAAATCCTTCTGTGGGTACAAATTAAAAGCTCACCCTTAAGCTGAAGAATTTT
Organism: Spea multiplicata; assembly: GCA_009364415.1. NCBI lineage: Eukaryota > Metazoa > Chordata > Amphibia > Anura > Pelobatidae > Spea > Spea multiplicata. Next base: position 10,827,088 of record VKOC01000001.1, read on the forward strand.
GGTAACCTCGGTGTGTTGCCAGCTAAGGAAATCTTTTTAATTACTCAGTAATGTGGATGTTGCCGATTCCTCGAGTCTAATCACTCTCAGAGTAACTCTCAAGAGTCCTAGACAGGCCGGAGCCAACAAAAATGTAGCTTTTGACGTTAAAAGCTAAATGGTGAAGCAGAGCTGTATAAGGGAAATAGACTGGTAGATTGGGATGTCAGTACCTTGGCCTCTGGTCGCCTAGCAGAGCTAGTCCACAGTATGATAACACCAGCAATCTTGGACCAGAAGCCTGAGAATCTGGATTAACCCCAGTCCCCTCTTTCCACTGGGCCCCTGATGGGAAAATTGCCAAGATAATGCCTTTTTAGCCTAATAATAAATAATATATATAATTATAATCTTGTATAGCGCTTTAACATATGGATTCCTAATATCCAATTATCATAAGTATGTTATAACTGAAGAAATAGGTATTGATCAATTAGTGGACATTTAAGGGTTTCTTTAATTAAACTTAATATATAGTATTATTTTACACGTTAAATATGTTTTGTGTGTAGTAATTCTTAGAACGGAATTTTAACACAGTTATATAAAGAAAAAAATCAAGGATACAATTAATTCGATTAAAAAAAAAGAAGGAAGCAAACGAAAACCAAATGACAGGAAATTGCTGCATTCTCCACATCAAATATTATTTAACCCTTTATCTATCAGGTTGTTGATAAAGACATTGTACCTGTGCACATACACCAGGTGCTCCAATGTATTAATTACTTTTTTTTTATTAAAATGACTGCAACATATCGTACAATACTGGATGATTAGAATATTTTTCACAGGTTTTTTTTTGTGAACGTTGAAGTGATTAATGTAAAATACATGCGCTCCTGTAGATAAGGGTGAAAGTGGAGTCTTAGAACCTAGTCAAAATAAATGCTAAAATAGATGAGATTTCCTATAATGACACAATGAGTGCTGGAAAAGCCATGATTTCATCGGTCTATTCGGCTCTGATAAAGCGCTTTTATCTGCTTCCCTAAACAGAGACAGTGTTATGAAGTGAGCTCTCAGTGCAGAATCAGGGCTGATAGCACTGCCAGTGAGAGCCATTAGGAGCCAGCAGGGAGATCACTTCCATTTGTCTTCTAATAAGCTGGACCTGTCACATTGGTCTTGTTAGGAACCTTGAAAATCTGAGCCGATTTTTTGCTTGTCTTGAGTCTGTACTTCAAGTATCAAAGTAAAAACCGGTTTGTACACATTTAAGGCATCCCTGGTGCCCCTTCCAGTGGCTAATTATTGCTAATTTGTTATCATTGTCAAGATAGGGTCAGAGATAGATCTAATGATCTTGTCCCTCTATTGAACTTGTTCATAGGTAAAGTTCTCTCTGCCTGCGGGGTTAAAAACTAAACGTAATTATGAAAAAAAAAAGGCAGAATACATGTCTTTATAGATGAGCCAATCGATCATGTGTCAATTTACTATTTTAAAACCAGAACTGGGATTTAAACATTGGAATGAGTTCCCTTCAACTAAGCAAGACCCTTATCACAGTGACGTCATTGTTTCAATCTTCTTTAGTATTTTAGCGGATATTCCTTTTAAATAGTAGAATTCCTAACATATAAGATATTCAATTTCACCAGAAATAGAAATAGGCTGAGGGTATTAGTAATTACAGCTCTGGATTCCCTCTAATTTAGACTCTAGTTCCACTTTAAATCAGTCAAACCTCACTGTACCCAGTTAAAATGCAAAATTATGCAGAATGCAGCTGATTAGTAAAAATCAGGCACTCAAGCGGCAAGATTGTCATTTGGCAGGTATTTCAAGGGTTAACGAGATGATCATAACATCGAACCACAAAAAGATAAATATTTCATAAGGGACAATATAGCTTATTTACATAAACTATGACCTCACTGAAAATGCAATAAATTAGCATTGGCAACCTTTCAGATTATGCATCATGTGCTCTTCCTTATTATGGAATACATTTCCCTTTTTTCAAGGGCTTATTTTTCTTTGATGACTAGATCATGTTGAGTATGATTACAAAAAAAAAAATCATTCCTAGGCAGTATATAAGTTTTTGCATGTGCTATTCCTGACATCTGGGAGTGATTAGAGGCCAAATCCCTCCCCCATTTGTGCTGGCTATATCTTAGCTGAGAGCCTATAGACAAGCTGACGTCAGATCAGACGACTAGGAGCCATCCTGCTCTTGACTTGGGTGTAATCAGCTTCTCTTAGTCTTTGGATTCGAATTCAGTTCATTCCCCTAGCTGGAATGCGGATGCTATGGCTCCATATTCAACAAATATTTTCAGCTGATATGATTTTACTTTTGGAGGTTTTAAGCCCAACACACATCCCCCCTCCCCTCCCCCCAAGGGGAATAGATCATTTCTTTCCATATTGAATACAAACACAGAATGATGTATCTTGCAACAGTAACCCTCTCTTTATATATTCCAATGCATGGCTCCCATCCAAGACAAACATGCAGCTTTATAAAGGCCAACAGCAAACTATTAAACAAAGTGAAACTTTTATGATAATTCCTGTTTAGGGAAGATGTGAGTCTAATCATTGCAAGATGATCTTAGTTAGCAATTATTCTGAAGAAGCAGGGTGATGAATATGAATGAGAATGAGGTTTGTTAGAGCAGCTTTCTGCACCTGTTCTGCATCCTATTAGCAAGTTACACCCTGGATATTCGCAGTTGCTGCTGGAGACCATAGGGTTAATAATGCGAATATGAATGAAATGTTGTATTCCAGCTGGGGGACAATAAACACCCCTGCCTTTTGCATTAATCAAAGCCAGACAGATATAGGCAAATCCATTAAATATTTCTAGGGATGGTGCATAACAAAGACATCCAATAAAGTGTTTAGCCATTATGAATCTGGACATTAATAATACCCAGAGGTAATCTGTGAAACAAACCAAATTGATGATGACAGAACGTATTGTTTAAGAAAACAACTAGTTAGATATCCTTAGCACAATAAAAACTAAACTTGCCATTTGCTGGAACCAACTTCTCTGATTGTTATTAATTATCATTATCATGACCATCATCATTATAAAATGCAGCAGTAGCCTGACTGTACTTAGTATTTAAACGGCAGCATCAGCTTTTCAAAAGAATTTCTGTTTCTTACTTTGATTAAAACACTATTTTACAGGTCCCCGTAGCATTCTTTTGCGCCCTCTGTATTATCAATATCAATACCTAATAGGAAACTATTCCCAATAATTTTCTAACATATACCCTTATGAGTGTATGTTGCGACGTATGTGTGCATGTATTTGTGTGTGTGCATGAATGAATGTGAGTGAGCAATGAGTTTATTGCACCTTTTCATATTCAGAATAATATCTAGTTTTATTCTGCATGGATTATTGCAACATTTACCTTAGATCCTGGAGGCCTTTTCCCAAGCATTAAATAATATTGGACACCACGTTAAGTCCTGTAGTAAACACATAATTCCATCCTTTCACACAATCACACTAGATAGATAAAGCGATAGCAATGTAGAGTGGGAATAACCATAAACCGCATTCACTTGCTGCACCGCTCTGGAGTGGAACATGCCTTAGTACTTTGCCTATCTGGAGATTTATTGAGTGAGTGGAGAAGACACAATCTATTGCTAGTGTCTTGGTTGCCAAACCCAAGTTTGTCATCAAATTTATAACCAGTTAAATCGAATTTGCAAGTCTTAAATCATAAGAACTAACAAACAAAGAACTAAGAAATCAAAAATATAAAATATTTCTTGTTAAGAAATTGATCCTTATTTCGCCTTATCCCCAATATTCTATTTAATGCAAATATTCCTAAAGGTAACAATTATAACCCCCAACATTACTTTTTTCGCCTTAATCTGCAGAGGGGTGGTTATGTGTGTATATTTATATTGTTTTATCCTCAGAAGTTTAATGTTGTGACTGGTGTAAGTGTGATTAAGCAGGCCTACAGACTGTGTGATTAAACAGGGTATACTTGCTGGAGCTGTATATAGTGTTGTGCGGAATATCATGTCTGTGCCCCTATGGTGCTGCTGTCAGCAGTGACAGATCCCAGATGGAGCAGCTACTGTATGTGAGATTGAGTTTCTCAGCAGAAAAGACTTTGCCTTTCCTCTAAACGTCTTCAAAAAGCTTCTCTAGATACTCCTGGTCACTTGAAGCAAACGAAAAAATGCTACAGACCGACCTGTATCTCTCTCCAGTCCAGATCCGGGGGAACTTATTAACATATTGCTTGCCGCATCAGATCTCGGTTTTTTAATCAAATGGCTCATGGTGTCCCTTGACTGAAATCCCCTGTGCGACGTATTTTAGGCTGCACAGATACAGGGACCCTGGATGTATGCATGTATGTTATGGTAAGTCATTTATTCAGTGTATGCAGATTAAGGGTTTTCAGTTTTAGCTCCAATAACAATATATATATATATATTTTTATATATATATATCATATTTATTATAAATGTAATGTATTTATATATATCATAGGTATTTAAGTATTGGGATATTCTGTTTGTCGACGTTTTTTGGATTCTTATGTTCACATATATTTTATATAGATATGTTTTGTGAACTCGTGTACGCCTACATTGTGTTGATCGTGTCTTTATCTGGATGTTAATATCTAAGGCTGACCATATTGTGACTTGAGAAAGAATGATTCCATTCTTCACCATTTAAATCCCCCCCCCCCCAAATGCCCAGAAAAGAATATTCACAAAATACTATGTAAATACAAAAATGGACCTCCATAAAATCAAACGCTTAAAGTCAGAGAGATTAATAAGTAGTAAATACACTGTTTTTATTGAAGAGGTCATCAGCTGGATGTTTATATGGGTATATATTTAATATTGTTAGTATAAACGCGTCTGTATATATAGATAAGTATACAGGTAAACACATTATATATATGTACATGCTACAGACACGTATATACAGGGAAGCCAGCATTTATTATTTATTTAATATTATTTCCGTATAATAATATTATCATCTCCATAAAATTTGACCTTTGGGATGGAGCTGTCTTTAGCTGAGACTTGATGTTCTGCAGCTTTACAAATATCATCAATGGATATTTCCTTTTTTACACCAGATTTTGTTTGGAGAAGAAACCACCTAAAGATCCTTCTTTTATTAGCAAGGTTCTTAGCCAACTCTCCGTCCAGTGTGGCATTTACACAGTTAAACACAGTCCCCTCTGCAGCGATCCTCACTTTGTTGCATTGTATCTTCAGGTGAGAAAGATCTGAAGGCATCTAAAACATCTCAGGTCTTGTGCTAAGAAAGCCCTAATAGTGTGAATCCAGTGCCTCGTAAGATTTAGATGGTAGGATAAAGGCTCCGCATTCTCTACCCATTCAGCGCCCATAAACTATATGACTTTTAAATCGCTTTCTCAGTCTCCACTCATGGCTGCTTGAAACTTAATTTAAAAAATGTGTTTTGTTACTAAGCTGAACCCCCACAAAGAACTGATTTTTTTTTTGTATTCTTTTTTTTGTAACTAAGCGTCAAATTAAATGGCAGCCTGTATTAGAAGCATAATTATGACCCTGAGTGCTCCAGAAAGCCTCCTGTGGGGAGCTGGGAGCTCTGGGCATGAGGGAGGACAGACCTCCCAAGTGGCAGTGGCCTGGGTGTCACCACCAGGAACTCTCCTCCCTGTACTGGAAGGACTGCAGTCTCAGTGACATCAGTTTAATGGGGCATGAAACAAGCAATGTGATCTTATCTCTCTCTACAACACTATACAGAATATATACTGTGGGTTTACAGAATCTACGATGATCATGTGATATATACATACTTACATAAACACTCTTATACTTTTATCCACAGATTGTTTATTTACTTGTCTTTACATAGTGTGATTTAAAAAAACAAATCTATTTATCTCTATGTATTAATAGCCCCTGATCACTCAAATACTTATGCTCTCTTTGCACATTTAACTTTGTCAAGATAGTTATGTTTATAATAAATTAATAAATGTATATATATTTATAACAATGTTATATATATATATATATATATATTATTATATATAACATATATAATGGTTTCATTTTCATAAACCTGGTCTCATTCATTCCGGTCTATGTGTGAGTCGTAGGTTTTTTTTCCATAATGTGATTTTTTTAAATTTTATTTAATAAGTTACCGCCTTTAATTCGAAAAATTAGTATTTTTAGTACTATGAGTCAGTCTCTTAGATTGTTGATGTCCTCTGCTCTGTGTGTTACTGCACATTACTAACAAATTGCAGGGCTATGAGGATATACACACAATATACCTATACAGAACTAGGAATCAACTGAAATAATAATAAATAATAATAATAATAATAATAATAATAAAACACCATACATTAAAGGGAACAAACCTATTTTGTTACCGGGCGTTAAATGATTTCTCATTTTCTCAATTCAAGTGGAATTTTTGATAAAGAAAATTTTTTTAGTGCGAAAATATTTCCAATATTTCAATTATTTTTTAGCGACGACTTACATATTAAAAGAAGTTTAGTTCCTTTTTTTTACTGATAATGTTGATCTATAAACGATCTATTACATTTTGTTCTAGTTATTCTAAATTAATAACGTAAGCCGTAAGGCGGCTCTTTCTTCTGCCCGTTGTACAGCGCATCAGAATATGCAGGCACTATTAAAAATAAATAAAATAGAAACACATATCTATGAATTCGTACATTGCATAGAGTTAGTATCATTGCCCGCTTTATTTTAAATTTAATTTTTTAAATTTTAATAATTCTACATGAGTAACTGTTAAAAAAATAATAAATTATACAGGCCCAGTCTGACGTAAATATATATATATATATTATATATATATATATTTACGATGTCAGGGTGCTTTTTATTTATTTATTTATTCATAATAGTTACCAATTACTTTGATTTATTAAACTACTTTCTGATATTTATGAAAATGTGCCTTCTTAATGTTGTGTTCCTTGATAGTAAATGGCCCGAGGCACCCGTGTGGTTATAATGCAGACAAATATATTTTCTACAGAATTAAAGTCAATGTAAAGTTTTTACCAGATACACAATTTGATATGAAAGATTGAAATCGGGCATCCTGGCTCCATCTAATAGCTCTAATGGGCTGTTATTTTTACTAAACGTTTAGTGAGTGACATTTAGTGACCTCTGACTCAATTAAAATCATTTTGTATCATCCGCAGAACACAAAATAAAGCTCGCGTTAAGGAGGCTTTACCGCACATATGATGGATAGCGTGCTTATGTATCATGTGGAGATCATGTATCCGGATCACTGGTTTTATGCACTTTTTATAATTTGGAAACAAATAGCTAAAACTCAGACAGGTCACTGCATTCGTCAGGTTACAGTATATTTACATTGTGCAGGGATCCTATCAATAGATCCATTCTAGCACGTGTTGTAATAAGACATATACATTATTGTTACATCATAAAACAATGACAATCGTTAGTTCAGAGATTACTCTCTAAATACATTATTTTTCTTCTGGAAGTCTGCCTACTGTTACCGCTGCTACATGGAAAAGATTTTTTTAACTCTTTCCTTCTCAAAACATGAAAAATATTTTTTTTTTACTCTTTTCCATCTCAAATCAATGTCAATGCACCCTAATGTCACCCTAGGTTTCAATCTCTCTCTGAGATTAACACTTGTCTCAGCCTCTCTCTCTCTCTCTCTCTCTCTCTCTCTCTCTCTCTCTCTCTCTCTCTCTCTCTCTCTCTCTCTCTCTCTCTCTCTAAGATTAACACATCTATGCATCAATACTATAAATTACAATAAACATTAAGGATATTATATACAGATAATACAATTGGCTAGAAAGGAGAATAATGCATCGCAAGTTGTTCACGTCATCCCTCCATAATTTAGTAGTAACTCGTTTCTTGCAAGAACGAAATGACGTCAGATGTAGGTATATTTCAAATAAGTCAAACAAATAAGCGCAAACACAATATTTAAATATATTAACACGTGTAATGCAGTCAATAGCTATTTAAATGGTTTTGTTGAAGTATTCCAATAATCTTAACTCTTCATAGTTTGGTAACATGACAAATCGCTTTAAAATGTCACCAAGGTGGATATATGGCATTTACACGCAATTATGCCTGGTTGAATGTTAATTCTTCACACTTTGTTGCTGACTCGAAAAGTAGGTTTTAAATTCATCATTCACCTTGAAAAGCTATTATTTGTCTCGGTGACAGATACCATTTAAGCATTTAGAAGCCGCAGGTTAAAGCAAAATAATGTATATATATATATATATATATATATATATATATATATATATATATATATAGTTACCATGGTTTGGTTGCTTTAGGTACCTAACTATATTTGTAATTAGTGCAGCAGCAGTCACACCCGAGGGGCACCTTGGTCTGGGGACTTGAGATCATTACATAAGTAACGGGGTTACGGTTGATATGGGTGGTAATTCTGTGTATATTTGTATTAATAATATGAACCTCCACAAATGTTTCTTACTTAAGAAACGTATATAGTTTAGATAGATAAATCCTCAGTATACTACTTCTATCAGACGAAAAAATAGAATATAATTCTAATTTTAATCATATTGGAAATAAAAGTGTCTGCATTTGGGAGGGTAACATTTATGAAGAAAAACACAAAGATGCGTCTAAAAATAACTAATCGATTATAGTAATCAGGGAAAAATATGCGTTATCACAATTGTTTTACAATTAAGTACCTTGTAAATATTATTATTATTATTATTATTTATTATTAGAACTTTGAAGCATACTCGGTACACGTATTGGGCGAATGAAACATATGGACAGTTTTTCAAGGAATACGTATGATTTATATTTGTGACATACTGATGTGGAGTGCTCAGATCCCTTGCATGTTGGTAGATGTTAGAAAGTAGGTGCTACAATTTGGTGGAGGTATCATGCATGTTAACACATAGATATTAGATATTAAAGTTTAGAACACAGTTGTCTGAGTAAATGCAAATAAGTAGTTTCCTATGATTTAAAATAAAAATGTGTATTAGGAATTTAGTAAATTAATTAAACAATGCATATAGAGGTGCCATGCCATCTTGCACCAATGGCCGTGTTCCTTCTTCAAAAACAACAAATATCATTTGTTATAAACTGAAATAAAATTAGGCATCTACATTACTCACTGCACGTTATATCTGATTATGGATTGGTGAAACACTTGCGTTGAATAATTTGCTTTACAGATGACAGCATCATTGGATCTGGCTCAATAATATGGGATTAAGATTAAAATTGTGAGATTAGATTTGAAGTCTTTAGTTAACTCTTTGTTGCCCACCAAGATATTTGGTTTTAACACGATCAATAAAAGGGGAAGATTTTATTATTTTATTATTATTATTATTTATTAATATAATGCCATGATATTCCATGGCGCTGTACAATAGGAAGACATAGCAAGTAGTGCATCATATAACAATTTGGACAGGAACAAAATGTAAGGAGGGCCCTTGTCAAAGGAATTTACAAATTAGAAATAGTCAGTCACTAGCAATGTGATATAAAACTTTAAAATATAAAAAAAATGAGCAAGCTATTTGAGCCTTAATCTTGCTTATTTGGGTGTGTTTGCGTTAAATTTTTAACCGAAGTATCTACATATCTAGATTATTTCTGCCCCACTATGCGATGTATCTATTCTTTTTTAACTAGGTTTAAAATCGGTGTTGCAATATGAGGTCTGATTTAAAGATAAGAGTGCAGATTCATTGCAGACACATAGTTCAATCAGACGTTTGGAAATCACAAGCAGCCTTTTCTCCACAAAAGGACTAGCAATTTTTCTTGATCTTTCAAGTCGGACAGATACAGTATACACGTTTGCCTCTGGAGAATTTGGTTCGAACTGCTTTTAATGAAACCTGAGCCCCTTACTTCAATATCTCCACAAAATCTGTGACAAGGAATTCTGCAAAAGCAGTCTGATATATATAATCATATATATAGTGTTTTCTGCATATAATTTTATGATATATGCTTTTTCTCAAATTTTATTAGCTCATACCATTAGGTGGTGCGATTAGCCTATAGCAAGCTTTAAGAGAGAAATTAATTAAGAAGACAAACCAATTATTTTGAGGAAAATAATTGAAAGATTTGCATACAACCATAGTGTGTATCGGTTAGCGCAATAAAAAAATAGGTGACAAAACCTATATATTATTTTTTTGTAGTATATCTTACAAAACACAGGCAATGTTAACCCTTTTTACTTGCTGACTGGGAGCTGCAATAATGCAAAGTATTCTACAGCATTCGCTGCTCTGATTTCTAAAAGGACTTTTTACTATACACACTGGCGCCACCTTCTGGTTCCTTTTAATACTACATCACATAGAAATATGTCTGGAAAGAACAATTTTCTCTGAGAATTAGCATTTCCAGTCAGAAATTAGCTGCCGACTCTGTGCAGAAGCTTACCCTTTAATTAACTCTTTCTTAGCCGCCAAACAGATATATTGGCAACATTAGAGTTAATGTGACAAAAAGTACTTCTTCTTTAATGTCGTTATTGATTTATGCCTTGTAGTTTCAGCGGTTTGTTACAAGTTATATGCTCAGTTGTATGTTTATTGTGGGGGGTTTAACCATAAAAGCTCCGGGAAATGATCATGGGAAGCTAATTCATTTGGATAAATATAAGTAATGGAGATGTATTTAAATGCATTAGGGGTTTCATTGGCATGATCTGAACTTTCTTCATTAATAGTGGCTGCAACGGGCTGTGTGTATTTATTGGTGTAATGTCTGTTTCTATGTATGTACTCATCTAATAAGTATGATTAATATTACAACTGTTTGTTAAAATCACCCAATTAATTGTTTTATGGAATGAAAACCTTTCAGTATTCCTGGAGTTTCACATTCCTGCACTAAAGGTAAAAAGCTCTGTGCCAAAAACCAAAACTGATGCTAGTTGTTATAAAGCATAATTATATTGTAATCGTTGGTGTTCATTTAATCCATTGGAAGTCAGAGGACTATGGATACATTGGTCAAACGAAATATCCAGAAAGATCAATCGCATTTTATGCCATAATCGTGTTATGGTTTAATACACTTATAGCAGTTAACACATTAAATAAAATGTAACAGTACATCTCCATTTCCAATACACGAATGCATTTCTTTAGTTAAGGACTGTAAAATGCAGAATGCGACATCCTTTTGATGTCAAAATAAAGCATATAAATAAAGCGTTTTGGTGGCCCCAGTAAAATTATTAACCCATTTCTTACCTTGAGACATAACGAAGATTTTGTTCTACAGAAGTGCCCCATGAATTAAAGTGATCAGCAATAACCCTCCTTCCACCCAAAGTATTTGAAGACATATACCGGTATTCTCTGGTTCTAGGTGTTTTACCCCAGCTTTACAAAAACTAGGAATAACGCTCGACAAAATGGTATTACTAAAGTTGAAAATGTACATATTTGTTAAAAGGAAAATCTGCAATATCTTGATTGTGGTATTATATATAGATATACAAAGCAATAGGTGTTCTCTTAATTGTTTGACTCTTTTTTTGCTAGCCCATTTTTTAGATTTGATTTTCTGTTTCGCCACGGATCCCCATATCTTGTAATAATATTATTCTAGAGATAATTTTCTGGATTTCCAGACATAGTGGATAAATGAAGCTCTTTATCCCTAGTTGCTGCTAAGCAGAATGTTTTAAAATGCCATGCACATGCCGCAGTTTTAAGAAGTGTATCTATCAGCATGTTCTTCAGGTTCTCTGCCAATAGATTTCTTGTTTACTTATATCCTTATCTGTAGTTTTTAACATTTTCCCCTCACATCCAGAGACAATTGCAACATTTGCTCAAAAAAACAAAATTGTAACCAGAAATATTTTTCCAGATTAGATTAGTTTGCAAATAAATAACTAAACGTTTTAGGTAAAAAAAAAAGAGTCACTTCAGGGTTATAACAATTTATTTATAGCATAGGTAATGTTATTTCAGAAAAAATCATTGCCTTTAGAGTCCAGAAGTATTTTCTTCGATAAAAGTCTAATTTGTTGTTTTTCCCCCTTTTTCTGGGATGAACACAATCACAATGGCTTCTAAATTTTGGTTAATATCAAATATCACATATACAATAATTACAATGCATCCATATACATATTACACATTCATGTATATATTAATCCTATAGGCATCATTTGATTTGTCATTGTTCAGGGTACACTTAAACGTTGTGCTTGTGTTTTTTCTCATGAAATATCTGGCATATATTGTCCAGAATGTGTTTAGTAATGATACCTTGGAATGCGGCTCTAGATAAAGCATTCATTTGGTGCGAGTTAATTGCTAGTAATTCGGCCGTGTTTATAATGCACTGATACTGAAAACAAACAGTCATATTGTATTCTGATCATATTAAAAATAAGCGAGTGTTGGGGATATTTTAAATTCCTTTCAAGTGTCGTAATCTTCCAGTCCTTATTTCGAAAAATGTATTGCAGAAAAGAATGTTTTATCATCATTTTCTAAAGAAATAAAGAAATATCCTTCGATTAAAACTCTCTTAAAGAAATTATATATATAATATATAATATATATATATGAATGAAATATGTATATAATGACATCGGTTGCCTAACACTCTTGGAAATTCTATTATTTAAGAGAGAAGGAATTTTCTGTTGTACTGTTTGTTCTGTTGACTTCTAGGGAAACAACATATTAACCCATTCAGACTGGAAAATATATATTACCATTGTTGATGGTTTAGGTTTAGGATATATTAGTTATATCCACCACAGCTGTGCTACAGGGGGCGATCATTATAGCCTAAGACCCTCCCGGCTCCCAAAGAGTTAATATCTTCAGATTGCTCAAATATTATAAAAGTTTAGGAACCAAAACAAAAACAATTATTAATATGATCTATTTACCGGTAATATGTTTAATCTTTTTATATGTTAGAAACATAAAATACAAAATACAAATATTACATCACTAATTATCTAACACACTAAAACTGTCCTTACATATTAGGACAATAAATAATAGGGATTCAAATTAAGGATTATATATATAGCGAGAGAGAGAAATATATAGAGAGAGATGTATTTAATAACATGATTTTTTTATTTTTTTTTGCAGAACTGAAAGAATGATGTTACAGGCCCGTCTTAATTTTTAAATGTATTTAAAATTCTATCAAATTAAAAGGAAAATCAAAGGCTAAAGATTGTTAAATCCGGAGCTTGGCAGTGTGTCACAAATCCACACACACACACACTTTCATCAAGAGGTGTATCTTTATTGCCCCACTAATCAAACAGGTCTGGGGGCTTACTGTACTATCTCTTGTTTACATGCAGCTGGGATCTAGATCTCATCAGAGACGATTTTTTAGATGGGATTAATTGTTCAAGAGGGGTAAAATGTAACGAAAAAAGTAGCATTAACTCTTTGATTGCCAGTAACAAGCAGTCCTTTCCTTAAAAGAAACTATAGCTCAATAGCTCTACTGATCCATTATTCTGACCAATCCATGTATGGGTTGAAATCTTCTTATCTGATGTCAGCTACCGGGTGACAGTTTTACAACCATTCTATATTATACACTTGGACTTTAATGACATGCACTAATTATATATACGGTATATATACATATCTATATATACTTATATATATATATTACACATTTCTGCCTTCATGATATATATATATTCTTTACTAGTCTTTATACAACTACAGTACTGTATATTGCATGTACAACTATTTATGTATTTATGTATATAGCGGATCCCATAGCGCTGTTACAATTGGGAACACATTTGTACAGAAGGAGAAGAGGGTCCTTGCAAGCTTACAATATATTTTATTCAGGTTCATGTTTGCAAAAGGCATTAAATGAAATGGTAATATCTCACATTATTTCCACTGTAACATATTTAGATTCTTGTTAATTTAGAAAATACTTCTATGATCACAATAATGAAAACAAGTATCACAAACATGATTGGTTAAATGTTCTGTAACGAGGTAGGGAAACAAAATCAAACGGGCATACTTGGTACCTTGTTTTTATGAATTATGATATACTGTATACATATATATATACCTCCCATAAAAACTGCTAGTGGCATATGAATAAAGTGAATATTATTTATATGAATAACCATAGCAAATGAAATCTGAAATTCATTGTATTATTAGACAATAAACATTGTAGTAGTGATATAATTGTTATTACATGAAGAAAACAATGCTGGGTAGAAAAAGACAATGTTTATTCATTTAGGCCATTAAAGCTGAAACATGTGAGTTAGGGGAATGGAAATTACAGGTGTAATACTCTAAAATATGAATAATCAAATAATAAACATCAAAAACAGTCAACATAGATCTTTTGAATCTGTTACATACATATTAGAGATTTGTAGCTAAATGACAGCTATTTCACATATGCCCCAATAGTTAGGAACATTGCTCATTTGCCTCTTGCACTGTCTGTACAGAAAATGCCAGGGATGAGGTAATGGAGATTTTGAATGTAATAAAATGATCTAAAGAATTGGAAAACTTGTCACTTTTTGCATTTTTTTATATTATATATACGTATAACATTCCATATTATTTTTAAATGAAAGAAAAATATGTTTAATAGACATTTTCTGTGATTAATTTCCATTTTATAGCAGGCCCCCTAGTTACCTATTCTACTAAAGCTTTAGACAATTGACAAGTATACATTAATAAAACAGCTGAATGTTGTGATGTGAAATAAAGCATTCCATACCCCACAGTTGTGATATATACAGTATATATATATACCAGTATATATAAGTTGAGATGAAACTTAACTTTAGCTAACTGACTGTCCAGGCATAATGTATTCATCAGACAACACATGACAACAAGATATCGTTACACATAACATAATGGGAGAGATAGTGATTCTTTTTTGGGGATGGTGCCCTAACATACATATGCACATCCAGGCATTGACACATACACGCAATGGACACATCCTCTCCTAAATATACATTTGCAAATACACTCATTTTCATACAGATTGATCCAAGCTCCCTATACATGTGACTGCGGCTGTTCCCAGTGCATGCACTTTCCCTACAAGCAGACAGCTATGCAGCTTCCATGACTGCAGCACATGCCTTCAAAATGAGCTTCAAAATGGCTGATCCTGTCACATGACAGGAAGTAGGAATCCCTCTACATTCACTACAAATATCACTGCTATGAGCCCCAAACACCAAATGATACTTCACACATTCCATCTCAACAAGTGAACGGGTAGTATAAGCAAGTATACAAATTATAGAATAGCAAGTAAATAACTAGTGGGGGCCTATTTGGCCCCATAGTCAATCTGCCCTAACTGTATTGTTTACTAAAAGTAAGACTGTTAAACTGGCCTTTTTTTGGAAACAATGTATCTAGAATCAGAGATTACGAAAAACCCAAAATCTTACTTTTTCACTTAAAATGTTTATATGCTTACACATATTTATTATGCTTAACAGGTCAACTGCCTTAGAATTCAAGCTAGTAATTAATGCCAATATTGCCAAAAGTTTAACAATTCAAATTGGTGCAGAAACAAATAGACTAGAAGGTAGTTTAAATAACGATGATTAAATAATGAGTTTCACATCAGTTATGAAGACACATTATATTAAAGTAAATCATTTCATATAATAATAATAATGATAATAAGGAGAAGAAGAAGAAAAATAAGAATTCACTTATATAGCACAATGATATTCAGCAGGGACAGACGACAAAACATGTACGTCAAACAAAAAAAGAGTGCCCATTTCATCGTATAAGCTGAAAAAAATATCAAACAATGTACACATATTCCATGTGATGTGTTAAATGCTAACAGACATGTTTGTGTCACTCCTTTTGGAACCTTTTATTTGTTCTCAACAAAACCCCCCTGGTGAAAAAGAACAGATACAGCTGTGTGGTGTGGCTGAAACGAATCCCTGTTGATCTCTTGCTACGTAAGAACTAATATACAGTGGATATAAAAAGTCTACACACCCCTGGTAAAATGCCACGTTCTTGTGACGTTAAAATACGAGACAAATCATCTCAGAACTTTTTCCACCTTTAATGTGACCTATAACGTGAACAATTCAATTGCAAAACAAACTGAAATCCTTGAGGGGGGAAAAAAACCTCACGATAACCTGGTTGCATAAGTGTGCAATCTAATACTTTGTTGAAGCACCTCTTGATTTTATTACAGCAATCAGTTTTCTTTTTGGGTAGTCTATTAGCATGGCAATATATGCCCACTCTTCTTTGCAAAAGCTCTCCAAATGTGTCAGATTGTGAGGACATCTCCTGTGCACAGCCCTCTTCAGATCACCCCACAGATGTTCAATTGGATTCAGTCGCTGTTCTGAAAGGTGAATTCCTTTTCAACTTCCTAAAGGACGCCTGAAGGTTTTGCCAAAATTGCCTGGTATGTAGAACTGTTCATAATTCCTTCCACCCTGACTAAGGTCCGGGTCCCAGCTGAAGAAAAACAGCCCCAAACCACCATTCTTCACTGTGGGTATGGTGTTCTGTGGGTAATGTTCAGTGTTGTTTTTTGCACCAAACATACCTTTTGGAATGATGGCCAAAGAGTTCAACGTTGGTTTCATCAGACCACAACACATTTTTCCACGTGCTTTTGGGGGACATGACATTTGTTTTTGTAAGAAAAGGCTTCCGTCTCGCCACCCTACCCCATAGCCCATTCATATGAAGAATACTGGAGATTGTTGTCACATGTAGCACACAGCCAGTACTTGCCAGAAATTCCTTTGGTTCCTTTAATGTTGCAGTAGGCCTCTTGTAAGCCTCCCTGACCAGTTTTCTTCTTGTCTTTTCATCAATTTTGGAGGGACGTCCAATTCTTGGTAATGTCTCTGTTGTGCTATATTTTCTCCACTTGAGGATGACTTCACCGTGTTGCATGGTATATCTAATGCTTTGGAGATTATTTTGTACCCTTCCCCTGACTGATATCTTTCAACAACAAATGTCAGGTAAATCCTACTAGAACAGCTGAACTTTATTTGTGATTAATCAGAGTCACCTTAAATGATGGCAGGTGTGTAATGACTTCTACTTAACATGAGTTTGAATGTGATTGGTTAATTCTGAACACAGCCCCAGTTATAAGACGGTGTGCACACTTATGCCACCAGGTTATTGTGAGTTTTTTCCCTCAAAGATTTCAGCTTGTTATTCAATTGAATTGTTCACTTTATAGGTCACATTAAAGGTGGGAAAAGTTCTGACATTCTTTAAAATCACAAGAAATTAACATTTTAACAGGGGTGTGTAGACTTTTTATATCCCCTTTAAGCCATATTTACTCTATGAAGCTATAATGTAACAGTATATGAAACAGTACGGAACATTACAATTACCTGCAAGATGATGTACTATAAAGACTAGCGTATATAAAACAACTACCATATATAAGTGAAATAGCACAAAAATATTTTGGTGACAAAGACATTCAGGATAACATACAACAACCTATGCTATTCACGCGGTATAAAAGTCTGTCATAGCTGCAAATGACTGCTTAAGTACAGAAACGAATACAACTATTAGTAATCTATATCTTCTAGATTGTAAGCTTGTGAGCCAAGCCCTCTCTACCTAATGTATTGGTTGGTCTTGGTCAATTCCAGCCTTGTCATATACCTTGATGTATTGCAAGAAGCACTGCAAAAATTGTTGATGCTTTGTAAATAATAAAGATAATAATGATAATATGTAGAAATGGTGCCATGTTAGCCATAGAAATACAGTAAAAAAAACGTCAAGGAGATACCTCTGTTGATAACTGGATAGAATTAGTGGGTACGCTTTTAAGATAATGTAGTTCCATTCTTTAGGTATCTTACAAAATGAAAGCTGTTAACCTGTGCCATTTAACTGTGTACTATTAAAGGTAACTGGAAGCAGGAAAAGTGATCTTCTCTATAAAGAGCCAAACACTGGTTAGCCATCCTTCTTCTATCCTCAATTTATGCAATATTTGGCCCTATACATACATACACAAAGACTTTTCAGTAGATATAGCTGTGGGCTGCCAAGCTAGGTCCATTAATTCTTGAGTATATTTAAGCTGCCTCTATGAATCTCTACACCATTACTCCTACCCAGTGGGTGGAAAAGCTGTGGGGGTGATATGACTCCATAGACTAAACAGGCCATTTCCTGACTTAGCACCGCAAAATCAGTAACGATATTTCTCTTACCAAAGACGCTTTACTATTCCATAAACATACCTCAGTTTGAAACAAATATCAGATACAAATACAAAATATATATATATATATACTTGAAAGCTACAGTGCTGACATTAGCTAGATCTTTCCATGAATGAACGGGCGCCCAACCAAACCTCTGCAACCAGAAAAGATCATGGAAAAAATGCTCTGATATTACGTCTCCCTTCTTAATTTCATGGAAAGTCATTTCTTTTATTGTACTTTAATGTCTCCACCCAACAAAATTTCCAAATATAATGAAAGTAACTTAATAAATAAGTCTTCTTATGGGTGCCAGTGGTCAGTATGAATTGGTGCACCCTAGCAGGACAAGTGTATTCCTGATTTAAAGAAAGAATGTATGGGTATATAGCATGTTCTATGATGTATTTTCACTAAACAGAGCATCTACATGTGATTTATATGATCTCATAGAACTTCTCATGCAAGATGGGCTGAACTGACCCTGCATAATGCATAGTTTAATATAATAATTATTTAATAATTATAATTTAATAATAATAATTAATTGTGCATAATTGGGAGTCAATTATGCCTTCTTGCAGGAGATGCATGCTGAGTTTTTTATTCTTTCGCAATGCATTGGGTAAAATGTTCATATTTTATTAAAGTCATAAATGTTAAACATTAGGGAAGATGTAATTTGATTTTAAATGACATTAAGAAATGCGTAATTATGTATATATAGCATCGTATACACTATTGATTTAAATACATTAAGTTAAGCAGTAACTGATACATGTGCAAGGATACAAAGGAAGCAAGAAGACAATATACATTCAGCATGATCAACTCTATGACAATTAACAGCAAATACACCTACTTTAATACATATAGAATATAACTCATTGGCCAATCATGTAAATATGAAAGCATATATTAAGAATAAGGTACAATATTAATGCCTTCTAAAATTACTATTTTAGGGGACCATAGGATGTGATATGCATATAATTTTAAGGCGATCAAGCACCTATAAATAACAAATTCACAGCAAGAAGATGTTGCTTAGATGTTGGGGGTCTCCTTCCAATACAAGTTGAATTTAATTAAACACAAATTGATGGGCCTTTTATATATGTTAGCATTCTTGTATTCAGTATATTATACCGATGTGTAATATATTAAATCTCTACCCTCAACCCCGAGGTGGGCAGGTGAAAAGTGAAAAGGTCGTATTCATTTTTAGCCATCATTATTTATTGTTTTATATAGTGCCATCAAATTCCGTAGCGCTGTACAATGGGTAGACAGGACATAAGCAGTATGTAACATAACAATTTGACTTACAGAGATAACAGGTGAGAAGGGCCCTTCTCAAAAGAGCTTACAATCTAGATCCTTAGCAATGCTTTAGCAGCATGAAGCAAAATCAAATAAAAGACTTAATAAAAGGTTAATACCCAAAGGTTGCATAATAAACCCATTTTTACCAGTACCCAATCTGACCAGAAATAACCCTTTGTGTGGCAGGAAGGTTACTTTTTTATTACATAGCCACATACATTTTAACAATAGTATATTGCAAAGTTTGAATGCCCTGAAAAATGATTATCACTATGCTGGGTGATGAGCCTTTGGTGAGGAGAGGTGGCACAATGCCCTCTGATTACATGTTGCTCATCATTATACCTATGGTTTGCATTGAAACTCAATTTATGTACCGTGAGTATGATCTGAATATGATCTATGAAAGAAACTGTTTTGCTGCTCATCTGGCAACAAAAGTGCTGTCTGCAGTTCTGCGTGTTGGAGTATCATTGGCTGTCTTTCCCATAAAAGGGTTAACAGTTGACAACCTGTTGGGATTTAAGCTTTCACCTCCTTGGCAAGCATCTTATTACCTCTGATTGCTTTCTGCACTTATAGCCCCATTCTTCTATCCCACTGCACATGTCATTGTCCGTTCATATAATTCTGCAGGTGGCTGGAGCTGAGGGCTAAAGTTAAATAATTCATTATTTATTTCACATAGGTTCAAGGAATTTAAACAATTTTTTTATTTTATGGTAGAGTACCATAACGTTTTTTTTTTCTCTAGAAAGATAGGACGGATTGGAGAGGTGGTAATAATAATAATAATAATAGCTGTAGTCTAGTTATCATTGTATAACACATTCTAGCAATATTAATTGTATTATATAGCACTCTCAATATAATGGTTCATATAAGGGGGTGTACTGGTAACCTATTGCAAACCATGTAAAAGTGCACATACATATCTAATATACATAGCGTCTTTACTCATTATACTTAATTACTACTTTTTTTTTTTTTTAATCTGGGTTATTCACTAAGAGTATTTCTGTTCACTATAGCAACCAAATGAACTGGTCCAGTCAGTGGGGACTTTCTATTGCTTCCTATAGTGATAAAACCAATTTTCAAGCTCTACAGAATATTTTTTTTAATGAAATAATCAGCTATGTGTTCCAAATGGCTAGTTTGGCTAAACATTAGAGACCCAGAAATAGGCAATATTCTAAGTACAAATAATAAAAATAATGATTAATATTTATTGTTATTATTTTGTAATATTATTATTAAGTATAGTGTATAAGATATATATATATACACATATATATATGTATAATATATATATATATATATATATTCCATAATACTAAAAATATTTCAATTTCAGATTGTTTCAACTGCTGAAATGTGCCAGTTTGTGAAAGACCAGCCTATTGATGATCTTCACCCACTCAAGTCTCTAGACTAACAATGTGTCCAAGTACACACATCATTCCTTTTGGAAATTATTGTAAAAACACATGTTTTTTATTTGGTAAATTAATCTGTACGCGCTAGTATTACATTGCACTGCAACAGACTGCATTGGATGCAAGATAGAATTACAGCTGCTCTATCTGGCTATACTAGTGCATGTTACCATACACAAAAACACACAAATGCTTATACATGGATGAGTGTAAGTTGGTTACTGCTTTTTATTTTAAGATGCCAATTCCCCCTGTAGCGAATGTGTTAGCTCTTTAAATAATGTGCACATAAAATACAAGTGACTTTGCTTCCCGTAGCACGTCCAGGTAATATGGCACATTCATTTTTATGTGGCCAGAGTGTTGATGGAACATTAAACGTGGTGTTGTATGGAAGTAAAATTGCTCAAGCCGTGTAAAAGTGGAGTTTATTTGGCTATATAATCTCTTTTTTTGGCAGTAGTACAGCCCAGTCGTGTTTCAGATCACATGCATTAAAGCACTTCAAGACCTGAAACAGTCCCAAAAACTACAGCTGGGAATATTATATTCCTAAACTTCTCACATGAGCTAGTCACCATCCAGTGGGAATGCCTCTTTACTTGTTTAGTAATTGAGACAGGTAAATGGTTAAACGTATCATTCATTTTATCTTATTGGGTTTTTTTCTATCGAAATCAATACGAGCAACACCAGAGATCGTTTTGCCAAGGTAAAAAAATCTAGCCTATAGAGATACATTTCACTTTTACTACGATTTTTGCTAATTTCTGCCAGTTATTCAATGTTAAAAGTTATTCTAGAGGAAAGAACTTAACTTTTTGTGCGCCTTCCTTTCTTACGGTGTACATTATATGCAATCTCATAAACCTGTATAATAAACCAATAATTAAAAAAAAAGACACAGTAGAATATATTTGACACAAGGGTCAAACCGAAAGAGCATGTATACATTTAATTTTCTGGTACACAAAAGGCGATGGACCTCCTTTCAGGCTCCATGCAAGAGGAGAACTAGTATATATATTATATATATATATATATATATATATATATCAATGAAATAAGCTACTGTAACCAAGTATTTTTATATACTCACCTGCCATTTATGCCACTGTGTGAAACCAACATCATACACACAGTGGAATTTAGGATCTCATTCAATGGTGAACTGGGTACAATTGGTTGTACCGGCCTGAGTAAAGAACCCAATAATTATTATTTTACATTGCTAATTTATGTTTTTGATGTGCGTTCTAACAAAGTAGTCCTTAAACACTTCTCTTTGGCGGTATAAAACAAAGACAGATAAACCTGGGAGGTTTTCTGGTTACCTTTTTTTCCCTTGAAAAATAATTTTATTAAAATATTTGAAGAACATCAATGATCACAATTATGTAATATCAGTTTAGCTCAAGATATGTAGGGAAAACAATCTTGATAACTAACATTTGCATGAAAGTTTGCATTGTAGCGTCAAACTGCAAAAAGTTAAAGTATAGAACATTGTTTAATGATATATAAATAATGAATTCATTGCAGATGAGCAGCACAGAGATGATATGGAATTGTTACTT
Organism: Spea multiplicata; assembly: GCA_009364415.1. Taxonomy (NCBI): domain Eukaryota; kingdom Metazoa; phylum Chordata; class Amphibia; order Anura; family Pelobatidae; genus Spea; species Spea multiplicata. The sequence continues at coordinate 10,849,797 of VKOC01000001.1, forward strand.
CTTAAAAAAGGGATGCACTAAACATTTTTATTTATTTTTTAATTTCTTTATTTTAAATATTTTAATATTTTTCAACAGTACAAATTATAAAAGAAAGCCAAAAAAGGAGTGAAGTGAAAGGCAAAGTAAAAAGAAAATTGAACAAAGAAGGAGACTACAGAGAATATTTTGACAGAGTTCTAACATTCCTAAAATAAAGGCACCTTTCAAAAACATGGAGGAAATCTGATCCGAAGATCCAGTGGGACCATGTAAGATCACTCTGAAAAAAACCAAGAAAATTCATCTCAATAGAATAAAAGAAACAGTAAAGGGAGATCCAGGCCAATCCTCATGTATTCACAACGGGATCCAAGAATCATATCCAGTTTTATTGAATGATGTCAGGGTTTCATGCACCAATGAAGCAAGTTTATCCACTAAAATAATAATATCATTAATATTATGCACTATTTGGGCTTGATGAGTACCTTTTGTTGGAACCAGACCTTGGCCAAAGTTTAACCTAACTTTTCCACCGTATCATATCTAGTTTCATGCCAGCCGCCAAAAAATCACCAGTTCGACACGAATGAACTTGAAACTCAACCTAGTTTTCAATCTTATTTGAAAATAGAACTCTTTGAAACCACACTGGATGAAATGGAATATGAGTCATATACAATTGTTTTCATATTAGATTTTTGTAAGAGATGAAACTGTTATTATGTAAATGTCAATCGAGTTGGGGAGTTGGAAAGTAAGAGAACCTCTATGGTAACCTACCTCAGGTACCAAACAACCGCACCTCTTCCCTAGAGAGATATTGAATTTGCTTAGCTAGTCTGCGTGATCACACAAACCAGGAGTTCACCTCTAGGTGTAATGGCAATGTTGTCAGAATTCACTGGTCTAATGTCTATGAGTTACTCCATCTCGGATTTTCGGAATCTTTCTTCTAGAGCCACGCCTGAGTGTTTCACAAGTTATTCGCATACACTTATTATTGAAACATGTATTTAAAATACATTTATTATGTAATATTCAATTAGCTGTTTTGCTCCAACTTCCAAAAGCAGAAATGCGAGGAAGAGCCAGCCAGAATGCTAACTACAGAGCAAGATGAGAAGACATGTTATGGAATGCATTTTCCCGACCCTCATGAAGCCACTCTAGGACTTATTAAAATGTATAAGGGTGAGGAGGATCAATTTTATGTTTAGAATCATTTTTTGGTCATGATTATCTTCTTTAACATTGCAAACTGCATGTGGCTAAACATTTGTGTATTTTTCTGCACAGAACAGATTTATTTACTGAGGAAACGTAAACATGTATGAGACATGTTATGCTAAACCTAAGAGAAATCCAAGGACCAAATAAGTTTTTTGGTTAATCTGTTTCCATATTAGTCACATTGGGCACTTTCCGTGAACTCAGGACATCTTTGAAAAAGAGAGAAATCTCAATGTATCCTTCCAGGTAAGATACTTTACAGCTGGGAAGATCCATAACTCATAAAGAAATTCACCATGCCTGGAGATCTCTGAATGACTTCAGCTACTTAATTGTACAACACTGTGGAATATGATTTTATATAAATCAATAAATAATAACAAGAGCGAGAGCCAGCATATTATATCATATCAAGTGAAAATTAAATATTGATCACATTTTTAATAACATAAGGGATCATCCTTTAAAAATTTATATTTATTTCTAACAGGTATTTAAACCATAACATATGGTATTCAGCAGATGACCTTAAGAGTAATACAACAGCTAAAGGCCACTTTTTTAGTGTTATGATTTGGAGTTGCTTCACAATATATATGCTTCACAATATAAGTGTATATAAGCACCAACTAATTTCTCACATTCAACAACACACTTAGATCCAAAAGAAGATACATACATGGAAAGGGGCATCTCAACACAGCCCCATGGGTTTACATATCAGGACATAATAATAATCATATGTTCCTTAGGAGGTCTAAAAATTAGGTAACTACAACCTCAGGTGAACACCACCACCATGACATATTACACTGTGTCATAATTTATTCAACAAAAATAATGACAAAATGGAGAAGCCATGTGTGAAAAACTAGGTACTCCCTTTCTTCTTTCATAGGAATTAAGATGCCAAGTAGCAGTTATGTGCTGTTAATCAAATGCCCTTAATAAAGTGATAATCACAATGCCATGGAGGAAAGACATAAGCAATGATCTAAGAGAAGCAAGTGTTTTTGCCCATTAATCTGGGAAGGCTTATACAGCATTTTCCAAACAAGTCCATCATTCTACAGAGAGAAAGATTATTCAAAAGTGGAAAACAGTAAAGACAGTTGTCAATCTTCGCAGTATTGGATGTCCCAGCTAATTCACCCCAAGGTCAGAGAGTGCAAAAAAAACAATAGTTACATCTCAGATTCTACAGGCTTCAGTTAGCATGTTGAATGGGTAAGTTCTTGACAGTAAAATTATATAAAGACTAAAGATTTATGGTTTACTTGGAAAGGCTGCAAGGAGAAAGTCTCTTCTCTCTAAAAAGAACATAGCAGCACGGTTTGCAAAGTTGCATTTGAACAAATCACAAGACTTCTCTAATAATTTCCTTTGGACAGAGGAGACCAAAGTGAAGATGTTTGGCCATGATGCAAAGTGCTTGAGGAAAACTAAACACAGCATATCAGCACAAACATCCCATACCAACTGTTAAGCACAGTGGTGGATGGGTGATGATTTGGACTTGTTTTGCAGCCACATGACCAGGGACCCTTGCAGTCATATGTGTCAAATGTAAGGCCAGGGCCGGCCTTAGGGGTGTGCGACCTGTGCGGCCGCACAGGCGCCATGGGAACAGGGGCGCCTGCCCGGGACTTAAATTAAAACATCGGCGGGTTTGGGGTTTTTTTTTTTAACTTTATTTAAATCCTCCATGTTAAATAAAGTTTTTTTAACTTTATTTAACATGGAGGATGTTAAATAAAGTTAAAACAACAAAATAAACCCCGATGCTTTAATTTAAGTCCCGGGCAGGGGCGCCGAGCGGTTGCTCGTGAAGTTCAGCACGCTTCGGCACACCCTCACTCTCCATGACTCCAGTCGCGGTGCGCGTGCATTGCTGACACCAAAATATATGTCATATACCGGCGCTCAGCTGTAAACGCTGGCACCGCGATGGAGTCACGGAGATTGAGGGGCACCGAGCAGTTGCTGAAAACTTCACGAGCAACCGCTCGGCGCCCCTGCCCTGGACTTAAATTAAAGCATCCTTTTTTTTGTTGTTTTAACTTTATTTAACATCCAGAGCGGCAGAGCGAGAAGACGGACACCTCCCGCTCCCACCGCAGGACTCAACAAGGTAAGTAAGGATAATGAGAAGTAGGGAGAGGGGGTGAGGGGAAGGCAGAGAGGCGGGAAGGCAGAGAGAAGGGGCAGTGAGATGAGGCAGAGAGGGGCAGTGAGATGGGGCAGAGGGGGGAAAGGCAGTGAGAAGGGGCAGAGGTGGTAGATAGTGAGAAAAGGTAGTTTTTTCCTTTCCTTTTTTGGGATGGGGGGACGCCACAGGAGTAGTCTGCACAGGGCGCCAGAACACTTAAGGACGGCTCTGTGTAAGGCCATCTGACATGCAACAGTACAATGATCCCCTGCACACCAGCAAATCTACAACAGAATGGCTGAAAAAGAAAAGCATCAAGGTGTTGCAGTGACCAATGAAAGTCCAGACCTCAACTCGATTAAAATGCTGTGGTGGAATCTTAAGAGAATCATGCATAACAAATGCCCACAAACCTCAATGAACTAAAGCAACGTTGTAAAAATATGTTGCAAATATATGTACTTGAATTGGAATTTTAAATTACGTTAATGGAATGCAAGGGTGTCTGGAGGGGAGGACACTTGCCCCCCACCACTTGAAAATTCAAAGATGCACACTGAAGCAGCAGCACAGGAAGAAAGAAACAATAGGCTGTTTAGAGTAGGTTAACTAGACATAGAGAGCAGAATAAACACCTGGTGGTCAGGGGAGTGCAGCAAAAAAGCTTTTATTTAGTTCTTGTCCACAGTTCCAGGGGAGAGTCGACACATTCAGCAGGCCACACATTACAGAGTAAAGTCAAGCTGACTAGACACCTGAGATCCATGTTTCAGTGCCTACACCAGGCATGATCTGTTTCCAAGTGAATGTGTGTGCGGGGATGTCAGTATATAGTGTTAGACTGGGTGGCGTGTACATGTACAGTGCAAGAGTGTGTGTGTTAGTGTACATTGTTTGTGTGTCAGTGTATGGTATTAGATTGTGTGTTAGCACATGGCGTTAGACCGATTGTGTGTGTTTGCATGTAATGTGTATGAGTCAGGAAGCTAGTGCACAGAGTAACATGCAAGGAGCAGAACACTGAGCATGGAAAAAGGTGTAGAGAGTAGGAGACAGAGCAATTATTGCCACTGCCTGGGTGTGATGCTCATGTGTACCTGGCTCAGCTTCCCCTGCATAATAAACAATTGCTCTGCACATCTGTATAGTTCCTTCAAATTGCCATCTATGTGAAAGAATGTCAAAGAAAGATGTCTATAGTGTGAAGTCTGTAATTTATCAGCATGTAATGTATAAGGGCTGATTCTTGACAATATCCACCTGTAACAGGTTTTCTATTCTAAAAGCTTAAACATCTGATAATTCAACGATTTTCCGTATCTGGTAAATATTTTTACATAATACCTAAACAAACTGGATTAATATTGAAAATAATGAAATACGAACCAATTTGCTTTTCTCAACATCCAGCGATACTCAAGAACAATGCATTGTGGGAGTCATACAGCTGAAACATTGCTATACGAAGAGCTGTATAAACAAATACAATTGAGAATAGGTTATGCTCACATTAACAGCTGCTACAGAGGTTTGCCTGCTGTGCAAAGTGACATATACTTTTTCCATACCAGAACACAGTTATGGGTCTAGTATTTATTATATATAAGAGTTTAATCCAGTTTTAAGGAAAAGATGTTTTTGCAGTCAGCTAGATGAAAGAATATAGCATATAACGTATGAATCACAGATGTCTCAAATGCCTTTGCCTGCCAAAATCTGTTGCATAGAATTGTTTATGCTTATAGTAGTATAGAAAGTAGAGAGCATGCATGTTTAACTATATCCACTTATATGTAGACACAGTGCTGGAAATGTGTCAGTGTTACAGCATTAAATTTGTACGAACTGAAAAGAAATAAATCCTTTAATGTAGCACCCAAGGGGAATTCTTTTTTAGATTACGAAAGTTAAAGATTCACATGGTAAGTAATTACTGTAAGTTATTATTATTTTCTTTTTAAAAGTCAGTATTAGACAAAAAAAAAATCCATTGCACAATTACAACACTATATTTCAGAGGCTCTTTTCTGGAGGGCTCTGATTTGGATAAACAGTACACCTTGGAAATTGTGAATCACAGTTTTAATTTAACAGATTTGGATGACTGATTGTTGAATATATGGGAACTCTAAACAAGTATGGGTAGCTCATGTTGTGACTGTGCATTAACCTTATAAACAAATTTGTAACAAGACCATTTTCACAAAAAACATAAAAACAGGATGTACGTTGTGATGCAGAAGAGATCAATGGCAACTTTGTCAAGTACAACATAGAAAAGTATCAATTTATTGAATTTTTATTCACACTCAGACAAATAAAGACAAAAGGGAAGAATAATTACTGTTTCCTAAAACTTCAATTAAAACTGTGTGTATTCTCTGCTGTATGACATTTAAGGTGAACAAGCAATGCCTGTGTTTGAACCTTTTTTTTTTGGGGGGGGGGTGCTTCCACAACAGACAGTGGCGACTGTAGGAACAATATATAGGGCAGGCACATAAGATACCGCAGTCAAAACTGGGGGGGCAGTAATAAGTTCCACCACAAAATCATGCCATTGATTATTGGATTAACATAATTTAAAAGACAAGCTTTGAAAAGTTTTCCTCTCTCCCTCAGGTATTGCTTCACACCTAAGAAAGAGAGGAAAACTATTGAAAGCTTTTCTTTATATCTTACAAATAAGTGCAGAGACAGAGTGACAGGCTGTCTAGCTGCTTGGTTGTTGTGAGCATAGCTCCTTTTGCGCCAGAGGCAAGAATGGGTAATTGTGCTCCTCCAACTATTTTTTTACAGAGGTTATTTTATTTACACTGCCCATGCACATACATACACATACACTGCCATTACACACAACTGCCCACATACTCTGCCTTTACACACACCTGCCTAAAAACTCACATATACACATACACTGCCCTTTCACACATCTGCCCATAAATACACGTATACACATACACTGCGCTTACACATGTCTGCCCACACACACAAACACTGCCTTTACAAAACACCTGCCCATAAACACACATATACACATACACTGCCCTCACACACCCCTGCCTTTACACATACAAATACACATACACACACTAGCTTACAAACACACAAATATGTACATTGTTCTTATATACACTTTCCCCCATCTCTCACCTTTCTCATCTTTCATCTTCCGTCTTCCATCCTTTCGTGGGAGAGCGAGGTCTGTCATTTCAGAGCTCTGCTTTTGTGCTCCCTAATCACTATGCACCGGCTATTGATGCAGAGCCCCGGGATAAGATATCATATCAGCATTAATTCTTGCCGCATAGTGATTAGGCAGCACGGAAGCAGTGGTCCGTCACTTCATGTTGGGCTGGTTAGAGGGGGATTGTGATCTCCCCAACTAGTCCTGCTGATCACTCCCCTGCTCAGTAAAGTGGCAGAAGGCCTTCCAACAAAACTGCCGTCAATATGAGAATATGCAACTGCCTTAAACTGCCAGGCTGTTCTTAATAGAAATTGCCTTTTAACAGGAAACAAAATTAATAAACACCAAAACCTATTGCAAGGAGAGCGCATAAGGAAAAAAGGTATATACAAAGTAAATCTTTATTAAACACTATGATTTAAATACATATAAAAAAAATATATAATATTAAAGCATCTCGGCACCAAGATACATATAGGAAGGTACATATGAACAGGGGCACAGGCAGGGCCGGCCCTACAATGGGGCCAACTGGGGCAATTGCCCCAGG